>BNST01000976.1:0-346510 GCA_019650275.1 Xylocarpus granatum
GGGAAGGAGGGGGGGAGAAGGAAAGGAAGAGGTGGGGAGGGATAGGAAGAAAGGGAAAAGAAAGAAGGAAGAAGGAAAAAGGGAAAGGTGGGTAAGAAGGAAGTAAGAGAAGAAAGGAGGCGAAATAAGGGGGAAGAGGATATGGAGAAAATGTGAAAGGCAAAAAGAACAATGACAGAATGAGAAAACTAATAATGTAATGAAGTGGAAAAGGTGTAAAAGGTGAGAAATCACAGTATATTTGCAGAGAGTAGGGGAGAAAAAAAGCAATAGAAAAAAGAAGTGGGCAAGGACGAAAAGAACAGACACCCATCTGGGAACGCAGAGCACCACCTTCCTTCTTCTCCAGCCGGCATGCAATTGAACCAACACAGATGTCACTGTAATATGCTGATTACAATTGCAGCATGGGAAAATTTACCACAACTAGGAATTAATAGAAAAGGTGATGCACTGAAAAACCTCAAGTGCAACATAAAACAAATCCAAAAAACCATTAGGCACGACTACAGCTAATATGATGAAATGTTTCCCAAAAACCACCTATTTTTCCATTTTTTATATATGTGCTCCAGTAGGAAGAATAATAGACAGTAAATAGTCCACTCAAATGTCAGTGACACATCACAAAACATGAATTTCTGAGAATCAATGCTCTATCTAAAATAATAAACCTATAATGGTTTGTTCAAACATAGATACCATAGGCCTTCTTTTCACATATTTTAGAGCTACAAAAAAGTAGACAAGTGTTTTTTTACAGTTCATGGCACAAAAAGGGTGAGGATGGCCAATGCGCAAGTCATTAGGTGATGAAACAGAATGATTGCCTAAGTATTGATGACCACAAGTGGTTGCCACGTTGAATCATTAAGTTCTTTTCCTAACAGGTTTGAATAACTAAGCAAGAAAAAAATATATTGTTTGTCAAAGATCAAAGGCAGTCAAGAGTTTTCTCAAACAAAGAGGAAAGAAAATTTATAAACAGACACTTTTAAAATTTATATTTAAACTTTGACAGAAAAAATACAATGCATTCTGAGGAGAATAAGAAACAATATAGGGAATTACAACTTCTACACGCATGTGCATAATGTACTCTTTTGATGCAACAACAAATAAACTTCAGCAATAATCATGTTGTACAATGCTAGCCCTCCCAGTAGCCCAATTCAGATCAAGCACAAAAGGAAAACTTAAAGAAATGAAATATGAGAAACTATGACGGCAATCTTGAAAGGTTTTGTACTCATGATTTTGGATGAATTATCTTCTCAAGAATTAAGAAAAATCAATCAAACGAATTTATATTCTAATACGGGACCAAATTCAGACTCCCAAATCACCAAATGAATACTTCATTCTCACAACATACCCATACTATCACATTTTGCAAACAGAAAGCATTCGATGCAAAATCCAAATAGGAAACATACAAAATACAAAATCCAACAGTTGCCATTCACAGAAACGAAGCCCTAAAATTAACAACCAAAGCACAATTTACAAAAAATATAGAAATGTGAGGGATACCCAGAAAAGAATACATAAAACGACACAAAAATCAATAGTGTTCACAAAAGAAGCAAAAACACGTAAAGACCCAGAAGAGAAATATAACCTAATTTGGTAAATTCGCCCGAGGCAAGGGCGTCAGCGTAGTATTTGTCATTGTAGCGAACAGGGAAGAGAGCAGTATTGAGCTTCTTGAGCTGCATCAAGTTCTTGTCCCTCACTCCATCAAGAGATATCGCAACATCACGCCCCGCACCCATTCTTAGCGTCTTCTTCTACTCTCGTGTTAAACAGAAAGAATGCAGAGCGGAGGGTTCTGGGTTGCAGGGACAGCGTAGACGCAGGAACTTACGTGGGTTTTTGACCAAAACGGTGATTTCGGACTGGAGAAAAGAAAAAATAAAATAAAATTGGAATTGGGGTTTTGTTAACAGTAACTTTCTCGTTGATTCGCTCAGTTTCTGTATGATTCTGTCGAAAACTTCTTATACGTAACGGAGCTTGCTGGACTAGTGGCCTAAACTTAACGGAACCCAACTCGGATAGTACATGGGTCGGGTATGAAACGAGTGGGATATTCTTGGGCCCACAAAGATTGGCCGGCCACAGGACAGGAATATTGACTAGCATTAATTAATAAATTGAATATTATCCAATTGGTCCCTGTAATATACAAAATAACGAATAAGTCTATAATTGCCAAGATTTTCTTGATCGCAGCTAATCATGCTCTCATAGGACGCGAGAAGAGAGGAGCTCAGATGTCCACAAGTTACGTCAACTTGGAAAATACGTACAGAGAGAAAAGCCGAGAGAGAATCAGTTCTGCAAGGATGGAGAAGAAGGAAAAGGCGGTAAGAGCGGGAGGGAACATAGCGTGTGTACCGTGCGGACACGCACTCACTTCAGCCGGCTGGGACTTTGTGATGCTAGAGAAATATGGCGAACCGCCTACTGGCAGCCCAACTGGAGCTGGACTCGGCCTGGAACCTCTTGCTCAGCCTATCTTTCAGTCGTGGCTCTGACGAGACCCTCGTCTTCTCCAAATGGCCACTGTGCCTCTCACCGTTGATAGGGTACAATTATCAATTTTCTCTTTCATTCTGTTGTTTTCTTTTTCTTGTTAGAGGAATAGAGTATTTGGAATTGATTGAGTGAATATAATCAATTGAAACGTGAACTAGTTTTTGAAATTATGGATAGTGATGGATAAGAAGAAAAACCAGTGCTCAAAAAAAATGAGTGGTTAGGCCTCTGCTTATAAGAATGTCTCAATATTCCCTAAAGAAAAGAAAAGAAAACCGTTTATAAATGCAATTGACAACTGATCTTAATTCATCGAGGGGATTAACCTTTTCGTGTTTTCAAACATTTTTTGAATTACTGCAGTTTGATGATAGGAATCAAATATCTTAGCCATGGCGTCCTGTAAGATAGTTAGAATGTGAGGGAAACATGTAGAGTTGATTCAACATTACCTGTCATGTGACATGTGATCATGTTTTTGCATCAGATAACAATTTTTACCGAAGAAAGATACAGCCTCGCCTGGATAAAGAAAATGCCCCTTATGAGTGGAACTTATTGTAGCCTGATTGGTAAAGAAAGTGAATCCAGTTTCTTAACGGCAATGTAGAAGAGGGATGGGTTTAGGGTAAGAACGTATCATGTTGGATGAGAATGTGTCTTGTTACCATTAGTATTAGATTCAGATTTATTTAGTTTGTCTGTCCTTTTCTCCATGGGAGCAAAATGTGCTCTACTTCTTTACAATAGTTAAGTGTATTACTTCTTGCTTTGTCTAAATGAAAGGGCTTCACTGAGTTCATAGTTAAATTGGGGCCAATTCTCTGTTCGAAATCTGTTTGTCTACGGAACCAGGCAACAGACAATGCAAGGGTTAGCCGGACACTGGCAAGAGATGGGAACTTCAATTTCAGGGCAGCACATTGGCTGATCTCCTTGGGCTTCTATTCAATGCACTGCCAGCTGACATATTTCTCTGGGGACAGCAGTACCTTTCTTTGTGTGTTTCTGAAGTGAAACTCTATTACTGTTAAGTTTCTTCAAACCGGAAATTTGATTTGTTGCCGCAGATGGGTGCCTTTCTTCAATCCGCCAAAGTTTTCTACCTGGTCTCAAGTTGAGGTGCGTGACCTCAAAGTTTTCAACAAGATTTGTTTGTTTGTTAGCCGGAGCTTTCTCCCAGACACCCAATTGCGGTTTGTGAACCAAAACAGAGAATTTTTTAAATAAATTTCTTACAATGTTGATGTTTATGGATTTTCCAAGGCATTTGGTAGGTGTTCGGGTAATTGTGCATGGAGAGGAGTCCTGATTTTTCAGGATATAAAAATTCAGAAACCATTCAAAGCATTCGAATAGCATATCCTGATCTTGGGAATTGCTTTGAACACGGGCTTAGGAACTGGTGCTTACAGCACAATTACTGTGCTTGTGTACAAAAGAGTCAATTGGATATGGTTTACCAATTAACCTGAGCCTGAATTAAGGTGATTAACTACCTTCTTTCATTACTTCTTTCGGGTTCCTTGCATTATACATCAATTGCAATTTCTGTCTAAGTTTACTTCAGGATGACGTGCTTCTGAGACAATGGGAAACAATTTTTATTGGAAAACAATTTCATGGAAATTCAGCAACTGTGAAAGCCAGCTGCGAGATGATCGGGACGATGCACCAACAAGTAGAGAAGGTTTGGGTACCTGAGTTTGATGAGTCCTGCAAACTCATCCAATAATTAAGAGGAGAACGTATTTTCTGCAACCAAATAATTAAGAGACAATAGTCTCTCATCCTTTCTTTCTTGTCTTATATTTTTCTTCGTCTTTATTCATTCTGCACTCACCGAAGCTGGCTTACTCCTACTCATACTTCACAATTTGGTTTTAATTGCAACAATTCCAATTCAGTTTCAGTTGGTTCAATACTACTTAGAAGGTTTATCCTTATCAGCGTTTGTAGTTTACAAGTTTCATTACAAGTGTTAAGACAATCGAATGCACATCAAGCACCATTAGCTGTATTCTGGTGATTGTACTCTCAATCCATGTCTTAAGCTCACAAGTTAAACCCGAACAAGATGGATGAAGGAACTGCACAAATATGACTGCACCACCGTTTTCCAGTAACTAAAAGAAGCCATGACCAAAAACTGTTCAATGCTACTTCTAACTGGCGCTCACATCTCCAAAAAATATTTTATTATTGGAATGACTTCAATAAAATATTCTACAAACCCAAAAAATTAACTCCAAATAACACAGTATACTTCCAAAATACAGTAAATATACAGTCATCTTGCCATGGTCTAATGCTCTTCTTCCCAAGATTTCATTTTCCGTACAAACATGTGCAGCCTTACTAGAAAGAAGCGCATTTTCACACCAATTTATACATTCCTACCACTAAAAATTAAAAAACATGATAAAGTGCAAGTTTGGAGAACATAAAATAAAGTGCACACCGTCACAGTTGAATTCTCACAATAGAGTGAAACCACCAAATTATACTGCTTTTGCAGGCCATGTTGCTTGGGCTGACATAATTATTCCGACAATCACTCCAAACAACCCAAGAGCACTACCAAAGATCTCAATCACCAGAATCTTCACAAAAAGTGAGGAGTTTTGAGCATCAGACAATGCACAGCTGCTTCCAATTATTCCTACACACAACCTGTTGCCAAAATAAAAATCATAATGTCTAATACATATATGATCAAAAGCAGCAATCATTGGAAAAACTTTGCTGGAAATGCCAGCAAAAGTTCAAGAGACAAACCCGCAAACAAGGTTAGCAAAGCCCACAATGATCCCAGAGGCAAAGATGGCATATCCAGCTCTAAGTGATTCTGGTGCATATATTTTTGATGCTGGAACACTTTCTAGCTTTGTTTGTAAAATAATAGCAACAATAACACCATATATAGCAACAGCTTCACAAAAAATTACACTGAGAATACACAGCAAGTCACTACTTCAATGCATCACAAGATTTAAATTTCAGAATAAAAATAAGAATTTCCAAGAGAATATTTGGCAAGGTCAAATTGAGATACTCTAACCCCATAAACACTCGAATTAAAAATTTTGGGCATAGCTGAATTTACTAAGAGAATTCTTTATAATTACAAACAATCATACAGCATCAATTTGCACCACAAAAACTTGAAGGCAAAACATTTTGCAGATAAAAAAGGAGATTTCAAAAGCAAATAACTCCACTTACTATGGAAACAATAAAAACGAAAAGAAACACGCTGATACTCTTCTAAGATGTCAAAAATAAATCTTGGTGTTAAAATCACATCATCACTCATTCCCTTCTGATTAAACAAAACCTTCCATGCAAGTCCAGTGCTTAAGATTGCAGATGAAACATCAATTAGTCAAGCAACTAAACCTAAAAATCCAGGGCATGAAAAAACATAGAGAACAGCCATAAATTGTAATAAAAAAATATACCTCAAGCCACTCCTTTACACGTTGGCAATAACATCTTTTCACATTATCTTCACACATTCTTCCTGTTCTTTTATCCAAAATGCTGACCAGGATTCTAAAAATAGTTCAATGAATGAACCGAAAGTTGTAGCTGGAAAATCTATTTGTTCCCAATTGAAGATGATGTAAACTACAAACTAGATGCTATCTTTCAAGTTGCTTCTTATTTTAAATAATCCTGAAAAAAATTTAAAAGTAACAAACTTCTATTCAGTAGCCCAATTGCCAAAAATTTAAAAACATTCCTTTGGCCACATTTTTCGTCAATAAATGAAATCATCCAACTGCGAAGCAAATCTAGACTTCATAATCGCATCAAAAACTTAGTTTGCTCTATTGTTTGCATATGCTCAAGAGTTGAATGTGTAAGATAGAAACCCATCTGGCAATTATACAAGACATGAACGCATTCTGTAAAAAACTATCCTAGAAATAGAAATATAAATGCCACAATTGTATTGAGTTTCAATAGACTGTAAATGGATCCTAAAAAGGATCAGAACCAAGAACTTAATTCTATTTACACAAGCAAAACAAATTACTAATTGGATGAAAGAAAATTCAACATTCAACAAAAGCTAGGGTTAAGTATAATAAATTAAGTACCTAATGAGATTCTTGGAAGTAATACGTGGAGCCTTAATTGCAGCACCGATCAAACTACTACCCGTTATATAGATCCCCCTGGCGAAAATTCAGATACAAAACACAGATAAAAAATTCAGACATGAATAAATCAGCATCGATATCAGAGAGAAAGTAGCAGAGAGGGTGTACCAGGCAGCGCCGAGGACGGAGACGCCGATGGCGATGGCGATTCCGACGGCGGAGAAGGTATAGGGTGAAATCTTGACAAGCGCGGTCGACCATGAGCTTGAATCTCCCACCATTGTGGACCCTGACAGTTTATTTCTCCGTTATTCCTTTTCTGTGACGAGCGTGATCTGATATTTGTCGAGATTGATCGAAATCGATCGAGAGAGAGGGATAACACGTGCCACCAGCTCGAGAAATTTTGGTCTTTTCTGAGAGGAGCAGGAGCTTAAACGGTGTCGTATATGTATGGATAACTAGGAAAATTGGGCCCAGTCCAATACTTACTTGCTGCATGATCCAAATTCGATTGGCCATCGTTATATTGGAGTTTCACTGAGCAAGGCAATTAATGTACAGTTTCAAGGATCATGGTATTAATGCCATTCCCCACCCCCACCCCCCTCCCGACCGAACATCCAGTGGGCTGTTTTTTCTGGTAACAATGCATAGGAAACATTGTCTCTTCAAACCCAATAAATATATACAAATGATCGGCAAAATTAAATACAAAATCCAAATCAAACACACAAAGCAAGAACTAATTTCTCTAGCAAACGAACAATGGCTTCCGAGGAGATCACATACATTAGCAAACGAACTGTGTGCAAACCGGAAAATACGATCCCTTCTCGGTTCTTGATGACCTTATGGAATGAAAAACCACAAAAGGATTGTGTACTATTACCTTCTAGTTCTACGGGAAATAGGGAAGCAGCTGGAGAGTTCGCCAAGAAGCTGATCGGAAGTGCTTACGCGCTTTCCCAAAGCAACCGGACGATTACAGAAGAACCAAGAACAGAATTGGGTGATTAAGTGTAATGATGCTGGATTTAGAATGGTGGAAACTAGGGCTAAAGGACGCATGGAAGAATGGTTAAGGAATTCGGACAGAGAGGAGGAGTTCAAACTTGTTCATTGGGAGGATATTTTTCATCAAACTTACTTGTGGTCTACATTTTATGTTCTGGTATTATTACATGTACATCTTTGTGTCTTAATTCCCTGATTAGTTTGTTCCTGATGTTCAGGTTCTTGTTTGCATGCAGCTGACTGAATTTGAAGAAGGTGGTCTAGAAATTGGATTGAGCTGCAGCCATCTCGTAGCAGATCCCATTTGTGCTACAATGTTCATCAAGGCCGGGGCTGACACTACTTAAGCCGGGTTTTCATCACGTACACTCCGTCATTTTTCCACTCCTTGCCATCACGAAGACTCGTCAACAAGAATCCAAACCACGAGCCCTATGCCGCATTGATTAACCATCACAAATCCACAATCGACAGATCAATTCCAGTCACCAGTACTGCAAAGCATGCAACCGTCACTCTAGCATTTTCTTACCCTATTGTCCGAGCTCGCATGACCGTGTCTCGCACCCCTGGTTCACCAGATGGGTCAAGCCCATCGCCCTTCCAGTCACAGGCTGAGCTCTTTTCATTCGTTATTATATTAACATTATTAAAATAATAAAATAATTTTATTTGATTTTTTTAAAAAAATTTATGCAGTATTAAAGGGCATTGGCGAGTGATGACATAGATGAACAACGAAGGAATCATGGATTTTATCAACTGGCCGGAGCAAAATGATCATAACGAAGCACTTCATTCGATTGAACGGCCGATCTTATTTGTACGAGTTAAGAAAATTTGATTTGCGCACGTATTCGGTTTCAATGGCCAATCTCAAAGCCCACAAATTTGGAAACAATCAACTCATAGCCTCACAACCCTTTGGGCATAACCCAAGCTAACCAACAACTCCAATTGCTGCAACTCTCAAATGATCATTTCAGAGCACAGCCGAAGCAACCACTACATTGCTGCAAATACAGCAAGAAGCAGCCCAAGTGACAGATACAGATACGGACATGCAATGAACAAACTATTAATTTATATAATAAATCTAGCTAGCTGTTCGGCCATACACTGTACACAACCTAAGCCTCTACCAGGCCTTAAACGTGTTCCATGGTTCTTCCAGAAGATATTTCACGTTGTTCACCATTTTCGTTGCTTCTTTTTTTCCAAAAAACTGGTGGAGATGGCATTTTCTAAATATTCATTAATGTGTCGCTCATGCATTCACATTCCCAAAATCGACTGTGTGTCTCCATCAAATCCTAACCGAAGCTACAGAGTTATGATCCGTGAAGTTCATCTCCAACTGCAGGCCAAGTGAAAAGGAATTGCAAAAGCGGCAGCATGTCTTTGTTAAATGGTTTCAATTCCTTCGCTGCATAATATAATTTTATCAAGTCTGGTCTAACCCGGCGAAGAGCAAATCATATCGTAACCTGAACCAGTTTGCAGAGATAATTCAACCACCTTGTTGTCTTGCAGTGCAGAAATTATTGTTCCAACCAACATTTGACCATAAACTACATAATTATTTGGTGTCCTGAAATAGAGATTATTGTTCCAACCAACATTTGACCATAAACTACATAATTATTTGGTGTCCTGAAATAGAGAAACAAACAAATTAAAAGGACAAAATAAAAAATCATGCGTCTGCCGGGAGTCGAACCCGGGTCTATTGCTTGGAAGGCAATTATCCTAACCGTTGGACTACAAACGCTTTTGGATATTAATATCATAAATAAATACATCAAATCAGAACACAATAGGCCAAACCAGGCCTAACAGAGTTGATTCCATCTTGTCATATTCTTACTATAATTTACAAGGCATCTGTACTTTGATCAAATGATTTGCTCATGTTGATGCACAGGACAAGACTTGTTGGATAATTAAGCACATGGATTATGAAATGAAGCCAAACCTGAAAGCTACTTAATTGCTATTCTATACAGAAATGGACCGTAGTTAGCTTCTGATAGTAAACATGGTGGCTGTTAGCATAATCGAATCATTTTTGAACTCTTACTGCAGCATATGCTCTAACCATCTCAAGGAATCTCCATTTTAATGGGTATTTTGGCTTTCCTCTTTACAGAATATTATATGAACTCCGGAACTTGAACAAAAAAGCCAAGCCATTAAAAGCACATGACACATATAATGACACAAACGAAAGTAACATGTTGTCATTTGCAGAACAAGAGATAATTTGTTTTGGGGAATATTCCATTAGTTGATGTTTGATACTAAGCTAACAAGAACATGTCCCTGTTATGATGTCAACTTGCCTTAATAGTCCTTGTTAAAATGCTTCATTGACATGACAACTAATGGTCAATAAGTACAAAAGTAATCAAGTATTTTAATTAAATTAATACTTGTAAGTCATTTTCTTGTAGTACTAAAACTGTTGATGAAGGCAAAAAAAAAGTCAAACCCTAATTCACTTATTATAAAAATGGTCAAGAAGATTTTGATAATCACTTATTACATTATAATGTTCATTAATTTAAAAGATTAGTTCATTAGATATCGTTACTTGCACTGTCTTATAAATTCAAAATTGATTTATGTTCTATTTGATGCTATGCATGACATAGAATTTCAATAATATTATTCTGTGAACAAAAGAACGATGTATAAATTAGGGTTTTGTAATAAACTCCCAGAAATTTTTGATCTGTGGAATGAAGGTGAACTCATCACACGGTGCAGACAAATTAATTAGGAATCACACAACCCACTAAGATGCATGAACGATAAAAAATGGTATTTTGACCGTGGAAACAGCAGATTTTCTCCGTGGCTACGGGGATTTCCTGCACATGGGACATAATGTCAATCCATTAGATTCAAAATGTTGCTGTTGCTGCCGCTGGTTTTAACTTTTGGATAAGTTTGTTAATGTTAAAGAATCATGATCACTTCTTGGGGTTTGCGATTGGTATTGGACGTATAGATTGATGATCTTCTCTTTATGCATCCTTGCGGTCAGTGACAAGCATGGGCTTTCATTGTAAGTTTAAAGAAATGCATGAATCTGCCATGGCGGACGGTGACGTTCAGATAAAGAAAACTAATGGATATTCCTGAAGGCTGAAGTTATCATGAGAATGGGAATGCCTCCTTCGTTGCGTAGGATGGATATTGGATTTTGCTGCGGAGCGATGATCGATTCATTGAGCAGGAGGGTTCACAGTTATCGATCTGTTTTGAAAATATATATGGCTCTGAATTCAATTGCTGATGCTTGCCAGTTGCCACGACACAACCACATCAAAACTATATAATTAATGTTGTTTTGGGTAAAGCCCACTTGCATACGTGCAATGAATGAGTAGAGGCAAGATCTCTCTCAGGATTTTGTATGACTTTCTTTGTTGTTGCTGCTGCCTTTGCTATGCTAAACTTCTCTGCTACTGGTCCGTAACCCTAATATTATCCACTAACATCATATGCTAGCCATAAATCAATGATTTGTTTAGTAAAAATGCCTGTCATTTTGAGAGTACAGTTAGGTTTTAGAAATCGTTCTCCTCCCTCTTTGACTGGACTTTGTCAGATACTATTACTATTTACAAAGCTAATCCTAATCACCATTAACGTCATTAACCACAAGATCATAGAGAGGATTGACTATTAATTTGATTTCTAGAAGTGCGTATATGGAACAACTCAGCAGATGCTTCGTGGTTATTTCATATTTTAGACAATTAAATGAATATATATAGGACTGTTGATGCAGTATTATTTCATTATTTGGATAAAATATTATGTCGGCAGCTAGTTGAACATTAACAAAAGAGATCTGGGACAGTTCAGATTTAATGGCAATTGCAATTCATGTCACCTAATTGATTATGCTCATGATTTTGAAGCTACCATCAATCAATCATAATGTCTTGGCCAAATCTCAGTCAGCCATGTTGTTATTAAACACAGTTAGGTGAATATGCGAATGTCTTTTAGAAAAAGCTTAGCCTAAAAATTCATGTATGATTTCTTAATTTACAAACCAAGTGAGATCTTAGAACATCTTGTCATAATTTTCTTAAAATTTCACTCTTCATATTCCCAGGCATTATGATCATTTACTGTTAGAAAGACTTCATAGAAACCAGGCAAGTCTCGGATGTTGTTGCTTGTGTTTTATGACCTATGCACTTCCATCAACACCATGATGAGGTACAAAGTTGTTGACCCATTATAGTGTTAGCGAGTGTGTACCCTATATATATGCATACAACAAACCCTTTTCTCTTGTCTAAAATATAATACAAATTCTCTTTCAAATCCACATACCCAAAGAGTAAGGGGAAGAGACAGAGAAAGACACAGGCATTGTTGTATCTCTCTGTACATTCATAAACGCTAGAAGAAAAATCTAGATACTGAGCTGTTTCTGACCTAGAATTCATTTGTTCTTCTCAAGTTTTCTTTAACTGAAAGTCAAGCGAGACTTTATTGGTCTTGTTCGGTTATAAACAACAACAGATATACACAACAGCAGTGTCTCTATCTATTGCGCGGTACTGGAGCAAAACTGCAAATGGATGTCACAGAAGGCTCGTTTAGAATGAGTAGTGCACGTTTAGGGAGTTCTAGCATATGGAGAAACAATACCATGGAAGTTTTTGCAAGGTCTTCTCGAGAAGATGTCGATGATGAAGAAGCTTTGACATGGGCAGCTATTGAGAAACTACCAACTTATCTGCGCATGCAGAGAGGTGTACTCACTGAAGCAGCGGGCAAAGCTAGAGAGATTGATATCAAGAGTCTTGGATTCATTGAGAGAAGGAATCTTATTGAGAGGCTAATCAAAATTGCTGAAGAAGACATTGAGAAGTTCTTGTTGAAGCTCAAAGATCGCATTGATAAGTAAGTTAAAAGTCCCGCCAAAGTTTGGTTCAGAATTTCTCTTTTTCTTTTAACGATGAATTTTCTTGAATTACAGAGTGGGCCTTGATATTCCTACAATTGAAGTACGGTTTAATCATTTAAATGTCGAAGCGGAAGCTTATACAGGAAGTAGAGCTTCACCAACTATCTTCAACTTCTGTGCTAATATGTTAGAGGTACGCATTCAGACTTTTGAATCCAGCAAATACATCTCTACATTCTGTTGTGTCTGTTGCCTTTTCTGCTCTCACTTGAACTGAAGATTTGGTCTGTTTGTACAGGAATTCTTGAATTATCTTCACATTCTTCCTAGTAGAAAGAAAACATTATCAATTCTTCATAACGTCAGTGGAATCATCAAACCCCGAAGGTGATGACACATTATATCAGAAAATATCAATATAAACTCTTCAAAGTTCAATCATTTCAGTTCCAATCTCAATTAATTGTTTGAATTTTGCAGATTGACATTACTCTTAGGCCCTCCAAGCTCTGGAAAGACCACCTTACTACTGGCTTTGGCTGGAAAACTGGGAAAAGATTTAAAAGTAAGGACACTAAAAGTCTCTAAATGAGTTCCGGTTTCCTTATTTCATTTTGATTGTCTAATCTTGTAATCTAACGTTGGTGGGGCACTCGTGAAAATTCAGATTTCAGGGAGAGTTACCTACAATGGGCATGGGATGGAAGAGTTTGTGCCGCAGAGGACAGCAGCTTACATAAGTCAGTATGATCTTCATATAGGAGAAATGACAGTGAGAGAAACACTGGCCTTTTCAGCAAGATGTCAAGGAGTTGGAGCTCGTTATGGTCGGTGAACGTTAAACCTATAGCATTCGCTTCTTAGTCCTAGCTTTTAAACTTATACAGAAGGAAAAATGAAGCAATGATTCTGAGTTGGAATTGACTTCTTTATTTTTACCGTGGAAAATTTGCAGAGATGTTGGCGGAACTATCCAGAAGAGAAAAGGCTGCGAATATCAAGCCAGATCCTGATATCGATCTTTTCATGAAGTCAACGTCATTAGAAGGGCAGGAGACAAGTGTAGTTACGGATTATGTTCTCAAGGTGCCTGCCTGCACACACTATCTTTCCTTTCAATAAAACTGGCCCTAAACAGAGGAGAGATTTGAAAGCTTCAATATTCTGTAATCAAAATTAGTTAGTATGTATGAATTGCATGAAGTGGGATATGAAAGATATCAGAGAGTTTAATTTTTGCGGGAAAGTAGCTTGAAGATGGCATAATCACCTTTTGTTTTAAACATTGTTGCAGATTCTTGGACTGGAAGTATGCGCCGATACCATAGTGGGAGATGAAATGCTACGAGGTATCTCCGGCGGACAAAGGAAGCGTCTCACTACAGGTAAGTTGTAATCCCACTAAGCTTCCGCGCTCTCTTCGCTCAATTTTCAGTGAATTTCTCATTTTCACTATTTTATACTGGAGCTTGTGCCTTCATCTGAAAATTTTAATTTTCGGACAAAATGGAACAGGAGAAATGCTTGTTGGACAGGCACAAGCGCTTTTCATGGATGAGATATCAACTGGTTTGGATAGTTCAACAACATACCAAATTGTGAACTCTCTGAGACAATCCATTCATATCCTCAACGGAACTGCTGTTATTTCCCTTCTCCAGCCGGCACCAGAAACCTATGAACTGTTCGACGATATTATTCTTCTCTCAGATGGGCAAATTGTGTATGAAGGTCCCCGTGAAAATGTACTAGAATTCTTTGAAAGCCTGGGCTTCCGGTGCCCTGAGAGGAAAGGAGTGGCTGATTTCTTACAAGAAGTAAATTCAAAATCTGCAAATTTTAGAAGAAGTTCCTTTGTGTACTTTTTCAATGATTACGACTAATGGCCAATTTTTTTCATTTTCTGATGGGTTGCAATAGGTGACTTCAAGGAAAGATCAAGAGCAATACTGGGCGAATAAAGATGAACCTTATAGCTTTATTACTGCCAAGGAATTTGCTGAAGCGTTTCAATCATTTCACATTGGTCGAAAACTAGGCGATGAACTTGCTACTCCATTTGACAAGTCTAAATGCCACCCTTCTGCTCTAACAACTAAAAAATATGGTGCTAGCAAGAAGGAGCTGTTGAAAGCTTGCTGCTCAAGAGAATATTTGCTTATGAAGAGGAACTCGTTTGTCTACATCTTCAAAATGTTTCAGGTGAGTAGCATTCAAGGATTTAACTTATGGTAATGATTTCAAACCTGCTGAGAAATATTTCAAGATGCTTGAGATGTCACAGAGTTACAAAAGTGGAAAATTTCCTGAAGATTTCAACAACTATTTGCTCTTGTTTTTCAATTTCCAGATTCTTTTTTCTACAACAGTAACAATGACCTTGTTTCTGAGAACTGAGATGAGCCGAGACACGTTTGAAGATGGTGGGGTTTACTTTGGAGCTATGTACTTTGCTCTCGTCACAACAATGTTCAATGGATTCTCGGAGCTTGCCCTGACTGTCATGAAGCTTCCTGTCTTTTACAAGCAAAGGGACCTTCTATTCTTTCCTTCATGGGCATACTCTTTACCTACATGGATCCTTAAGATACCAATATCTTTTATTGAAGTTGGCATTTGGGTGTTCGTGACTTACTATGTTATAGGCTTTGATCCCAATGTCGAAAGGTCAGTAAAATGTACATAACATCTTCGAGTTTCAGTTTATGTGTTTATATAACTCGAGAAATTTCCATATTAACAGGTTTTTCAAGCAGTACTTTTTACTCCTATGTGTAAATCAGATGGCCTCGGCACTGTTCCGATTAATTGCTGCACTTGGAAGGAATATAATTGTTGCAAACACATTTGGTTCATTTGCAATACTTACAATCCTGGTTATGGGTGGCTTTATCTTATCAAGAGGTGAATCAATAACGCAATTCAACCTAAATAATTTCTTCATGGAAATGTGAATATAATTCTGATGACAAAAACTTAGTTGATTTGGATCAGATGATGTAAAGAAATGGTGGTTATGGTGTTATTGGTTCTCCCCGGTGATGTATGGACAAAATGCCATAGCTGTGAACGAATTTCTCGGGAAGAGCTGGAGTCATGTATGTATCATTTTTCTTGAGTTCAAGAAGAGACAAGTTTAGGATTAAGTAAATACATTTAAGAACTTTATAAATGATGGCTAGTTTGTTTTTGGAAATTTTGGGCCCTAGGTTCTTCCTAATTCCACAGAACCATTAGGAGTTGAAATCTTGAAGTCTCGTGGCCTTTTCCCAGAAGCATATTGGTATTGGATAGGAATGGGAGCTTTGATTGGATATGTTCTTATTTTCAATTTCCTCTTTACCATGGCTCTAAAGTATCTTGATCGTAAGTCCTCTTCTTACATTTCTGAGTTTTAAAAATCAGGGTTAATGTTCTGGTGATTGGAATAATTTGTTGCAGCATTTGGGAAGCCCCAGGCAACATTATCCAAAGAGACACTGGCTGAGAAAAATGCTTGCAGAACTGGAGAGCCTGTGGAGCTGTCATCAAAAGTAAGGAACTATTCTGGTGAGTTATGAGCTGAGAGATTAATGTTTCCAATCCAATCTTGTGGAAAGGAAGTTATCTCAGTAATTCCTCTGATAACAATATGCAGAAAGAGGGGATGAAAGTCGCAGAAATATATCATCCAGGACTTTGTCTGCCAGAGTGGGAAGCTTTAGTGAAGCAGATCAGATTGGAAAGTGGGGAATGATTCTTCCTTTTAAACCTCTTTCTATAACTTTTGACGATATCTGCTATTCAGTAGATATGCCGAAGGTACTCTCAAGTTTCAAAAACAAAACTAGGAGAAGTTAGAGTACACTACAATGCTAAACTTGAAAGGGATTAGAAAATTAGTGTTAATTACAGAAGATCTTCGAAATTATGCTTGAATTCATTACTGAACATGCACAAACCAATACTATACACAATACATAAAGTTTTTGAGAACCTCCCAAGTTTCCCCAGCAGAATATCGCACATACTGAAATCATTATTATGTTTGCAGGAAATGAAAGCACAAGGTATTCCTGAGGATCAGCTAGAACTTCTGAAGGGTGTGAGTGGTGCCTTTAGGCCAGGAGTCCTCACAGCTCTAATGGGTGTCAGTGGTGCTGGCAAGACCACTCTAATGGATGTTTTGTCTGGTAGAAAAACAGGTGGATATATTAGCGGTAGAATCACGATATCTGGATACCCAAAGAAGCAAGAAACATTTGCTCGCATATCAGGATACTGTGAACAAACCGATATCCACTCTCCTCATGTTACAGTCCACGAGTCCCTGGTTTATTCTGCTTGGCTTCGATTGCCCCCCGAGGTTGGTTCTGATACCAGAAAGGTAATGTTTACAGACATATGATTAAGTTTCTTCTCTTTAAGTTGAAACTGGAAAGATTGGGAATAAGCACATTCTAACCAAAAGGAACACTTCATAAGCACTAATCATTTTTTGTTCTCTTAGAGAATGAGATTGTTGACCATCTTTTAGTTCGTGGGTTGCAGATGTTTATCGAGGAAGTAATGGAACTTGTGGAGCTGAACCCACTAAGGGAAGCACTTGTTGGATTGCCTGGCGTGAATGGACTCTCAACCGAACAGAGAAAGAGGCTGACAATTGCAGTGGAGCTTGTTGCCAACCCATCTATAATATTTATGGATGAGCCAACTTCTGGTTTAGATGCCAGGGCAGCAGCTATAGTTATGAGAACAGTGAGGAATACGGTGGACACAGGACGGACTGTGGTTTGCACCATCCACCAGCCAAGCATTGATATTTTTGATGCTTTTGATGAGGTAAGATATCTTCTTATTTCAATGTTAATGAAATTACTATTTTTTTGGGCTACCATAGCATAAGAGATTAGTAATGCTTTTGTTGCATTTCAGCTACTCCTATTGAAACTGGGAGGTGAAGAGATATTTGTTGGTCCATTAGGCGGCCATTCTTCCCAACTGATCAAGTATTTCGAGGTGAGGATCAAACATATATAATGTAGAAGTTTTAAAGATTTTTTTTTGAAAAAATTTATTGAGCAACTACTGACAGAAAATTTCATATTCATCAAGGGAATTGAAGGGGTACCTAAGATTAGAGATGGTTATAATCCTGCAACTTGGATGTTGGAGGTTACATCACCAAAACAAGAAGCAGCTGTTGGAATTAACTTCGCTGATGTGTACAAAAACTCAGAATTATACAGGTAGGACAACCTCAAAGTTTCAGAAACAAAAGAAAAGCTACTGGTATTGGCAATTTTTTGAAAATTTCTTTAGAAATCTATTTCAAAACTAGCCAAGCCGTTATTGTGCTTGCAACTAACTTTTAGAATGGCTTAAATTTACTGGAAAGGAAAATATCAAAGTTTTCAGAACTTTTATAACTTCGTTGCTTTATTTTTCTTCTAACAGAATAGTATTTTATCATGTTTAATGCAGGAGAAACAAAGAGTTGATCAAGGAACTAAGTACACCTCTACCAGGTTCAAATGATCTGTACTTCAGAACCAGATATTCAGAGTCTTTTTTCACACAATGCATGGCTTGCCTGTGGAAACAGCATTTATCATATTGGCGAAATCCACCCTACACTGCAGTGCGACTTCTTTTCACAACTTTCATAGCTTTGATGTTTGGGACAATTTTCTGGGATATTGGCTCCAAGAGGTATGAAGAAACATGACGTAAATTGCATATTCAAAGTCAAATTTTTCTCACCTATGTCCTTAATTCTTATCAAATTTTGTAGAACATTCAAACAAGATATCTTTAATGCAATGGGCTCAATGTATGCCGCTATTCTCTTCATTGGGGTACAAAATGCAACATCAGTGCAACCAGTTGTGGCTGTTGAGAGAACAGTCTTTTACAGAGAAAGAGCAGCTGGAATGTATTCAGCTTTTCCATATGCCTTTGGACAGGTGCTGCAAAGTTTTAAACAGAAAGCTTTGTTCACACTAAGCTTCTCTAACTTCCCACAAAAAAGAAAAACATTTTCAGTGCTCCAGGGAATTAATCAATATGGATCTTTATCTTACCAAATCTCATTGCTTTTCAGGTTGTGATTGAGCTTCCCCACATCTTCATACAGACCGTTATGTATGGGATTTTAGTATATGCCATGATCGGATTTGATTGGACTTTGAGCAAGTTTCTCTGGTATCTCTTCTTCATGTACTTCACGTTTTTATACTTCACATTCTATGGGATGATGACCGTCGCCGTTACCCCCAACCCCAACATTGCTGCCATAGTTTCTTCTGCCTTCTATGTATTGTGGAACCTTTTCTCAGGGTTCGTCGTTCCTCGAACAGTAAGTTACTCTAATGTACTATAATTCCTATCTTACACTTTTTTTTTCCTTCTTTTTCTCTTAAATTCTCAAAAAGAATCTTCCACTAATTTAGACTAAATTTCTTCTGCAACAGAGGATTCCAATTTGGTGGAGATGGTACTATTGGATTTGCCCTGTATCTTGGACGTTGTATGGACTGGTAGCTTCACAATTCGGAGACGTGAAGGACACATTAAACACAGGTGAAAAGGTTGCAGATTTTGTGGCCAATTATTTTGGGTACGACCGTGACTTAGTAGGAGTGGTTGCACTTGTACATGTTGGAATAACCGTGTTCTTCGGGTTCACCTTTGCCTATTCAATCAAGGCGTTAAACTTCCAACATAGATAAGTATGCGATCATGGTTTGCTCAATTTCAAATACACTAAAAAAATGCAAGCAGCAGTCCAGGCCAAAGCCCTTTTAGGTGACCCCCTCCCAGAAAAAGAAAAGTTGAACGCCAGATTTTTCTCAAGTGAATGATGTGTACTCCATTTTCTGCCTTCTTCTACTTCTTCTTCTTCTTCTTTTTGTCTTTTCAGTTGTATGCATTAGATATGTATGATTATGTATAATACAAAAAGCAATAACGGAAAATTTTACAGCAACAGCCCACCTAATGCTCTTCAGGACCAACTCATTATGTACTTTCCAATCCTATGAGAACCAGGATGTTAATATCCACATCATCGGAAACCAGGTCAAAATGTGGACATACAATTCAAATGGATAAAGCTTTGCACGAGGGTCATGAGCAAACAATTGAAAATGGCATGGATTTAAAAATGTTCTGCACCCACAAATGATATATATTAATGGAGGTGAGAGGAGGGAGAGAATCTAAATGAACAAATGATGATTGTGAACTATATATAACCCATCAAGAACCAACACCACAAAATTGAAGTTCTGTATGGCAAAATAAAAAATGCCCAATTTCGAAACTTATATCTACCTATTATTGGGCTGTTTGATGCAAAATGTTGAATTGAAAATACCTGACATATAATGCAATTAATAATTGTACCTAAACAATGTAAATGAGAACACATTATCTTTTCAAATTGCCGCTGCATATGTTACAGTTGAAACTCAATTAAACAAGGAGGGAAGGAAAAAAAGGGGAAAAAAAAAGACAAGATAAATGTATTCGTCAACATCTCAATTTCCTAAGCCATCCAAGAAGCTCTGCAACTCCCTCAAACCCTGGGCAGAAAAGCTCCTCTGAACTCTTGGTCGTGGAGCAATCAAATTTGGAGGAGGCTGGGATTGGAAGCAAACCACAATAACAGCTAAATTATCCCCACTCTTTCTCTTCAATGCCTCATCTACAAGATCCTTGCTACACATGGCCGGATCATTGTGGTCCTGAAGCTTCCGCCGAGCAAAATCCACAGCATTTTGGCTCCTAAACACATCCCAGATCCCATCACATGCTATGATGAGGAATTCATCCTCCTTGGTCAGTTTCATCGTCATAAGCTCTGGCTCTGCACTGAGTGGCCCGCCATCTGTACCTTTCATTCCATCCATGTGCCAGTCTCCTAAAGCTCGAGCTACATTGAGTTGCCCATTGAGGTAACCATCATAGACATAACCACCAGATGCCTCAATGCGCTCTTTTTCTTTGCTGCAGATAGGCTTGTGATCCCTTGACATTTCAATTGCTTTACCACGGCGACACAAAACAGCACGACAGTCTCCAGCATTGGCCACCACTAACAACCTACCAGCAAAACAAAGATCAACGAAAAAAGACATTAGCTCAACATAATTCTCATTAAGAAAATTTGATATTTACAAACCTACATTCTCAAAAGCCTCCAATGTTGAAAATGGACAATTGAATTAGGCATGTCACAAACAGAAGTAAGAAGAAATAAATGGATTGACAGATAAAACTCATCAACCTAACATTTCAGAAAACATCGAGTTCCCAAGTTCACTTGATTGAAATTTTCACTTTTGTAACTCAAGAAGTTCCACAAAAGATATTCCTGGTCCAACTTTTGCCATATTCCATGCAAAACATGGTTTACCCCTCACAAAGCTCACCAAATCCTAAGCAGTATGTATCAGTTACAATTTTCATGTACCACATCCCCAATGTTCTATGATGAGTCATTCATTTTCCTCGAATTTTGGACATGGTACTCAAGAAAAACTGATAGTCATTGCAACTGATTAGGCCATTGAAAGAATGGGAAAGCCATCCAGGATTTAGCAATTATTCACAAAGCACATCTTGACAATGTTAATAATGAAAATCTAGGCTAATATACAGACAGGCTTTACAGATACTACTCAGTTAAGAATCATATGGAAATTTGACCGAGGAGAAAAACTTATCCTGGCAGAGGACATTTAGAAAAAACTAGGGCATAAAATTGAACTCATAATCAGTGCATTAAGTCAGCTGACAAACGCTAACCTTCCAAGAACAAGAGACGCCAATGCAGTGGTACCAGAAGCAAGAGCAGCATCCAAGGAACAAGCTTCTGCAAAGGCAGCATCAGTTTGCAGAAATGCTGAAGAAACAACCCTCTCTATATCCTCGGGAAATTCTTCATCCTCAATGATAAATCTTGGCAAATTGTAGCAGGCAAAGTCTGCAGCGTGTTTCCCCCCATGTCCATCAAACATCTGATCACCAACATGGAACTAATTTTAAAATCCCACAGAATGCATTGCATAGAAATTACCTTTTCCATCTCGACTATCTCAATCCCTTGAAAAGTATATGAAACAGGCAAGAAAAATGATAACAGTGAAACAAAAAAAGGCATGCCTCAAAAACTTTTCCTGCTCCAACAAGCAAAAAATCATCTAAAAACCATGTATGAAGAGACACAAGCAAAACATAAAACAACATTCACATGACTGAAACATGTAGCACCATCACCACCACAATTATAAAAGTCAACAAACATAAGTACAAATAGAGAAAAGAAAGATACCCCATAAAAGGCACTAGGCCCATCTGCTAAGTTATTAAGCCCATCACGCACAAAATTGTCAACACATAAAAAAACATCTTCCATGGTTGTGCGAAGTCCATTGTCAGACCATGCTCCAGAACGGATAACTGGAACGAACTCCATCTCATGATTTTCTTCACCAAGCATAGGTTCAACAGAAATATCCAACGACGACATCTTCACCTGCTAAAGCCCCAGTCAGGCCCTTAAGAAAACATATATACCTAATAAAGGAATTCAAAACAGACAAAATTATTGTGTTCAAGAGAAAAATCCAGAACTTAGCCATAATACTGCTCACATCACACCAACTATACAATAAGTAATAGCTCAAAACTGGAAGGTACAAAGTCTTACAATATTCAGCACTCCACGCTCACAATAGTATCCAATCTAAAAGAATTAAGATACTTTAAACATACTATCCAATGGATTGAATACAAAATGAACGAACTGACAAACATTACAAAAGAATCCATGCAGATTTATAAGAGCAAAGAACAAGATAGATAGTTCAGGTGTAAAGTTTAATTGTATGACATTGGGATCCTACACACCTAAAATACTAGCAAACATGAGACCAACTCTAATCTCAATATATTAAAACTAGAAAACCCTATATCACTACTGGGATCTATCAAGGCCACATAATAATGTATAAAAAGCCAAGATACCAGCTTACAACCTCAACCAAGTTATATTTTTTCTTCTCCAGAACCCCTAAAGTGTAAGCAGGTTCTTGGGAGAGGAAACTGAGACATAAGTATTCAAGCCCACTAGAAGACTAGAACCCAAGTCTGTGGCCAACCTCAGACCCAATTAAAGCAATATTATTTCTCTGGTCCATACCCAACTCTCTTTCCTGTCAATCACTTCAAGAAAACCCTACTTATCACATAAGCCATTGTGTTTGTTATCTTATTTAACTCATCCCCTCAACATCTTCAAATCAATTACCTTGTTTTGAGCACATGTTTGTGAAATTTCAAAACATCTGTCACAAAGACAAAAAAAAATAAACAGCAAAAAACAGTACATGGTTCACTGTAGTCTTGCCATCAACCACGTTAGTTACACCACAAAAAAAATCCACCACTTCAACAATGCAATTATAAATTCAATACAAGCCACCAAAATAATTGACCACTCAGAAAAAAAAAGGAGGGGGGGCGGCTAAATCAAAGCTAACTCGGGAAAATTCAAAATTAACTAACAATTTATGAAGTTTGAATGTCGCCATCTGTGCTTGAAATCAATTAAACATCCAGACATACTTACAAGAGAAGCATGACGAACAAGCAACTTCTTACAGGGCACCAGCGCACTATCTTTGTTCAAACAATTGCGATACGACGTCGAAAGAGGATTTGGTGGACGACCCTCGCTCGAACTCCCATTTTCTAAAATACCAATCCCTTCACTTTCTTCCCTCTTTGTTCCACCATCACATCAACTATACACTGATGCTCAATGACTTAACTCCAGTTCGGATCAATAAAATCAAGGTCAGGGCACTTGGATTGAAAAAACTGTGGGTCGAAGAGTTAAAGAGTTGACTAACTGGTAACTGAAGGAAATTTCAGTAGTAATTTAGGGCTTAAAAAAACCTTTTATAGGGTTTCGTCAGCGTGAAGTTAAAGGGATAATTTGGAAGTTTTAGGAACTGTAAAAATTGATTTTTCTAGCGAGATTTAGGGTTTTACTAAAACAGAAATTAGGGTATTAGAGACCATACTGTTGTGATCTATGGAGCCGGAGGAAGAGATAGAGATTTTGGGCGACTGACATGAGGGTCCTGGTTTTCGGTGAATGCAGAGTTCTGAGTGGTCAGTTCCCCCAAAACGAGATCGTCAAAGACGCTTGGTGTAATGTAATTGAGGTTTTACATTTTCCAAAAGATTCTAATTTACAAGAATATTCTAATTTGAAAATCCGTTGTTGGTAGATTTGAATGATAATGAAGAATGATGATAGCAACCTTTTAATGATTTGTCTTCATCCTTCTCCTTCAATTGCCGACCGTTGGCCTGGGTGCTCTAAATTGTACGATTGATCTGAATCTGAACCAGGAGAATGGTTAAGAGATCCACATTCATAATGGGCTATTCTTCTTCACTTATTTTGGCCCAACACTTTTGCAAATTCTGTATCTTTTAATTAGTAAAGATTTTGCCTTTGGGATGCTGCCAGGGACACAGCGGAGATCGAAATTACATGTCCCCCATGTCCGCAGGAAGACCTTGCCAACACGCGACCCCGAGGTGTCCAGAGTCGGCAATCAAAGCACAATGGGTGGCTTAACTCTCGCCCACCGCTGGGGTCCTCTTCAACGTACCCTATTCGGACCAACCCCGGTTACTTCTCGTATAAATAATTATAATTCCACTGAGCAAACCATAACAAAGAATGGTTATCACATCTAGTTTCTGCCTCAATCTTTCCTGTCCAACTCCTGCATCAAAGATAACCTTGACTCTATCCCAAACTCAACTTATTTCATCGTTGGACAAACCCATTTATTCATTACTCTGTTATTAATTTTCTATTTTATCAGTTTATCATCTTGTGACGTTTTCATGTAGGCAAATTACGGACGAGAAATGGAGAAGGCAGTGTGTAGTGGGCATGGCGTGCATGGTAATTGGAGTACTACAAATGGAAAATTTAGAAGAGAGCAGAGCCGCGGCAAAAGACAGAGACATGGCGCCGTTAGTTGTTGCAGAATCAGAAGCAAAGGTTCCGAGATGGAGAACGTGTCTGCCGTGGCATATGAATTCGCCGGAAACCATTGTTCCGGAGAATCTCCCAAGGCCATCTGCTGGGAGGAGATGGGAGGCTGTTGGTTCTAGCACGTCTAAGAAAGCAACTGGCACGTCTTCATTTCTCTTGTATACACGTAAATAACAATTGTGAACGTAAAACACACCATTACAGCCATACTTAGCGCACGACTCATGATTGATCGTATAATGGGTGGGCTTGGTCTCCACCCCAAATCCACGTACTATAGAAACTAACTTTACGGACTGCATATTGCCCCCGTCTTTTTGCTTGTAAACAATATCAGTACTGTTAATACGTTTCCCGTGTCTCTTGGAAATTGAAGTACTAATAACTTGGATTCCATTTACGAGAGATTGATGCTGTTGTGCTTTTATACATCAAGATTAATCCTTGATGCATTTTTGACGCTTTCTGTTGAGTTGAGTACTAATATCAATAGGAATATAAATCTTACTAGTGTTACGCTTTCTACTGTTTCAAGAAACGTTACTCTTATCTACTGTTTTTCGTCAATGGACCTCAATTCCTTGTAGCTGTTACTAAGTTGGTACGTGTAACACAAACGAACAAATGGATTATCAGCATCATAACCCTGTTTGATGATCGGTGCAACAAATAAAAACTAGGTCACGGCCGGTCATAGAAAATCAACGGCAGCAGCTACTGAAATGGCCAGTCTTCGGCAAGCCTAGAAGCATATTGGCCAACAATTTTCCATGCGGAAGTGCTGAATGTATTCTGAAAGTCTTAGAAGAGCTAAAATATTCCGTGACACCTTTGTTATTTAAAACAGAAAAACCAAAAATTATAATAACCATGAACTTCTCTACCATGGCAAAGTACTTGCGACATGTTTAGTTGCAATTACAGACACCGTGTCAGTCGGACCGTCGAATTTATCAAATACATGGCTCAACGCTACGCCTATTGCGAAAGAGTAAAGAGTCAAGCGGATCGCGCATGCTAAGCTACAATCAGCACTCGGTAGTCAGCAGCACTCTGGAAATTCCGGTTGGGATTTCTCTATGAACTTAAAAGAATGATCAACTTGTTCATCCCATATTGACTCGGTTTTAATTCAGGGGCAAATATAATTTGACAGTTTCTACAGGTTTGCTCCACAGTTCGCAGAAATTCATTCTTAGAGAAATGATCCAAACTATCTTTTCCAAGCGCACTCCTCCACAATATGTCAGGGAAAGAGAATGAGGAGAATCTTGCGGAGCTGAAAACCAAATTCAGAAATGAAGAAGAGAACGAAAAGAGGCTTGCAGAACTAAAAATAATAAATTATGGGCAAAAGGGGCGTCTGCGAACCTTCAATCAAGTACTTTGCAGCTTGCAAACTACTGTTTTGAGTTTCAAGGTGTGATACTGACAGCAATTTGCAAGGTTACCATATCTCTCTCACATTCTCAGACCGCTGGCTTCAATTTTCAGTCTACCTGTTAGCCGCCATATAAATTTGGTCGCTTTGAGCATTACAGGTCTCAAATACCTGAGAACCATCGAGCTGCAAGAACACAACCGGTGCGAGTGTAATGAACTAGAGAAAAGTTTACAAAAACCAACTACCAATAAAGCTTCTGATCATCATCATACCACAAGAACTCGATGTCATGATACTTACGAGAAATTCAAACGTTATTTTAGTTTCTCTGGTTGAATGCTTCTTTTCCTTAGCTTTGCGAGCATTATGCTTTCGGGGTTGCTGGCGACTTGTCTGCAGGAAGGATGAATTTCAGAATAAGAATGACCAGTGCGTCAATCTTTGTCATGGAGCCAGATGCATAACCATCCGCAGTGAATTCTGAGGTTTGGAAGCTAGAGATAATTTGAACTTGTAATGCATACATGTAAATAGGGCCATTGAAATTATAAATTCAAACTCTCTACCGAAATTTAAACTTTTAACAGTAGTTAATTATTTGTCACACTTCTTAATGCTTCCTCATGTTAAATTTTTATCTAAAATTTGGAAATAAATTACAGCCTAATAATGAAATTAATTTATACAAAACTAGGAAACAAACATACATGACAAGAGTAAAGATAAGTAACCCCAGGGCAAAATTGGTGCATGTACAGGAACCAAAAGAGGGGGAGGAAAAATGGAAAAATTAAAGTCAATCAGGTCTCGATGACAAATGATTACCCCAAATTTTTACCCTCAAGAATCTGTGAATCACAGCTTCTATGATTTTTCAAGCAGGATAACATGGGAATTACAGGTGTTGATGTTACAGTCCTTGAATTTCCTCCATTGCTCTGCAATATCTCTAGCAATTTTAATAGCATCATGTTTACCTTGAGCTAAGTAGGCACGTTGCTTTTGTACCCAGTTGCTAAGATTATAGAATCAATCTTCTTTTCTTGTCCGTCCGTGAATCTGGCTCCATTTCTTGTTATCTCTTTCACACTTTCCATGAACTGAAACCCTAAAGGTATTAGCCTAATGACTACTGAATTTATTACTGAAAAAGATACGAAAACATGTACAAATAATGTGACCCAAAAAAGAACAAGGCGGGTATGTTTGGTTAATCTGTTGGTAATTACCTTAATTTTACCAGATTTTATCTGTGATAGTGCCCCAACATCCAGCACTGGTGTCTTTCCAGTGATGTTTTTGAGCTCAATTCGGCCTTTTTCCGGCCGCCGAAGACCCAATTGATCTGTGTTGCCTAAGGTGACGTTTGTCATTAGTATTAAGAACTTGTCAACTAGCCTTAATGGGAACCATTTCAATAGTGCCATGTCTATTCCGAATGTTGAGAAGCCAAAGATTTCTGTGGGGAGAACATGTACCTGTATCGCCACAAATAAGTAAAATCCAATTCACAAATCGTTCAATCTGAAAGTAAGTTCAAAGTTTGATAGATTAGTGAACAAAAAGAGTGGAAATAGGACGAGAAAAGGAGTTTATTAAAAAATGATAGAACTAAAATGATAGATTATTGAACATAGCACAGAATGGATGATTAATGGTCAACGATAAATATCTCAGGACCATGCATACATAACGCAGAAGGATGATCAGGTTCAAGATTTACAGGACTTGAATGAAGAAATTGGACATATCAAAGGGAAACAGACGAATTCTAAACTTTCATTATTATATTTATTTTCACTCTCTAAAATTTCATTGTCGATTTGCCCGACCTGACTGTCGGGATGTTCCCGCCGGTAACACCACCCGCGACTCCAACTCTGTTCCAAGTGCAAGCAACTTGTTGGACTACCAAGGCGGACGTCCGAGAAATATTGGTGCATGCATGCAAAGTTCACAACTTATGCCCTTATTCCTCTCTCTCTTCACTGTTATATTGATTTACTTCAATTTTTTCTTGGTTTTTCTTTGTTATTTTGGGACATTTGAAGTTTAAACATATTTTATTTCTGCTATTCGATACAACTTGTATTTGAGTGGTCATTTTTCATGTTCGTTTCCTTTGAAATTTAACATCAAGAAGAATTAAAAAATGTGACAAATCATGAACTACTGTTACAAGTTTAAATTGTTGTTTACACGGTTCGTGTACGGAGTTTTAATTTATAATTTCAATGGCCCTTTTCACATATATACATTACAAGTTCAAACTATCCCAAGTTTCCAAACCTTAGAATTCACAGCAGATGGGCATTCTTATTCTGAAACTCATCCCCTTCCTACAAACAAATTTAAAACCTAACAATTTTCTTAGTCGAATCCCTCGGCTCAAATTTGAACATGAATAATGAAACCTTTTAACTCTAATGTCAAATTCGTTAAATAACTAGCCAAAAACTTCGTTATATAATTTTCAGAACAACTACAAGTACTAAACCTGCTGTGATGTGTAAAAAGAGATGGTTCATTAAAGCTGTAAGCGTTTGTGTGTGTATTTGAACCCAATACCATGTGCCATAAAAACCCAGGCAGAATTTCGACAAAATATTCCTATTTGATCATCAAGAACAGCTTTTCTTTGTAGATTTTCATTGAGTTGGTCATCGAACGCGCACAAATAATTACGAGAAGGATGTCATATGAACAATGATGATGATACACTAAAAAGGGCAAATTATAATGATATTTTAGCTGTAAGGTGTGTAAACCAGTTGCAGTAGGGACATAATTCAAATGCTGGACGACAAATATATAAATCCGATCCCATCTTAAAAGACAGAGAACAACTAGTAACAGTGACCTAGCTACCTAGCTATAAAACCTGGAAGAAGTAACCAGTGATCGATATTTCATTAGGAAGTATATTCCTCCATGCCAACCTGACAATCACTGATGCATACAATCTGAAAAATATTCTGCAGACTCCGACGATAGGGCCTCGTCTCGTGCATATATGATATATGTTTCAACAATCACGCCTTCATGATTACCTCCGGGAATTTGCGTAAAGCAACTTGCATTACGAGGGCAATCACCATTGCTAGATTGAACTAGCACTCATTCTCATCTTGTTCATGGAGTACTCAATCGCATACGGTAGCGGGCCGGCCGCAATCATAACCTGGCTGCTGATCTGGACCAATTAAAAGGAAGACGAGATCCAAATCCTGTGAAATCATCATATCATAGCACGCAATACGCAGTCGTATTTAGGATTTTAAGTCCAAAAAAGATGTAATTAGCATTCCAACGGAGGAAACGTGTCAGCATTCAAAACGTCACTGTGACGTTCTGGCGCATCCCTAGCCGCTCGATCCCCACCATGTTTCGTGGATTTTAAAATGTCGAAAATACCACCTCCGTCAAATCGAAGTACCCCGATATTTACATATGCGAACAGTAGGTCACTTCTAAGTAATCACATTCAAGTGTCAAGGCGGTTGTGGTCATTTTCCCGAAAAGTCAGAGATGCCTACGTGTGCATTACACATCGAGATACTAATTGGTTGACAAGAATTAAGTCAGTGCCACGTGGGTGCAGAGAAGACTGACGGTGAGCTTAGGTCACGTGACATCATAGCACTTCCCATGACGCAAACCTGACCGTTCTGTATCCCATCATAAGTCCGTACACAAAAAATTATAGCCAAATTAATTTTTAATAATATACCATATTTAATTACGAATTAATTAAATATAT
The DNA here is from genome assembly GCA_019650275.1 of Xylocarpus granatum. NCBI lineage: Eukaryota > Viridiplantae > Streptophyta > Magnoliopsida > Sapindales > Meliaceae > Xylocarpus > Xylocarpus granatum. Next base: position 29,815 of record BNST01000976.1, read on the forward strand.
TTAAATTAAAAATCGGAGGTGTGAATTTACATTTGTGGGCTTGGATGTTATGACAAGTCATGTAACAGTGGGCTCGGGCCCCAGAGATATTTAATTTGGATGTTGGGACCCATAAATCTCATGGAGCAAATCGGAACGATGTCTGCCAAATTTAACCATGTATGCTTGTTTACATTAATTGGGTTATTTTCATAAAAAAAAATAAGAAAATTAACCAACAATTATTTAGTAAATTGACATTTCAAACATTTGAATTTGGACTCTAATGACCATTTCAACTATTTTAGAGATTCTTTTCCTCCCAAGTACAGCTATTATTTTGTAATAATTTATCAATATTTATTTTTTTTTACGTAAATTTTATTTTTCAATGTGTAATTTAAAAAAAAATAATTATGATCCGATAATGTACTTTTTAGTTAGCAATTGTTTAATCTGATCTTTGTCGGTAAAATCTTAAATTTACAAAACCTATTTCTTATCTCGACAATTTCATTACTAACACAATTAATTAACGAGATCAAACATTGTTTAATTATCCACATGCATGCCTAGAATAATATATTTAACAAATGCAAGGGCTGCCAAATCTTTTTCAATGTGACCAAGGATTCAAACGATCGTGCAAACTATATATTTTAATTCTAATGGGGTATTAACAATGTAACTACCTAATTACCAACATCAAGATGGCATCATTTGCTAGTCCATGCATGGTTTAAAAAAATATTAATATCCATCATGCAAATTTTGGTGCATTATTTTAAGATGAAATTATTTAATTAATAAAATGAAAAAAAAATTTATTAGTGATGAAATTTTTTTAATTTTTAATTTATTATTATAATTTGTTAATTGAATGGTATTATCGTATTATTAACTATGTTGATAAAACACATTTCATTTAGACTTTTTTATATTTTATTTAAGCAAATATGTGAAGATTCTTTGCTTGAAATATAGTTAATATGAAGGATAAGAGAATTTACAAAGGAGCTTGGGGTTGGCTATGGAATAATAAGTTGCCGTAGGATTTAGGGTGGGCACTCACTGAAAACTCTAAGCTATTGGGTTGTTAAGCTTTTGACACCCACTATGAGCTAAATTATTCATTCATTAATGTGTGACCCCTCTTAGTGCCCTTTTATTTTGTTCAATGCAAGTACGTTTTTAATTGTCTCGAGGAACATGATCACACAAGTTCTTCAATATTGGAATTGATTATATGGGTTTGTTCCCTTGCCACCATGATTTCGGAAGAAGAAAGAGAAGATGTTGTTGTTGTTGTTTTTATAGACATGCCCGACCAAAAAAAGAATAGGTGAATCCTAGGAGTGAGAATTCCGATCTCACTAGATCCGGTGTATCCAAAAGGCAATCTTTCATAGACGTTTTTTTATGGAGATGTTCTATCACCATTGATTCCATGCTTTCGCTGGCTACCTTCTCGACAGATGCGGGATGAATATTCTCACACAAGATAGTGCTGGATTGTGCTGTCGTCGTACTACTCTTAACTACAACCAACCCATGATCCAATCCAAGTGCTTTAAACTAAATTCCATAGAATATTGCAAACCGTTTATAATAGCATAAATCCCAGATTCTCCGTTGGAGATGAGAGTGCGTAGCCCAGTTGCTCTGCTCTTTCTTCTATTTGGAAGTGATTGCATTGTTAAGATTATCTCTTGGTGTTCATAAAACGACAGGGTATACGAAACATTGGAAGGATATTAGTAGTTGGCTCATTAAGAACGTTGGCTTAAGTCTCCAACGGCTAACTTATGGACCTAAACCGTGCTGTTTCCTACCTTGCAACAACTATTGCTATTCTTATTCCCGCATACACGTAGCGCTTTCTGTTTGAAATAGACCATTGGTTAATTCCCACGCGCCCTGAGCGTGGTGAAAAGCACGCAGAGGACAGGCCTCTGTACCTCCTTGTTACTTTCCATTTGCTGTTTTAGTTTTACGTATGCAAGTTAAATACTTAACATGAGCATGTAACATGAGTTTGAAAATCATCCTTAATTACTAATTATGCATACGTTATTCTGGCTCACACGTTAACGAATGAATTTAGTCATGATTTCATGTATTCGTAAATGAAATTCACCTTTTCAGAGGAGGAATTTAGAGTATTGATTTTGTTAAGAAAGACAATGCATCAAAAGGTGCCCAAAGCTCCATCATTAGCACGGTACAATGAAGGAAATTCAACCACATTTTTGTCAGCTCTGTGACCTTTGGCGTGAGCCATTTGGGCAAAATCAGAGAATACGAGACTGTTTTTGTCAATATAAAAAAGCCGAGAGGATAGACCATTCAAGCAGGCTTGGCGCGTACAGGGTACTGTGATAAAATGCAAGTGGGTAAACGATTTCTCTGAATAGCAACGAGAAACAAGAAGCGGACATTGACATTAGAAGAAATTCTTTTTTAAGTGTTACGGCTTTTATCACGTACGCAACGTGCGGTAAATTTTTTTAATTAATAAAAAAATTTATAAACGAAAGATTAAAATTTATAATTTTTTATTATATTAATAAAAAAATAAATTTTATTTTTTATTTTTTGGTTAACGGAATCATCCTACCGTCTTGCAATGTATTTGTAACGTAGGCTCACCTGACTTTCTCTCACTGTATTTGTAACTTAGTCTCACCTGACTGTCTCAATGTATTTGTAACGTATCTGCTGCATGTTCCACACCACCCAAAATCAAAACAAAACGGCTCCGCAAACCAGAGAAGAAAGCCTTTAGAACAAGGAAAACGCTTGAGAAACATAACTGAATCGTTTCCTTGACATTCACGCTTCCGTTACTCTTTCACTTTTGATAAGCGCGCATTTAAATCCTTCAGTCTATACACTGCACCTGTGATTGGCTACCCATTGACTCTTCTTCCTTCCCTCAGAGCTCCCTCTTTAAATTCCCACCTCATTCACCCCAAGAAAACCAAAAACAGAGCTTTGCAGAGTCTAAAAACAGGGAAGCTAAGAAAGAAAAACTAAGGCTCTCACTTTCGTTACACTCCTTTTAAGTTTTGCTCTTCTTTTTTGAGTCTTTCTTGGGATTTTCTTACATGGGTTCTTGTAAGGATCAAGAATATAAACAAGCTAAGTGTGTGTTTGTTTATGGACCTATTATAGTAGGTGCTGGACCATCTGGTTTAGCTGTATCAGCTTGCCTTTCTCAACAAGGTGTACCCTCTTTGATTCTTGAGAAATGTGACTGTGTAGCTTCTCTATGGCAATACAAAACTTATGATCGTCTTAAACTCCATCTTCCTAAACAGTTTTGTGAGTTGCCACTTCTTGGTTTCCCTCAAAACTTCCCCAAGTACCCAACAAAGCACCAGTTCATTACCTACGTCGAGTCCTATGCTTCACATTTCAAAATCCAACCAAGGTTCAAGCAAGCTGTGAAGAAAGCTGTTTTTGATCATGCCTCTGGGTTTTGGAAGGTACAAACTCAGGATTCTGATTACATTTCCAGGTGGCTTATTGTTGCCACTGGTGAAAATGCCGAGCCTGTCGTACCTGAAATTGTTGGGATTGAGAAGTTCAATGGAACTGTTGTACACACCAGCGAATATAAATCTGGTTCTGAGTTTAGAAACCAGAAGGTTTTGGTTGTTGGTTGTGGGAATTCCGGCATGGAAGTCAGCTTGGACCTCTGTAGATACAATGCAATACCTCATATGACTGTTAGAAACTCTGTTAGTACATTTAATCAACTCCTTTTTTTCTTCCTATTTCCATTCTTTTTGTTCACTAATCTATCGAACTTTGAGCTTATTTCAAATTTGAACGATTTCTGAATTGGATTTTACTTGTATGTGGTGATGCAGGTACATGTTCTCCCCAGAGAAATCTTTGGCTTCTCAACATTCGGAATAGCCATGGCACTTCTGAAATGGTTTCCATTAAGGCTAGTGGACAAGTTCTTAATACTAATGACAAACATCACCTTAGGCAACACAGATCAATTGGGTCTCCGGCGGCCGAAAACAGGTCCAATTGAGCTCAAAAACATCGCCGGAAAGACACCAGTGCTGGATGTTGGGGCACTATCACAGATAAAATCTGGTAATATTAAGGTAATTACCAACAGATTAACCAAACATACCCAGCTTGTTCTGTTTTGGGTCACATTATTTGTACATGTTTTCGTATCTTTTTCAGCAATAAATTTATAAGTCATGAGCCTAATACCTACGGGATTTCAGGTGATGGAAGGTGTTAAAGAGATAACAAGAAATGGAGCCAGATTCACGGACGGACAAGAAATGGTGATTGATTCTATAATCTTAGCAACCGGGTACAAAAGCAACGTGCCTACTTGGCTCAAGGTAAACATGAGTTGTTACATTCTTTTAGTTTTAGTTCTATCATGTTGTGAATCACCTATCACTTTCTTGTCTTGGACGCATGCACAGAGGCCATTTTTCCATGCAAATCCCTTCTTTTCTCCATGCAAAAAAGAATAAATTCAGTTGGGTTCTGTTTGTTTTATTCTACTTTTTTAAATATACCTTTTTTTTTAAAATTTAAACCACAGATTTTTTAATTCTTTGTGGGGTGTTTCATCGTTTGTGGTGTAGCTGTCATGAGATGTTGTTCTCTTCTTAGAATCCAATTTGCTAGAGAAACCTAAAATGTTTCTTTTACTTTGCTCTCTTTTCCTGAGGAATGGATTCCGGGTCATAAGGTTTTTCTAATTTTTAACGTTTATGGATTTGTAAATGGCAGGAATCTGATTTCTTCAGCAAAGATGGAATGCCAAGAACACCGTTTCCGAATGGTTGGAAGGGAGAAAATGGGCTTTACACTGTTGGATTTACAAGAAGAGGACTTCAGGGAACAGGGCATGATGCTGTTAAAATTGCTAGAGATATTGCAGAGCAATGGAGGAAAGTCAAGGACTGTAACATTAACACCCGTAATTCCCATGTTATCCTGCTTGAAAAATCACAGAAACTGTGATTCAGAGAGATTCTTGAGGGTAAAGATTTGGGGTAATTATTTGTCATCGAGCTCTGATTGACTTTATTTTCTTCCATATTTCCTTTTTTGCCCCACTCTTTTGGTTCCTGTACATTCCACCAATTTTGCCTTGGGGTTACTTATCTTTACTCTTGTCATGTTTGTTTGTTTCCTAGTTTTGTATAAATTAATTTTGAATATTAGGATGTAATTTATTTCCCAAATTTATATAAAAATGATATTTTCGGCTTCACTTATGACCACCTTTTAAGAAAAAAATATATCAAATCAGTCGATATAGTTTACAAAAATATCAAATAAGTCCATATATTTTTCATTTATGATAAATTTGTTCATGTTATTAAACTCTATTACCGCAAATTTACAATGTCTTAGCATTACATGCGAAAGAGTTGGAACGTTGGATGACAAAGATGAATTCAAGGGAAGAAAAGCCAAATGTGTGGACCTACATGGTACTTTTTCAAACCAACAGGGACCAATTTGATAATCACCCCCTGTTATAAAGAAATAAAAGCTTAAGATGTTTCCTATACATGATGAGAGTTGAACACATGTGCCCAATTACAGTTGGGTCCTTTAAAGAAAATTTTGAAAGCAAAAGCCACCGGCTTCTTGCTCACTGTGCTGACAGCTTTTCATCAAAGCGGCATCAAATGAGACCCTCAAAACGAGATCTCTCCCTCTCTCTCTCTCTCTCACGCACACCTATCATGGGTCAAACTTTACCCATTTGGAAAATTAATCACTTCCATTTCTACAACAATTGACCTCCATTTTCACAGTTAATGCACTGTAATTTTGAATTTGCCTCAAACATTAAGTGCTGCGAAGGACGAGTGCATTAATGTCAAGAGGCCTGAGTCAGAACTGTCAACTGTAATTTGTCATAGTAACTTTCAACAAATTTTGGGTAAGCTGATGATCCCATGCTGTACTTTGGACGTTAAAAGGGAGAACTGAGAACTAAGCAAGTTTTATTTTTTGTCTTTTGCCAAACTAGTCACTATTGAGCAAGAGTTACAGCATAGCGCACGATCGAATGACAAACCTTTCGGCCGGCCACCTTTGGCAATCCTTTTGCTGTTTCTCACGAGCCACACTTGCTTTCATTACTTGTCTGGTGCAGTGCTTCGACCTTGTCCCCGTTTGCTGAGTGACTTTTTTGTGGGCTGGGTTAGGTTTTTTTTACTCCAGAATGATGAATGATCCTTGTTTCCAAAGAAAGAAATTAAAATATCAGTTGATTATGTACTCCAAATTCGTAAGCAAAGTGTATATACACAGTGTACATAGAATTGTAGTTTGTCTTTCTCTTTCTTTCACGCTGATAATTGAGACAATGATGGGGCTCTGACGATCTCTCTATTGTACGAAGCTTTCAGAAGCGGATTGACAGCTCTGCTCTGCTCACTACTACCTCACAATAGACTTACGACATCAATATCTGTTCACCTTTCACTCTCTGCAACCTCTCTGCCGTTGATGATGCAAGCAACCAAAACGTTCTCTCTCTGCCGCCATATGACAATTTACATACAAAACAATGGTGGGGGAAGAGAAGGGGAGAAAAGTCCAAGGGGAGAGTTAATTCGGGATTTTGCATCATGCATTCGATTCGAAAATCCCAGCACACGCTTCCAAGCACGCGCAAAAGTTATTGGATCTGAAATACTTACGTCACCCTCTTTTGTTTGCTTCTGATTCTGAGCTCTTCTGACCATCTCTATCTTTTGTAGCAGAAGGAACAGATTGCATGGTTTATGATACAATCTTCTCTTCTCTCTCTTTCTCTCGATGGATTCATTTCATTCCTGTATTTCTCGTCTTCCATTGCAACTCATCCACTTCATGCACAATACCCATTATTCTCACCCTCCATCCATATCTCCACGCGACTCTGACCAACTTCATTGATCATCATAAAATCACAATTCACGACATGGGTTGTTCAATTTATGTCGATTTTGAGGAGTTATGACGGCGCGTGGAGTACATTTATTGTTAGAGAGTGCAGATTGGGGACGAACTCATTGTTCGATGCAGGGAGCGTACCTATGCAAGCATAGGTTGGCATGACATGGCATGCAAACGTACTGATCAAGGACTGATGGTTGTGCATGCATGCCATCTCCCATGCAAATCATTATTATTATGATTTTAACCTAAGGTACTCTTGGGTGTTGTGTGGATTTTAGCGGACGGTGATGAGATGATGATAGTGATGATAGAAAGCCGGGAGAAGAATTCCATTCGTGATTTTGAGGCCCACTTGATCTCAGTGGTATGTTGCTTTTGCATCGGGGACAGCAGCTGAGCTGACGATACTATCACAATACAACATATTTGGTTTCTGCTAGATGCAAATGCAGGGACCTAGAGAGAGACATTACAATATTTCCTTCCATAACGCATGAAATCCCTGCAATATTTGCAAGCACACTCACTATTTCCCACTGCATGCATGACTATGCTGTGCGGTGTCGTTGTTTCTGCTTAGCCTTTTCTACTGTCTCGGGAAGAATATACATAACCCAGAGAACGACCCAACGACGACTGTCTTTCTTCCTTCCCATTGTGTTTTCAATTTCAGATCCTCTCGTTGCTTTGATGACCGAAACATTACCGAATGAAAGGGACAAAAAGTCGTGCCAGCGAGGTGGGTTTCTGCGGCAGCCCATAGCCGCAGAAGGACCTGTACCCGACCCAAAGGCTCAAAACTAAAGGTTAACATATTGGGCTATAGCAGTTTGGACCCACTAGCCAAATGGCCCAATATCCAAAAATCTTGCACCATCTAATTACATCAGACCTGGCCCAGACGGTTAAATGTTAGAATAATTAAAACATTTTTTTATATTTAAAACAAAATAATGAGTTTCTGTCACTTCGTGCGCATGTTAGTGTGAGGGTATAATGGTGATTGCATGTTTTAATCTCTTTAAAGCTTTGAATGAAAAAAAAAGAGCGCTATTAACCATTGGTCCAAAATTGCAACTTCTGGCTAGAAGAGAATGAACGAAGAAGTCTCTGGAATTGATCCATTGGTCTCGGTGAAATGACAGAACTGCCACTAAGGCTACCCAATATTACCAAGCAAGGTCATTTTTAGTCCATCGGAGGGGTAAAATGTCATAAGAAAATATAAAGTGATCTTAAAGATATAAATAAGAAATAAAGGGTTCATTTGCAAATACAATAAATTAGAAGCCTCACAGGGAGAAAGGCAGTATGTTGTTTTATGTGAAATTACAAATAACTTCCTCCCCTTACTTCAGCAAATGTACTTTGGCAGAAGAGCTTAGCGTTATTGCATAAACTTCGGAGCCTATATTAGTCATTTGACATAAATTTGTCCGTTAGCTAATGACTTAACAACGAAAATTTGACGAAGCTTGAGGACGTTTTAGTAAATTGGACGAGCGAAGCGATTATGATATCCGCAGCAGCAACCCAATCCACCGAAGTCACAGGAAATAAAACCAAGTTTCCATAATTGAAAACAAAATTGAATGAACAATAAGCTCTGAAACAAATAAACGTTCTTGGTTTGCAGGTATGTCTATCAAATCCTTCTCTTTCTTATGAATTTCAGTTATCAAAATAGTTCATTTAACTGTTTTTTTGTTTTTAATCTTTCATTTCCTAGAGTTAGAGGTCCTGCTTCTTCCGTTCCCTGACTTAGATTTTTCTCTCTCATTCTTCTCTTGTTTGCTTATTTTAGTTGTGTCCTGTGTAATATTGTGTAATAAAAATTGTTTCCTTTTTTGTTTTTCTGGGTAGGAATCTAGAGGTGAAGGCAGGCTCCGGAGAATTAGTATCCGAGAATCTGAAATCATTATTTTAACTGCTTGTGTGAAGTCCTTGATGCAGCAACATGTCTCAAAACAACTGGGAAGCTGATAAAATGTAAGTATTATCAGATTATTGTTATCCATTTGTCATTTCTTTGGTTCAGTTTCTTTCCGGGTTTTAGTATTTTGTTTATTTTAGCTTGCGCTGTACTTGTATGCGTGATTTGGGTTTTGGGTACGTGGGTTGTTGTCGGCTCTGCTTCTCTTTACTGTCCTGATTTCAAGTTCTGTACTTTGAAACTATTTTATGACTTGGACTTGTACGTTTCATTAGGGTGTACAACATATTCTGTTCTTTTGGAATCTGCTTTTGCTTGCTATCTGGCGGATTTCTCTCTTTCCTTTTTTGGTTGTAGCATTCAGGTTTCTGAAATATCTTGTGATATTGGTAAATCTCCCAAAGGCCTTTTCTTTGTCCATTCCTTTGTGCAACCATTGTCGAATCAAAATATGCATCCTTTTTTTTTATAATTTTTGTTGCTGGGTTGCTCCTTTAGTTGTAGAATTCGATTTTCTGGTATTTCTGTCACAAAGTATGTCAAATTACAACGTTTGTTTCTTTTTTTTTATTTAAAAAAACATTTTTGGTGCTGTTAATGATGTCTGTTAACTCTTATTTCTTTTAGAGGTTCATTGTTACGCCTCATAAGTGATACAAAATGTTGTATTTGGAAATAACAGGTTGGATGTTTACATCCATGATTATTTGCTGAAGAGGGATCTAAAGGCTTCTGCTCAGGCTTTTCAAGCTGAAGGAAAGGTATCATCTGATCCTGTGGGTAAGTGTAGTTCTCAGTTCCAGTGCCTCTTCTCTACTCTATTTCGGTATTTCATCTTTTCATTATAATGTTTTTAGTGCCTTCATTTGTATTGATTTCAAACTTGCTTGGGTTTTCCAGCTATCAATGCGCCTGGTGGTTTTCTCTTTGAGTGGTGGTCTGTTTTTTGGGATATATTCATTGCACGGACTAATGAGAAGCATTCAGAGGCTGCTGCATCTTACATAGAGGTTTGTCCCTTCAAACTTCTTTATCCAAATTTTCCCTGTGACACTTGAGCTCTCATGGAAAATACAAAAAATGAAATTGAAATATTTTTGTCTAAAATATCTGAAGTTGGTATATTTTTGCTATTTCCTTTTACCTCTATTTCACCATTGTGTAATTTGAATATTTGGCTAAATGCTTTGCTAAACTGGCAATTGTATAAGCATAGTGTTAAGCTTAGCTTTAGAGTTTAGCATGTCAATTCGCAGGCTACTTTTTAATGTCTACAATTGCTTCAGTTTATCATGTATCATGATGTTGTATACACGACTTATATTATGTACACAATGATGAGGTAGTTGTTATCTTTGATTTTTAGATCTTATATGTACAGCATGTGTGTTGTATATTATGTTGACCAATCTATATTACTTACAAGTTTGTAGAAGTTATTTGCAGATTTTCATGTATTTTAGAATAAGGGATGATGCTAAAATTTAAGCATCGAGGTTGTGCAGATTTTTAAGTTTAAATATAATGATTAGAATACAATTCATTAAGATATATGATTTATTGTTATACAATTTTTGACATTGGTTATTGGAGTTGCACACTGGAAGTATGATTTATTGGGAATGATATTTGTTACTACCATAAATGATTGTGTATTAGTATAATAGGCTTGTTAATCATGTACTAATTTGTCTATGTTACTATATATATCAAATAGAGGTGATAATTAAAATGAGTTTGATCAAGTGAATAAGTTCAATTACTTGGATTGTGGATGATTCCCTAAGAAGATCATTATAGGTATATCTTAGGTGTACTAGTTGAGTTATACATGATTGAGAAGATGTAATACTTGTTTTTTCACTATTTACATCTAATGACTTTATTGTTATTTTTTGGGTTCTGCTGTTTATGATTTGTTTCATGAACACATTATTTATCACAGGTTTAAATTTTGTCATTCCTGCTTCGCTTTCTCTGTTTGCTCTACTCAAGGTGCATTAACCGTTTCATGATTTTGTAGCATGAAGAGTTATAGCATATTTTATTTGTAAATGGTACTTAAAGCTAGCCTCTCTCTATGAGCTATATCTGGATAAATTCTCGCTATAAAATTCTAGTTTTTCCTCCCTATTCTTGTTTGATGAATTATGTGTTCCATTTCAAAAGTATCAATGCTCAAAAACGTACATTTCTAATCAAACATGTTTTTTGCATTTGCTTACTTGAGTTCTAGCCTTCTCTTAGTATTCCTAACTCTTCCCTGCTTTTATGGCTGTTTTGTTCATTGGATAATTAGCTAATGATGAACTAGCATTTGGAGTAAATCTCAACATTTGTGTTCCTGTACACTGTACAATTGGTTGATTATGCAAGGCATTTGAAAAGATAGTACTTATAAATGTTTTTCTTTTTTCTTGGGGCATTTCGTTTGTGGATCAGCCCAATTTACATTTAAGTATCACACTATAACATTTCTTGTCTGCTTTATGTGGTGCTAGGAATTTGGTTTTAATCAGATTAGAGCTTCTTGTCTCTGTTGGAAATTGATATGTTCTTTCATGTCATGGTGTAAAAGCTCCTTTTGACCTTGAAAAATTGAAAAGGCTAATCTGTTTATTTGTATCTCAAGGATTTTTGTTAAAGTTCTTATGTATAGAACTAAGCATGTGTCTTCTCTCTGAAGCTGATGTCTTATTGAAATCTGCAGGCACAGTTGATTAAGGCACGAGAGCAGCAGCAACATCAACAATCACAACATCAACAACAGCAGCAACAACAACAGCAACTGCAGATGCAACAGCTCCTATTACAGAGGCATGCTCAGCAGCAGCAGCAACAACAGCAGCAGCTGCAACAGCCTCAGCAGCAGCAGCCTCAGCAGCAGCAGCAGCCTCAGCAACAGCAGCAGCAGCAGCGGAGGGATGGTGCTCACCTCCTAAATGGCACTACAAATGGGCTTGTGGGAAATGATCCACTCATGCGACAGAACCCTGGAACTGCGAATGCCTTGGCTACAAAGATGTACGAGGAAAGATTAAAACTGCCCTTGCAGAGGGATTCTTTGGATGATGCGGCTATGAAGGTGGTGGAACAAGATGAGTTTTTTATAAGCATGTTTTTCCCTCTTACTAGATGCTGATCATTTTGAAAAGCTTTTACAGCAAAGATTTAGTGAGAATATGGGCCAGCTGTTGGATCCAAATCATGCATCTATATTGAAGTCAGCTGCGGCAACTGGCCAGCCTTCAGGGTGCTTTTTTCTAAGATTTTACTTTCATTAGTTGAATTATGGCTTAAAGTGTTTCTCATTATAAGATGATTTGTTTTTTCTTTTGTACATGGCCCTTAAAATTTAAGGAAAGGTGTAGGATTAACAGAAAGAATGCCTCACACAGTTATTCAAAAATTCAGAAAATTGCCATAGTTTATGTTGTGATGAATCCACCTTACTTTGGACCTATACCTTCAAAGATCACAGAAAACTTAACAAAAAAGTCAGTATCTCCAAGGTTTCCAAATCAACTTCTTTCCTATTTAGGGTCTTATTGTTACATCTGACCACTAAGTCAGGCATGGACATTAAACTCAGCTATATACTACATAATTTCAGGCAAGTTTTGCATGGTACAGCTGGTGGGATGTCTCCACAAGTTCAAGCTCGGAGTCAACAACTACTAGGGGCCACGCCAGTAAGTTATTTAATTAGAAATATTCTTATGACTTTTTCTTTTATATTGTTCATTTCTAAATTCTATCTGGGAATAGGATATAAAGAGTGAGATTAATCCAGTACTGACTCCCGGAGCAGCGGGTTCCGAAGGATCATTAATAGGAATTCCCGGTATGATTTGAGTCCTTTCTCTGTTTTTTCTGTTTTGATTATTCTCCGTCTCTTTTTTGGAATATGATTTTCATGCTTATAATTCAGGTTGATTTCACAAGTGGAATTGTTTGTGCACATGCCTTTCTTCATTTAGAAATTCTGGGAATTAACAATTACAATTTCTGGGATATCTGTAATTGGCACTTTGTTGTGGGCTTGCTTGTGGCTGATGTTAAAGTTTTTGTTGTCACAGGATCAAATCAAGGTGGTAACAATTTAACTTTAAAAGGATGGCCACTCACGGTAAGATTTCTTTCTTGGCTTGAAGTAGTTGCTCTTTCAAAATCTTGGTGAAGCCTTTATTTATCATAGTTTAACATTTTTATTTCTTTGTCAGGGACTAGAACAACTAAGGTCTGGTCTTCTTCAGCAACAAAAACCTTTAATACAGGCTCCTCAACCTTTTCATCAACTTCAAATGCTGACACCGCAACACCAGCAACAACTTATGCTTGCACAGCAAAATTTGACATCGCCTTCTGCTAGTGATGAAAGTAGAAGACTCAGAATGCTTGTGAATAATCGGAATATGAGTCTTGGAAAGGATGGCCTTTCAAATTCTGTTGGTGATATGGTTCCAAATGTTGGATCACCTTTACCAGCTGGTGGTTCTCTTCTTCCTCGCGGAGATACAGATATGCTAATTAAGGTGATACATTGCTTGTCAACTAGTCTCTTTTGTAGTCTTGCAGAGTTTTTTTTTACCATCCAGATGCTGGGCAGTCCTCAGAGCCTTTTGTAATTCTGAAAGATTCTGTTTACATGTAGTTAAAGATGGCTCAGTTACAGCAGCAACAGCAGCAGCAGAACAGTAATCCACAGCAGCACAGTCTTTCAAATCAGCCGTCACAGAGTTCAATTCACAATCTACATCCACAAGATAAAATGGGTCCCACTGGCAGTGTTACAATTGATGGTAGCATGTCAAACTCCTTTCGAGGAAATGATCAGGTCTGTCTCTTTACGGTTATGTATAATGTATCCATATTAAAGCGATTGCCATGATCTTGGTTTTATTACTTGTCCTCTGAATAAGCATTATAAGCATGGTGAAAATAACATTTTCTCAAAATGGATGTATTGACAACTTTACTTGAAGCATTTATAATGATAATTATTGAACCATGCTCACAATTAGGTAATATTTACCCATTTCACCTTTATTCACTGTATACTAGCTTCTCCTGTGATGTACAGTGTTTTATCTCGCTTATGAATCCTTATTCCCTAATATTAAAAGTAGGTAATTATCTTTTTCTTGCTTACATGAATGCTAATAATTACCTAAATGATGGTTAAATTTCTGTCAAGTGCCAAGTAAAATAGTGAAAGTGTTGAGCATTGGTGGATAATTTTCCATTTTTTAGAGGATGGGGATTGGTTAGTTGCATTGCAGAAACTAAGAGTTGGTTGCTGATGAGATCATTCCTGAACTTTGCTGTATATCCTATGGTAATCTAGGGCTGGTTTCTCTTAATGTATTTAAGGTTTCAAAAAGCCAGACTGGAAGAAAGAGAAAACAGCCAGTGTCATCTTCAGGTCCTGCCAATAGCACAGGTACTGCAAATACAGCAGGACCCTCCCCAAGTTCTGCACCCTCAACACCATCCACTCACACTCCTGGAGATGTGATTTCGATGCCCACTTTGCCACACGGTGGTACTACTTCCAAGCCTTTAATGATGTTTGGCACTGAAGGCGCTGGCACACTGACATCCCCATCAAATCAGTTGGTGAGTGCATCTTCTAACTTAATTGTATGGGTAGAAGGTCTTAAAAACTCCTTGTGGCAATCCTCATTGGCAATCCATTTTGGCAGTGGGATGATAAAGATCTTGAATTGCAGGCTGATATGGATCGGTTTGTGGAGGACGGGTCCCTTGATGACAACGTTGAGTCTTTTTTATCCCCGGATGATACAGACCCCCGAGATCCTGTAGGACGTGGTATGGATGTCAGCCAAGGTAAGCAAATGCAAAATATTGATTATATTTTGTGAGGACTCTTACAAAACTTTGCCATATTTTTCTTTCTCTATTTTATGTAGTCTGGAGTGCTTGAACATGGCTCAATGATTTGCTGATTATTTATGGATATACTTTCATGAGTTGCTCACAGTTATTTGTCTATTTGCAGAATAATGACTATTTTTCTTCTTATCATTCCTTTAATGTTATTTTGGCGGGTATTCTTTAGTACAGCTTCAGAATCTGAAATTGTCTTGGGAAATGCACAGTAAATAATTTTTCCTTCTTACTCTTGTATTTTTTTTTAATGGTTGTTGATATTTTTTAATTTGCATTAAGAATATGATTCTACACATGCATGTACCTGTCAATTTATCCATGTAACCCTCTTCTACCCATAGTCATAGTTTCACTACTTTCACTGGACACCTTCAGAACTTTCAAAGAGAAATTATTTCTTCATTATTCACTTTCCTTTCTCATGGGTTCTTGAATCTGCTAGTTTAGACTAGTTGCTGAAGATAATCCTATTTTATTTGTTATGATTCACTCTTAAGCTACAGAGTTTGCATTTGACTCCAGGGTTCTCATTCAAGGAAGTAAATTCTGTTAGAGCAAGCACCAGCAAAGTTATCTGTTGTCACTTTTCATCAGATGGAAAGTTGCTTGCTACTGGTGGCCATGACAAAAGGGTCAGTGCCCTTACAGCTGAACAAAAGAAAGTTAAAATAAAAATTGAGAAGACAATGCAAAATTATTTTTCTGCTTGTTTAAAATTGCAGGCTGTATTGTGGCACACAGATACTTTAAAGTTAAAAACAAACCTTGAAGAGCATTCTTCTTTGATCACTGACGTGCGCTTCAGTCCAAGCATGCCACGTCTGGCAACATCTTCATTTGACAAGACAGTCAGAGTTTGGGATGCTGATAATGTCAGTGGACATTCTTTCTATCTTCAGTAGTCAATTTTTTTTTAAACTTACTATTCTGATATATATATATATATATATATATATATTTTAATTTTTTTGAATTTCATTTGGAATGTGTTTTCTTCAACATATTTGTTTAATCAAGGTGAAGGACATCAAATTACACAAATACCTGCCTTTTTGTTTTCCATGGATTTTAGTGACAGTGGAACCTGTTTCAGTGCTTTTAGTTTCTGATTGGATGTAATGTGGGTTGGGCTGGCAATTATTTTGTAGAATAATATGTTCTTTGATCTTAGAAGTGGTAGCCATGTAATGAGGATTAGACTTGGATGCATCAAATTATGTGTTCTTTCATTTTTCTGTTGGTGCCATTCCCATTACTAAATACTATGCAGCATGTTCTCTGCAGCCTGACTATTCACTTCGCACCTTTATGGGACATTCGGCTTCTGTTATGTCACTGGACTTCCACCCAAATAAAGATGATCTCATCTGCTCTTGTGATGGAGATGGTGAAATACGCTACTGGAGTATTAACAATGGTAGCTGTTCTACAGTTTTCAAGGTAGGATCTTGTTGGTGGTTGGTGTTTGAGCACAATGAATAGGCCTTGTTTTTGGGATCAATTGGATGCGGTTGTATTCAAAGCTTCAAATGGTCATTTATTTGGCAAATACCAACATTTTTTTCTATGAATTAGGGTGGTACGGCTCAGATGAGATTTCAACCCCGTGTTGGAAGGTATCTTGCAGCAGCTGCAGAGAATGTGGTCTCAATAGTGGATGTGGAGACAGAAGCCTGTCAGCTTTCATTGCAGGTTAGTTGACATTTTCTAAGACATAAGAAACATCATTACTAGCTTGTGTTCTTCACCCATCCAGATTCTTCTGTTTAACTTGTAAAAGCTCATATTTTATTCTTCCTGTGTTCTCTCTCTATTTAGCATTATTGACTGTTGAATATGTAATTGTAGGGACATACTAAGCCCATCCATTCTGTGTGCTGGGATCCTTCTGGAGAGTTTCTAGCATCTGTCAGTGAGAACTCTGTAAGAGTTTGGACACTTGGATCAGGGAGTAAAGGGGAATGTGTTCATGAGTTGAGCTGTAATGGCAACAAGTTCCACTCCTGCGTTTTCCATCCAACATTTCCTTCATTGTTGGTGATAGGCTGTTACCAGGCAAGTCGCATGTTAATTTTTTGAGTTTGTTTATTTATTGCTTGCTATTGGGTCTCTTTAAGCCAGCAAAGTAAATCTGTGTGGTTATATCCTTGCGAAGTAGTATATCATGACAGCTTAAGTTATGTTTCTGACAAGCAAGGTTGGGCTCTTGTTCAGTCTTTGGAACTATGGAACATGTCTGAGAACAAGACAATGCCTCTGCCAGCTCATGACGGACTGATCGCAGCCTTGGCGGTCTCAACTGTGTCAGGGTTAGTTGCTTCAGCCAGTCATGATAAGTTTGTCAAGCTGTGGAAGTGAAATGATTTCGCCCAAAGGTAACTGTTGTCTTTTGGTTTCCTGATCCCATTTTGTGTTGTTTACTAGATTTTCAGCTTCTCCCCCTCTGTAGCCTTAGCTGTAACTAACCTCATTTGTTGTTGTATTCCTGATTCCTCGTTCTTTGTACTACTAATGTACTGTCAACCCAGAAACTTCTGCTGATGCCCCTTGAACCTGTTTGAAACTTTTGTACTCAAGAAGATTTATAATAGCACATGATTCTTGTGGCCATATCTTATTTTCTTGTATCTGAATGATTATGAAACCTCAGGCGACTATTTTTAGCTCGTGCTTTTGTATTTCAGTAATTAGATCAAAGGGGTGTTTTCTGAATATTTGTGGAGCACTTTCTAATTAAAAGAAGTAGAAATGTTAAAGACTTGGGTTTCTGGTCCGAAGAAATCGATGTGGGTTTCTGGTCCGAAGTCGTATTCTTTAGTTAATATCAACCTCAATCCAGTTCAGCAAGAAAGTGATATCATACCCGATAAAGCAATGCCAGCAGGATAACAATGATGTTAATTAAGCTCCTTTAGTTCAAGTTTCTCAACTTTCTTGGGCGCAAGTCCTTCCCACATAACTTGATATACATGTGAATGGAGTTCAACTCTATATCGCCTGTATCATCTCGAAAGATTCCAGCTGACACGCACAACAAATTATGTCTTAATGACGTTCACTCTTTTTTATCATCTTCGCCAGAGTGTGCGAGTTTCGCACTATTGGTTTATCATGATTGCGCCATTTAGCTAGACTTTTCAAGTAGTCATAAAGCATTGCTCAAAAGAAGTGTTTAGTTGGAAGACTTCAAATCAATAGTGACTATGCTTTCATTTACAAGCACACATAGTGATGGCGGTCGAGAGAGAATTCCTCCATGAAGATTTCTCGACTCTAAACATTGGTTTGTCAGCCCCACCCTTTTAAATGATACAGGCTTCTGTAAATTCTTCTTCGGACTTTTTAGCTAGTGAATCATAAGTCGGATAGGCTATAATAAAGCAAAAGGGAAAGAAAATTGCCGAGTCGATCGTGATATTTGATCACTTTCGGTCCATATGATCACAATGGCAGCCTAGCCTAAAAAATTTTGATGTGTTATTTTCATGGACATATCGTATGGCAGCTGTGCATGCATCAATGGCGATTGACCAAAAGCTTTAACTATTCCTCTGACAAACGACTAGGATATATCTATATATATATATAGACTAGAAGTCTCTACACGGAGTGATTTCATTTTCTTGGACCACCTATAATTTTCCATACTTAAATATGATTGCCAAACACATACCAAAGAGAAACCAGATCCATTTTTCGTCCCTTCCTCTAGTTTCCATTTCATTATCGTCTCCTCTGGTCTCGTTCAACTGTAACAATTAATAGTCTGGTTGGCAGAGAACATGGTGTTTTTAGGGTAGACAAGGTATCTTGAATCGCCTACGATTTGAAATTTTGATTCAACCAAGCATCTGCCAATCAATGTAGGGATATTCGTAATCACACGGTGGTTGAACCGAGTTAGTAACCAAATTAATTGTTAAATTGACAAGAAAGATCTTGTGTGTGTGTGTATATGGGTTTGATTTATATACCATATCTATGCTTTGTAAGAAGCATGTGGCTTGCCGACTTAGCCATTCCTATCAGACAAACAAAAAACGTTGTTGGTGAACGTCCCATCTGAATTAAATTTTGAGCTTGTAAGTTGTCATGCAGTTACTGATGATATACAGACACTGAATTCATCGATTCGATACCCTAAGTTCTCTTAATCAACGAACATGCTCAGTTCCCTAATCGGGCATCTCAGTACCTTTCCAAGATCAATTAAGAAATCTAACCAGAATTAATGATTCATTCATACCATTGATTATATGCTTATTGTTAGTAATTACTTCTTCTTTAGTTGTTATCTTACCACAATAACGTACGTTTCTGTTCGGTGATCTTGAAATGAAGGAACATGTTTGTACTTGTTTCTGCAACTTACTGCCATGAGCTAACATTGATGGTAGCCAGTGCTTCAAGCACATCAAAAGCATCTCGCCAAAACTACGGATCATGGCCCGTCCACTTACCCTAATTCTTTACAAACCGAAATCTTTCAATAACCAGAGCTAGATATGGATCACAGCCCTAAGTTTTGTCTCTGCATAAAACGCGAGCGATATCGTTCATTATGTTACAGCTGCATGCGCAATAACCCTACTGTAAATTAGACTTCACCAAGAGATACTCATGAAACGTATGATAACAAAGAGCACAAGTAATTTGCGGAGTCATATACATTAATAGATGAGGGTATTTAAAATAAAATAAAAAAGAGAAGTCAAAGAAAGTGTCTATGTCACTTTGCTGTAAAGTAAAAAATGAGAACTCTGCCATTCTGGGTTTAGATTCTTACTATAAATTGAGGAACATTCCCGGTATTAATGGAACTTATAGAAGTTGTAGAGTGAAGGACAGAGAAAGATGGGTAGTGAGACTGCGCAAATACCATGTTTTGATTTCTCCGGTGGAGTCCTAGACTTTGCCGATGTACAACAACGAGGTGGTCACGATGAAAGCTGGAAGGATATGTGTTGTAAAGTTAGAGATGCATTAGAAACTCACGGTTACTTTCTTCTGTTCTATGACAAGATTCCTAAGAGACAACGTGAAGATATGTTCATGGAGATGAATACTTTATTCGATCAGCCAGAAGAGACGAAGAACAAATATATCACCCCTAGGCCTTACTGCGGCTACTTGGGAAAGAGCCCCATTGTTCCATTGCATGAGAGCTTTGGCATAGACAATGAACCCGAGTTGGATGCAGCTCAAGCGTTTACCAACCTCATGTGGCCAGAAGGGAACCCAAGTTTCTGGTGAAGTTTTCTTTTAACCTTCATTTTCTGTAGTTACCATATACACACTCATCTACATGCTATAGTGGTGTATCTCGAAGTACTATGATAATCATGATTAACCCATACCATTTTTTATCAAAGTTCTTTAGTCGGATACATTTGGAACTATTGCAGAAATTAAGTTGTGGAATGAAATCAGTATAATGGCCAAATAGAAGCAAATAGTTTCAAGCATAACCTGAAGTTACCAAACGCCCTTGCCAGCTGCCAATGCCTTGTCTAATAGTTGGTTTTCCCTTGTAAACCAACTGTGTTAAGTATGCAGTCTCAGCTTCAGATATTATAATGATCGATTGTGTACAGAGAAATAAAACCAGTTTCTTAATTTGGAAGCCTATTTTCCAGGCATAAACAAAATGACAATGAGTTTGATGTTGCTGTCTTTGTTTTTTCCTTCTGTTTTTATGTCAGCGAGACTCTCAAATCCACGAGTTCAATGATGCTAGAACTGAACAATACCATCCTGAAAATGGTATTCGAAAGCTTTGGAGTGGGAAAGTTGTATGATTCGCACACACAGGGAAGCACGAGCGTCTTTCGTCTTATGAAGTATGGACTTCCTCCTAACAACGAAGCAGCAGCCCTTGGTCTTGTGCCTCATACGGACAAAAATACTCTCACAATTCTATGCCAAAATGATGTTCAAGGCCTCGAGGTTCTTAACAAAGAAGGAGTTTACATTCCGGTGATGGTTCCCAACAATGCATTCATGGTCCTTATTGGCGATTCGCTCAAGGTAAAGCGTGCGCTAGTTAATTAATTTACCTGATAAAATCTCTTATTTTAACGAGGTTATACAAATTTGCCCTAAAACGGAACGTGATTTGAGGTTGTTAGGCTTGGAGCAATGCGAGGCTAAAAGCAGTAAAGCATAGAGTGGTGATGAGTGGGAAGGAGGAGAGGTATTCGTTTGGGTTATTTTCAATGCCGAAGGAGGGAGTAGACGTTGAAGCTCCCAAAGAACTTGTTGACGAGCACCATCCTCTTGTCTACCGACCATTCAAGTTCACAGAATTCACGTCCTACTTTATCAACAACATTACCGACGATGCTCTCGAGATTTACGCTGGCCTTTGACTATAAATATATGCCACTCGGATACTCATCCGTATATACATATCTATGCTGTAATGGAATTACTTTGGTAAGATAATATCTTGGAAATTTATGAGGGATTTTGGCAGATTGAGGATGAGACTGTCTCTCTACACAGCAACGTGATGTTACCGCCATTTTTAACTTATTGAAATGAATTTGAATAATCTTCCTATATAGGCCTTGATCAACTATATAAGAAAGAATGATAATGATCACAGGCATGCAGTGTTTTTCAGACAAGCATATATCAGTTTCATAGATGATGATGAATACGAGATGGGTTTTTTCTTGCAAATTAGTCAAACAAGTCACAAATATTCCCGGCTTTAACTTGATGATCTGACTTTGTTCACAATCCTGTCTGCCTCCGATCCAATGTAGAGCCGACAGATTCCTTCGCATGCATGAACAGTAACAAAGTCATTATTAACAGACGAGACTACAGACAATCGGTGGCTTCTGGCCCTCTACCCGTATGTAAAAGTCAAGAAATGTTGCTATTTTTGTTTGATGTGCATCTAGTGGCACCGAATCAAAGCGAAATTGCAGTTGATGGACCCATTTAAGGCCCAATGTCTGTTCAAAATTTCTTGATCCTGGAATGATAAAGCCCATTATGCAGTTCCAGTATACGTCCGTGCGACGAGTCCTTATCGGCAACCTTTTTAACATCTTGAATCCGCCGCTTCGTTTACGTACAGAATCCTGATATTCCGGCCTCCGAAAATATGAACTTAACTCCTCCTCTCTGTGTTTCCATATTTGAGTTCGTGGGTAGCAATTTTTGCTGTTCTGTAATCAGAAGGACTCCAGTGAACCGAGTGAAGTGAGGCTAAAAATCTAATCGAAGAGAAATTAAAATCAATGGAATTGGAAGCTTCAGAAAATCAAAATCTGCACCTAGAAAGTCAAATTCGATGTTTGCGAGAGAGAATAGATAACGGGGTGCTAAGACTAGAGTGGGGCAATTGAAATCAGCTATGGAAACACTAAAGGTCTCTCTTTTTCTTTTTCTTTTTTTTTAATTTTGTTTTAGCAGTCATTGGTGGGTAATATAAGTTTTCAGGTTCTAGAGAGACAAGAATCAGACTTACAGTCAAGTTGTGAACTGAATTAGAGGATAAACTGTCAGCTCGGTATAACAGTAACAGTCTCTCTGACGATTTAAGTGAATCTCTTGAGAAAACTGGATTTAGCCGAGAGAGTAAGTATTGTTTTTGTTATGTAATTTAAATTTGGATTAAAAGATTTTACTCTCACATGTTATATATGCAATGTACCACTGCTAACTTGTATATGAGAAACTTTTGTTGATCATAAATTAGGTTAGTTATTTCTAGCATGGCGTGGTGTATCTTTTTGGTAGGAGCTTGTGGGTAGGCTAAGGGAAATTCTATCTGTAAAGTGGAAACTTGGTCATGTGCTATCCATTCAGAACTCATCCTGTATCTTCGTATCAACATTTTTATCAACCCTTAAGTTTCTGTGGTATGCAGAAAGCTTAAATGAAGTTATTCTCATGATACTGGAATTTGCCGTACTATTAAAACAAACTGAAATTGATTTTGGTATTTTGATTTCTGTAAGCAACAACTAAGTAATAGCAATCAATTCATTTGCTGTAACTGATTTGGATTTTCTCGCGTTGAAAATTAGTTCTTACTGCATTAGCAAATTGAGTTATTAAAATGAAAGTGTACTCTCTTTTGTTTGGAACATGTGCACTATGATACAATGATGCTTATATCTTTGCTGCTTACAGAATGAGCAAGTTAATGATCATTTTGGGTATTTAACTTACTGCTTTTTAACCTTCTCTTTGCAGTTATGAACACCGGTTTTCAGAATTGTATGCTTATATCCAGGTCAAGAATGCAAAACCTGCTTTATTGGTAATTTTCATTCTTATATTCTGTTGAACCTATCTTTGCTTATATTCATTGCTTTCTTAGCATCTATTCGCGACAAAAACTAAATGCAGGTAAAACATTGACAAACCTGAAAATACAATGCTTGTATACTCTTTTGGGGATTAAAGACTTGATGCTAAAGGAAAATTCATTGTTGAACTCTACAAGTTTACAGGTATAAGAGAAATTAATGGGTCAGATTTTGAGTTTTTAACCATTTTTTTATGAGCCATTGCTTTTTATTCATGATGCTGCCTTCTGAGAGATGTCAGATGTATCTATTTTGCTATATTTCTCCTCTGCACATGATCCTATATGTGATGTTCTCTTTTGAATTCGCTTTTTTATAGCTACTAGTTGATGAAAGCTTAAATAATTTATTGAATCTGTCATATTTTCTACCATTCATCTGCAACCAAGTGATTCTTGCCTTTGCTGATTTCTTATTTTACATCTCACTTGTGTAGTTTCAAGATGCATTTACCAGCATAGCTGGTCGTATGAAGCTAATTGATTCCATGGAGAAAATTATGAAGGGTACAACAGGTAGTTTTCTCTTTTTCTCATGAACTGGGGATAAGGAAATATTATTCCGTTGTTTCTTACCAATACAGCTCAATATGGTTAGACCAACAGAGTAAGGTTCGTAAAACTTAAAATTATGTATGGACATGTTTTCTTTTTTCAGCTGGAAAAGAAACAGCAGTCATACCCCTTTCTCCTTTTCCACACACACATATCTGGGAATGACAGCATTTTATTTTCTGTTATCTTCTTCTTTACTCATAGATAATAGTTTTGCGGAGCTTAAATTAATCCGCTTACTTCATTCTTTTTCAACTTCTGTCTATACCTTCTTCTAAAGATGACTTTAAATTATTGTGTGGGTGATTACTTTTGCATCCATTATACAGAAACTAGAGAAGGTAGAGATTGGATTAAGATAAGAGCATAAGATTTGCAGTGCTCTTAAGGAGAGGTATGCCGTAGCAATTGCAGAGCAGAGATGCTGCCATTCTCTTTTAAAAGCATTTCAGGTAATTGCTAAATACAAACATGATGCTAAGCTAGTTGTAACAAATTTATTTATAGTAACAAAAGAAAAGTGCATGGTCTATGGAGAACTTCTGATTGTTTGTTTTCTGGTATGAATTTGAAGGAGGTAATGCCATCTGAATAGAAAGGATTATGTTTTTTAGTAGTGTAGAACCCAAGACCTAATGTTTAATCGTTTGTCTTACTCAACCTTTGCTTTCAAAAATTTTTTATATCTGGTATTTCATTGATATACAGTGGCAGATACACCATTTCTCCTTCAATGTTTATTAGTTCATGAGTGTTAATATGTTGTTTAACAGAGAAAATAGTGGTATTGTAAATGTGCAATATTCACTTTTAATCAAATTAAAATCTGGATGAACCTTTCCTGATTCATACACACAGCAGTTTCTGGGTTGTTAAAAAAAAATCTTGCCATCATCATAAATTGGTCAGTTAACAAAGTAAGATGGATATCAAACCTCATAGATTTAGAAACTGGCTGGAATATTCACATAATTCTGGTTGGTGTCAAATATCTCATGCCGGCTAAAATGTTTCTTTGTAATTTTCAGGAGGAATGTGCAAAGAATGAGAGACTTCAGAGTCAAAGCTGCGTTTGAAAACACTGCTGTCCCATGTGAAGCTTAGATGTTTGAGCATCCTCATGCAATCAGTATAGATTGCCTACCAATTCATTCAAGGAGGTACTGACTGGCTTTGAAATTGCTGAATATGAAAACATTAATCTTTTAGATATGTTTTTATGGCTATTCCTCTTCAGTTTACTGCACTTTTGTCTTCATTGGTATAGCTGTCATTATTAAACTATCATGTGCTTACTGCATACTCAAAAATAAAATAACTTAGCAGAGCTTGATTTACCTGTTTTAACTTGTTTTCCAATTGTAATAACCGTCCTATTCCTCAGAGGATCTCGTGTCTTAATTGGAGAAACAATTTATTTTTGATTTGCATATCAAGTAAATTGCAACAATTATCTGTCTTATTCCTTGGAGAATCTCATGTCTTAATTGGGGAAACCATTCATCCGTGATTTGGATAACAAGTATGACTCTTCATTTCATTACATATGTCCAAGAAAGCGCTGGCTTTTTGTTTGCATATACACCTAATGAACCTCCATTTGGAACACAGAGCAAATGCTGACAACTGTTGATTTCCGAACTTCCTGTCCATTCATTGATCATGAAATCAAGCATGCTTCTCATCCAGATGCTTGCTTTTGATGGCCATGAAAGTGACCCTTTTCAAAAGGCAGGGTATACAAATAAGCACGTATTTGACAAGTGAGTGGTCTAATTTTGGCCCAAGTTTGCCATTTTTTTATCGCCTTTTTCCTTGAAAAAATTGCTCATGATTAACATTTATTTTGTTTAAATTATCTGTTGCTAGCATTAACATTTAACAATTGATAGCCATACTGTTAATTTTAAGAAAGAATTGCCAGCAGAATTATTAAAAAAAAAGTAAATGATGGGGGATTCAACCTCACCTTATCATATCAAACATGGTGGTTCAAGAGTAAGCTTTTAAACTGTACTAGTTTGCAAAGTTGATTGGATATATAATTAATGTATTTTACACTTTTTTTAATGTTAAAATTTAAAATATAAATAATTAAAATTAAAATATATGAATAGAAAATACATTCAATGAAATACCATACAGAGTACTGTAGCCAAACCCAAAGTTATTCATCCTTCCTGCACGTGGGATCCAAGGCAGGATTGTACTGAAATTCCTTCGATGTTAATTACATGATTAAACAATCAGAAAACTATCATCCAGGCCCCTACCTTGGGCTTAAATTAATAAAACTCAAGGGGGTCCCGATGAAATTTACAAACGTATGTCCTGCGCGTGGGTCCGGCGTTATCGTTCAAATACGGACAAAGGGAGTGGAAATATTAAAAGATTCTTGTGGCGGTTCCAAATCAAGCAAAATTTGCAACTAAAGTACGTAACTCTTTGTCTTTTTCACCTCCTGCTACCTCATCAAACCGATCAATTCACGACACGTCATTCGGACAGTCTACACATGATAGTTGACTCGAGTGGCTTGTCATGAGCAGGGGGAAAATCAATCGATAAGATCATTCAACCCGTTTTTGTCCGTTTGTGATCCCGTGTTCAGTCACTGCAAAACGTGGGTCCCACGGATAAATGTTTATCCGCCTTAATTTAAAATATTATTTTTATTTATAATGCGAAGCTATCTCTCTCTTGGTCATAAAATACGTTGTACATAAAAGCGCTTTTACAAGCACTTCCACAGACGGCAGGTAATACATAGGCAAGGCAAGTGTGCATAAAAATGCAAAAGCACTTTTTGATTTGCGCCTGAAAAGGATGCGTTATATACTTTTGATGGAAGAAAGTGCTTTTTCGAGACTCTTGGCCTTTAAGTTAATCAACTCTTTCACAGTCACTGGACGATATCGTGAAACTTGGCCTGATTTAACGACCGGCACAACATTAAAATCCGTCGGCGGGCTGTAAAAGTAAGCCACCGATAACCTTTGCCTGCTCTGGTTCACGAACACACGATGAAGAACATTAGGAAATCGAGCATTCGACAGGATATGAAGAAGATCGCCGACGTTCACGACCAGCGCACCGGCAACGGGCTGCACTGAAACCCACCCAACTCCTTCTTTGAAAATCTGGAGACCGCTGATTGTACTCTGGTGAAGAATCGTTAACAGGGATGTGTCTGTGTGTGGAGCTAGACCTAGTGCTCGATTTGGATCCGGACAGGAAGGGTAAGAGTTCAGCTGTAAAGCTGTGGTGGAACCAACCCAGTTTACGTCTTCTTGATCAGACACGTCCAATGATTTGAAGATGAGTTTTGTTAGTCGTTCCGCTAGAATGTTCATTTTCTTCTGATAAGCTTCCATGACAGCACTGAAGATGTCAGCAAACAGCAGCAGCACAATATCAGAATACTATTTCTTGAATTCACATTTATACATTGTCTAAATCTGCACGTTCCAAGTAAGGTTCTGCCTGGAAGCAACTCAAATAGTTCTTCCATTGAAATTCAATTATTTAGTGATTCTCCATGCTTGTAGAGAAAAGTTTGTTACTTGTCATTCAAGAAAATCTAAACACATACAAAATTATTTTTTAACCAAAATTTGACGCATGGAATTCCAGAAACAAATATCAACATAAACGGCTGGTCTATTAGATAACACTCGTACACCTTTTTTTCTCAATCAATCAGTGCAAAATTCCAACATGGATTCAACGAGCTGTAAATTATAACAATTATTGACAGCAGCACAGCAATAATTGTTATTACTACCACTTTCTTCTTTATTTTTAATTTTTAACCTGTATGAATGAGGGGAGAAGTCTTGGAGGTAGCAATAGAAAGGAAAGTATAATTAGGATTAATATAGAGTGGCATGAAGTATAGCTTCTAGGCTTCACTTTTTGGTTCCCTGATGTTAGAGCCATCTAATCTCTTTGATTTAAACATGCGAGTAGGTAAAATAAGTTTTTTCAACCATCCTTTTGGCATTTTGTTTCCTAGATAAGATGCATCTTTTAAGGAAATCATTGTAACTTGTCATCATACTACCTTATATGTTTAACAATAAGATTAACTTTGTTCGCTTCTATATACATGAATTAGGATCAGATGTTTCTCTTTATTACACAATTTTTATTTATATGTTATTAGATTAATCAAAATTAAATAATTAAATTTGTATTTTAAATGTGTATTAATTAAGTATGTTCAATTTGATTTCAATTATTTGGAGTGTATTGATGATTGAACGGTTGATAAAATTAGTAGAAAAAAATTATGTAAAATTGAGGAATTTTGTATTCTATGGTATGTGTGTGGACGAGTATATGCATCGCATCATTCAGTAGTAGGTTCAAGACTTAAAACTTTCCAAAGAAAATATATGAATTACGTGCATGTGAATGCATGGACTTACCAAAACCTTCCATGGTTATTCGGCCAAAGCTCCTTAGCATGATCAAGCGGCGAACCCATGATAGTGAAACCTTCATGCCACATATACTTGGCAAAAAATGGTGTTATCCGAGCGATCCCATATCCGGTAGCTCCTCCGGGAGACCGAACGGCCTTCAACTTCTGTCTAGCCGGCAGGGAGAACAGCCGGTGAGCCTGAGACTCCACATCCTTCAAAAGGTTCAAGGGAATGCCATGGGTAATGAGCTGAAACACACCCCAATTCTCGCATGCATGGCCTACAAGTTGTACAACTTTAGGATCTCCGAGGTCGATAACCGGTACCGACAACCGGTGATCGGAAGCTGATAATGAGAGATCAGCAGAGTCAGGCCACAAATGGGAATCGGGTACAGAACGGAGAGAGTTGAAATCAACTGGAATGATGTGATGGAGATGAAGAGGGTGGTCTCTATAGGCATCAGAGAGACTTGTATTACTACTCATCGTGCAAAGTATAAAGAAAAGCCAGCTGGAGTATTACTTTAGGCTTGGTTGGTTGAGTGTGTTTTGCTAGTTCATCAGAATATATATATACACACACACACACTCAAATATAATTAATTAATTAATTAGGATTAAAGAAATGGAATTAGGTTAAGAGGGGGGTGGCTGTTGGACAATATGATGTCTGTTTGTGGTTTTGGAGGGATGTGGGTGGCAAGGAAGAATTGGTTGAATCAGACAAAAGACACAACAAAATTTGTGTCATCTCAGAGACTCAAGAAATACTTTCTTTTAATTTTTAATTGGAGATAATAACATTCAGATCCCCAATTTTTAACATTCTACACATACATGAACAGTTTTTATATCTATGACAAAATAACTCCTAATACTTACATAGACATGTTTGTGACCAATGAATCAATTGTCTTTGTTATAACATATTAAAAATTAGGGATTTGAATGTTATTATTGATTTTTAATATTCTGTCAACGTCACATTTTATATAGTTTATTTTTTTAAACACTTTTATAATTATTTTAAATTTTACGCTTATATTTCAAAATTTACACTAACCGTTTGAAATAAAATATTATATATATATTTATTATTTATTTATATTTTATTTTTTTATTTTAAAATTTATTTATAAGAATATAAAAACACACGAAGATATATAGAATTAAATATTAATTAATATATATTATATATATATATATATAATATATCAATGTAGGCAATTTCAAATATGATATACAAGTAAAAAAAATTTTAAAATAAATAAATAAAGGAGATTGAAAATTTTAAGATGGGTTTTTGAGAATTTTTATGAAAATGGAACCCAAATCAAACGCGTAGAAAGAAATTGTAAGCTATGAATGTGTGTATTTCTTCGCATTCATCATTACAATTAATTGTACAATTTGTATATGTACAGACAAATCAGTGTTCCAAATTACTCCCAATTCAAAAGGGTTGTTGCCATTTGACAATAGCCATTGTTGTTGTTGTACATAATTTCATGCCGCTACCTGCTTTGGGTCTGCCGACATTGACATGCCCTTCTCTCATGAACTTAAGAATATGAATTCCGCCATGAATTTCACACTTACTAGGTGCAATATTCCAAGTACCTAATCTTAACAGAGAGGAAATGAAATCAATTGCCCGAATCTGACCAGAGATGGGAAACTTAGTGAGGTTAGTGAGGGTCAAGTAATTTCATCATGAGTCATGGGAAACTTGAACCAATTGAAGATTTGAAAACAACAATAGACCCACAACTACCCACTTGACCTCTTCATTTGGGAAAAATAATTTATGTATATAATGATGAGTCTAGGAAGAATATGAAATGGTTGTTGCCTCGAAAAAGTTAATATTTTATTCCACAAAATGTTGGACTTGGATTTGAAACCAGGCCTTAAGCCATTTGTGTTGGTGGGTTTTGTCAACAACATGTTGGAAGTTACCAATCAAACACGAGTGTTTTCTGTTTTGTCTCGTTGTATGACATATCAAAAGGGACGTTTTTGACCCAAGCCAGGGTTTTGGTAATTTAATTATTAGCTTGGATTACATTATGGATTTTTTTTAATTAAAAATATGTATTAGAAGACAAAATTCATCATAATTTTATGTCTTAATATAAAAAATAAAAATAAATAATATAAAAAATTTAAAATATAAGACATTGTAAATTTTAAAATAATTAATATTAAATTTAATTTATAATAATAATAATAATAAATATTAACCATTAGAAGCTTCGAAATGCTAATTTAAGTTTCATGTATGCAGGTTTCATCCATGTTATCTACTACCTCAGAAACAAAAAGAAGACTCTTGGGTACAAATTTTGCACTATAACCAATAGGAGAAAAAGAAAAGTGCCTCAAAGCAGAACATCAATACACATAAAATGTTCATGTACCTTTTAAGACTTGTTTTATTCTAGTGCTCAAAGGAAGCCTATCAACCGACCAATTTCCAGTGTGTTTCCCAGGAACCTTATTCGACTAATGTGATAACTTGGCCATACAAATCTTAGATTGAAGCTTCTTTGCTTCTCTTCTACGTCCTGAATAGGGAAGACCATCAATGACAGCTCATTGAGCAGACTTCAGAATTTTCATGCCACTTCTTAAACATGATGGTGGGAGCTTGGATGCATGATGAAGCCTTCCGGCCTTGCAAAGATTGTGCACCACAGAAGAGTAGATAAATGAATCCTTTATCTCCATTGCTTCAAACAATTTTATTGCATGATCTATCTCACCATATTTACACAAAGCATCAACACTACTGTTGTAGGCTACCAAGTCTGAATCAAAGCCAATTGTGTTCACGTATTCCAAATGTTGCCAGGGCCCCTTAATATTACCTGCCTTGCACAATCCATCCATTATTATTGTGTGGGTATACTCATCACATTCTAAACCTTGTTTCTCTATCTCATCCAACAACCCATAGGCAGCTTCTAGTTTATATTCTTTGCAATACATATTAATTAGGGTGTTATAAGATACAATATCAAGCTGGATGCCATCCCTCATCATCTGCTCCATGAAATCGGTTGCCTCTTTTATCCTACCAGTCTTAATAAATGCAGCAATGACTGTACAGTAACCAAAACCGTCAAATGTGTACCCTTTTCTTTTCATTTCTGACAATATCACAAGCCCTTGTTTACAATGCCTGGATCTGAAGCAGATTTCATAACTGTAGTACGTGTTATGGCGTTAGGAGCATGACCTGACTCCCCAATCTCCTTAAGTATCCTCTCTGCTGCCCGCAAGCTACCAGCCTTGCAAAGCCCGTTAATTAGAATATTATATGTAATTAACTGAGGAACAAATCCATGTCTTTGTAAATTGCTAAACAACATAAGGGCATTATCTGTATGCCCATCCTTGCAAAGGCCATTCATCATGATGTTAAATGTAGCTGAACAGAAAGATTCTATTGGCTTCTTCCGATTTTCCTAATTTAAAGAAACAATGCATCAATGTGTTGTAACTCCACATATTGGGAGGCATACCCGTTAGAAGCATTTCATCGAAAAGATCCATTGAACGTGATAACAAACACTTTCTGGCAGCACCAGCTATCAAAGAATTATAAGTCACAACATCTGGGCTTATCCCAGCTTCTCTCATTCTATGAAGAATAGAATAAGCTGCATATACGCTTTCTCCAATCTTATCCCGTGAATAATAACAGCATCAACTTTCTCCAATCTGGCTATAAATAAAGAAACTATGCATAAATTCAATAACCTAGTCGATAATCCGCCAAACTATGCATACATTCAATAACCTAGTCGATAATCCACCAAACGTTCTTTACAGCAAGTCCAATGAATATCAAAAAGTAACACCATAACCAGCAAAACGCCCACAATCCATGCATCAGATACCGTACCATTCAAAATACCACAACTCAGACTCAAGCCAGTTGCAAATACTCATTCATCAACCGCCCACCTCAACAAAGTCAAAATCAGAATCTTTAACAAATATTAACAAAATCATTCGAAGATTAGTCGTAATGAAACCAAAACAAGTTAAACAGAACTATAGGCTTTCATAGATCAATCTACGATAGCAGAAATGTCGCCGCAGATGTTTAACCACTCTCAATTGACAGCAACAGAACTTACAGTATGGGCGAAAGAAATATTGTCGCAGATGTTGAACCACTCTTAACTGACAGCAACTGAACAAGTGCAGTGGCAGGGGGGCTCGAGCTGAATGGAAGGCTGAGTTGAGATTCCGTGCGAGCGATTCTGTTGATGTTTTATTCCTCGCCGTCGAAGTTGCCGAATGTTCCGGGAATTTACAATGAAATGAAAATTTGTCTTGGGCAAATTAGTTATAGAGCTAAGAATTTAGGGTCTGCCCTTTTCAGGCTCAGGCCTGGGAGTACATGCATCCCCGGGCCACTTGCGTTCTCGGATCATTGTCAATTAAGATCATCACTTGTAGATCAAACACCGCACTTAATACCCATTTACTTATTAAATGTATGCATGTAAAATATCAATTATCATTAATATAGAAACATTTTTTTTCTTGAGAAAACGATGATATCACCTTTGGACGGTCCAATAGAATGCAAAATTGCCGGCGTCCAAAATGATTTCCATACCCCACACAAGCGCAGGATAGGCACAAGGCAAATGGTACAAATGCCTCAAATTTAGGCTGAGGAAGTTTAATGGCAAAAGAGCAAGTGCACATGAAAGAATAGGGAAACATCTACATCTGATGATAGATTAACAGCTTAATTGGGTTCCTCTATAAACAAGATAGAATGTTGAAGCATAAAATGACAGTAGATAAAGAGTGTGTTCTTCCTAAGAAACACTGCAGCATACAGATATGAAACTTTTCCGAAACTCTCAACATTACATCTCTCTTTTCTCTCCATTACTGGGCTCTGCTGCTTGATTTGGATTGCTTGTATCCTTGGCTATACTGAGGCTGCCTTGAAAACCTACAAATTAGCAACTAATTACAGTGAGCGGTTTTAAGCCAAAGAACTTGTGTCCAGGTGTAGCAGAGGAAAAGCATCTACACTAGACGTTAAAAGATTATGGGTTACCTGTAGGTGTTGAAATTCGATCATTCGAGCTAGTTCCATGGCTAGCATTACCCGTAGCAGATAACCTTCCACGAAATTCCTGTGGTAAAGCATCTCCACAGGGCAAGAAATTTTCACCAACTGGCCTCCCCATAGATTTTGGCGAGTAGGTTGTTGACCAAGATCCTCCATTTGATCCAGCTAAGGCCATTATAACATCTGCCTGAAAGTTATCATGCAGCAACCAAGCAGTCATGGCTTCCAATTAATTCAAGTGATTCAATTGTCAAGTACTTAGAATAACATTTTAAGACAAGAAAAATGTGTATAAATAGTAGGAGGCAAAAAACTCTAGTATGAATGTGTACCCAGTGTAGTATACTATCAAACCTCGAATTAAGCAGACTACATAACCCAGCTGCTTTAAGTTGCTTCAACAACCACATTTTTGTTCTGACATCTTATGTAGATTTTTTTTTGGTTTCTTTCCTGTGAGAAATAATAAGCTCCTTGCCACCTTTATCAGAGTGCAAGTTCTTAAAATTTGAAACAGTTCCTATGTAAAGGATTTGAATAATGCATGATGTGACACCATGCAACAAAATTAGCTATTCAAGAGGAAGGGAATTGAGAAATTAGATAAATGTCTAATAGCTCAAGTACAACAAAACTTCACACCTACAGCTAAACACCAAGAAAATCAGAAACTTATCCAAACATTGTTAAGTAACAATGGCCCCCTCACCTTGAAAATTAGAAGCAGCAGTTTGGGGAAGTTAGAAATCAAAATAGTGGATTTGCTTCCATGGTAGTATTCTGTATTATTTCCACAAAGCGAAAGCTAAAACACTCACCGAAAGTAATTTGCTCCAAATCAAGTCTCAGGTGGTAAATTGTAAATAGCCACAGCAGGCATCATCTTTCTAGCAGTAGAGAGATAGTTATATGCCAACAATAATGTCAATATAGACTGTTGATTATGCACATTGTTTGAAACCAAAAACTGTGGCTTCAGCAGCATGTGACATAATCAACTAGTTCAACAGACTTCAATGAGCAAAAATTAAAGCCAAAACAATGAAAAAAACAACTACAAAGATAACCAAATGGCTTGAGTAAGTGCTGGCGTGAAAGTTTGCACAAAATATACAACCAACTAGATTTGTAGCTTCCTCAACAACCATAATTGTGAGGAAAGAAAACCAACTCCTTTTACTGAATTTGTTCAGAATAAACTAATCAGACAAGAACCTGTTCCATTCTTGCTTGAATTCAGAAAGCTCTTCAGGGCAAGGATAAACAAGGTAATTCCATAAAGCTCAAGAGTAATTGTCCATTATCTTTCGCAGAATGATTGCTTTCTAAATTTACTATTATCATTACCAAAAAGGTTCTTCACTAATTACACTGTCTTAATTTATATCACGTACCCCTACTAGGTTGCAGACTTATAATTCACTTCATACATGTCTACAAATGTGTGTTAACTTGAGATGGTATAGAAACATGATAAAGCTTCCTAGCAACTAGCACATCACGGTCTTCATTACGATGAAAAATTAATCACATCAGAGCGTTTTCACAGTTCAATCCATTTTGAATTTGACAACTGTATTGCTTGTTAAGTATGTGCTCGGGTCTGTGTCTAGAACCAGACTGTAACAACTAGCATAAATCAGGCAAAGCTAGGCTCTAAAAGCAGTCCAAACCATGCCATACCAACAACACCAACAAGGGCCACCTTGGGACCTTAAGGCAGAAATTACATAGTTAAGTGGCATTGTGCATGTGCAATTTACATGATCATATCTGCTAGACTAAGTCGCTGAGCTTTACAAGAAACATAGTGAACCCAATGATGTATAAGGTAACCTAAATGATGCAGCTTTGTCCTTAATAGTTTTAAGTACAAAGCTCTAACTACACAACTAAGAATGCATTACAATTTGTTATTAACTAGAACTAAAATTCTAAAGATGACAGTCTTTAAAAGTGATCTTGCAATCAAATAATAAAACATTGGATTTACGTGGCATTATCTTTTGATCCAAGCACTGGAAGGTGCTACTTAGTGGTCCACGTAGGCGGTCAATAGCATTACAGGCAGAAGCAATCCCAAAAAATGAAAACATATTTTTTAAAATAAAATAAACCAAACTCAGAATTCAATGTCACATTTAACTTAGTCAGGAGATGTCATGAAGCAGTGCTTCTGCAACTCTACAGACAATAGCACACAACTGTAATGTGACTATGACAAGCTGGTATTGCTGCCATATACTTTCCTCAGATATCAGAGCACACCCACCACCCTCTGAAGCAGCCCCCCACCAGAAAAACAAAAACAAAAATGCCAATACAGATCTCTTTAAGTAAACACTATAAGCTCCTCAAGATAAAAGGTAATAGAAACAAATGACATTGAACACAAAAGACTAGCATTGGCAAAAAGTAGTAGAAAACAAACCTTATTTGGATGGACATCATCAAAAACATGAGCTTGGCCACCATAAAATATAGTCATCTGCCGGCCAGAGGATGTTAATCCCTGTCGACTGTCACGATATTCACAACGTGGATCAAGTGCTCTTTCCAAAAGAGAGCTGCAAATGAGAAACAGAGAAGAGAAGAGAATGAGATAATTAAGTTCACCTTGGAGTCGAAGATTCTGGCTCTGAAATAAGAGCCCCAGACTTTGGCTTGCATCCACTTGGCAGCAGTGCAGATGAGTTTCTCTCAGAGAGACCGCCACTAGCATTGATGGAACTTAAAAGATCAGGACCTTTGATCCCAGTTCTGGATCCTTCATCAGCAGCTGTTTGAGAGATTATAGAAGGACCAGCAATGGCATCCCTTAACCTGTTCGTAGGTGCTTGATGTATAAAAGGCACCAATTGGCCCCCACGTGGAGGATACTGTACAGCATGGCCAACATTCATTGGAATTGTCCTCTCCCATCTAGAAACATTAGCATCAATTCTACTGATACCAGAAGGTTGTAACATTACAGAAGCAGAAGTTGGCCTTAGCTGCTGCTGCATACGGTAGAACATCTCATCATCGTTGGACCTTCTTGATCGCTCTCCTTCTGCACTATTTCTCAGTATCTGAACATGACTGACAATTATCAGTGAAAATAATAACCAGAGCAAAATGTGGAACTTCTTGACTTGCATAAGAGTGGAAGAGGAAGAAAGTACTAAGAGACTATGCCTACTTTCATCAAATGCTTCTCAGGATAGTCATGACCCATGAAGGCAGATTCTGAACTACTTCGCTTACTTCCTACTAATCTGTTGCTTATCTCAGGCCCAGAAATATCACTTCTTGTACTATAGAATGGAACCCCTTCAAGATGATTCCCAACCTGCCTTTCTAATAAATTGAGGAGAGTAAGAATCAAAACTTTGATTGTCCTAGATCTAGTCTCAGACCAGAAAACATGAGCACTCCAAAACTATCTCACATTTTATCAATGCAATTACAGCAAGTAAGCTTCACAATTAATAATGTCCAGCCACTGAGGCAGTCGATACAGAAAGATAAGAATATCAATAAGACAAAAATAAAGATACATGCCTTTGAAGCAAAAAGAGGCATTTCAACAAAATATATCAATCTATAAAGAGAAATTCTAAAAACAATTTCACATGATCTGAAAAAAAGTGAGTTACTCAATAATGTAAATGCTTTTGACATTGTAATTCTCCACTAGGTAACAATATTTAAGTAAAAGAAAACACACAACACTACATTGCGAAGCCACATTAATCTAAAGGGACACAACAAACAAATGTTAGCAAGATCAAATAAAAAGAAAGGTCTTTTGCTTAACATTACATCAATTTAAAGAAAATTTTAGTGAAACAAAATAAAAGAGAAAGATAGAAGACAGACAAAAGTTAACAAACCCATTACTGACCTCACTCAAACTAATCCATAACAAAGATACCCACTCCCACAATGAGAGAGACGGACAGATTTCCACATCACTAATTCAAAATCAAGACTACCCAACACAAAAGCAGAGCATGCATCCCCGGATATAAATCAAACTCACCAACTGAAAGACAGAAAGAACAGAACTTTTTCTTCCCTAGACGGCCTATTACACTAAATGAAAAGAGTTAAGAGAGAAATGAGTAGCTAATTCTGCAGAAGATCATCAATCCCCACCCGTAAACTACAGTACTAAACAACGACCAAAAAGGATTGTAAAACCTCACATTCAAGTGCATAAGAGAAGAATCTAAAAACAAACTTTTTCCACATTAATAGGCAGAAATTAAAGACACCCCTTTATGATCCAACCACAAAAGCTTTAGAAAAATAAAATAAAATAAAATACAGGCCCAAGCGCACATGCACGGCGAGAAAGAGTAAAAAGGTAAAGACCAGAAGCGAGATCAGAGGTAGAAGAGATGGGCCCTCGACCACCACCAGAAGAAGCCCCAACTGAAGCCGAAGCAGTCGGTGAGGGCTCAGATATGGAGGGTTTTGGAGCCAAAACGATAGGCGAGGAATCTGCCGTGCGCTTCATGCCCAGAAAGTCGTATAGCATTGGCTTCACTTGTTGCTGCTGATGGCTTGCATTAATGCGACCGCCACTGTTGTTAACAATATTTGCAGCATTGTTGTTAGTTTTGCTTTGTTGAGCCATTATCAGTACGGCCATTTCATCATCCCCATTTCACGCTGCTGCCACATAGCTTCAAGCTCCCCTTTCTACTTTCTCCACAAACAGAGAGCGAACGAGAGAGAGAGAGAGAACCCCAAAAAAATAATGGCACGATTTTTGATAAAAGAAGAGAGAGAGAAAGAGAGAATCAGAGTTCCTTTAAAGTGAGGCAGAGCAAACAAGAAAGAGAGAGCAATAGCATTAAAAAGCTAAAGGGTTCTCCCTTTCGCAGTAGTTGCTGCTTGTTTGAGGTACTGCTCAATTCAATTAAATGGGGCATTTTTATTTTTTATTTTAACACACACACACTCTCTCTCTCTCTCTTTTTCTCTGTGGCCGTGTATCTGGGTGCTGTCTTGTTTTTCCCATGAGAATAACTGTTGTGTGTTACCCTGTGTACATGTGTGTTTTTGTTTTTCTGCTTACAGTCGAGAGAGAAAGTAACATACGAGGTTATTCTTTGTCCTTTTTCCCCTCAGGGGTCCCTATTCTTTCTTAATTCTATTTTCGCCCCCAAAGCCAAATATCCTTCGAAATTTGATGGACGAAAATGCAAGAAACGAACTAAAACAATCACCGCGAGCAATTAAGAAGGAGAAAGAGTGACGGGTAACAATATGTGATGAATAGAATGGTTAACTGGAGAGAGAATAACATTGGAGCATTGATTCTCTCGTATCTTCTCAAGTGCAAATGTTGACTGTTCCTCCCACTCATAAATTCTTACCCTCTTATTATACCACCGCCCTTCATTTTCCCACTTTCGCCTTGCCACCCCCCACCCCCACCTCTTTTACCGATTTGACCTTACCATTTTAATTGTTTTAATTAGTTACAGCACATCCATATATTGTTGCCTTTTAAAAAAAATTCCACTCACGCTTTGTAAAATTAAAAATAAATATAATAAATAATATTTAAAATATAAATAAAAATTAATATTAATATATAATAATCCTTCAATATCATGTGAAATAGTTAATTATTTTTTTATATATTTAATTTTGAAAGAATAATGTTAGGTACGAGAAAATTAAATTTTGAAAATATATTTTAAATAACACGTTGAACGATTGATTTGAAAAAATTGTATGACTGTCGATGCAAAATTTCAAATAACCATGTTTAACACTAATTATAATAATAATAATATATAATATTGACAATAGATAGTAGATAACTACGTAAAGAAAGAAGTCCCAACTAGTCAACAAGAGTTGGGCACATGATCACTGAAAATAGTTGATATTGTGACAAATCAACACTTCATTTCATAATCATCAAAGGGCAATCGAGTTGGTAATTTCCATTTAAAACGTTGCTTTCAAGAGCATGGTTACTTCACCGCACCCCCCCTTACTTTGGATATTTTCATAGTCACATGTGGGTGTCCACAGGATCACTGTGACATGATATCACTTTGTTTTGGGACTAAACGTTCCATTTCTAATAACTAAACACATGAATGAACCATGATTAGACATCGATTAGTCATGTGCAGAAGGCTCCTGATAATCCTTTCAACCAAGGTATAGAAACATTGGCATCCTCCTCACTTAGCTGAATAAAATGTATATACCCATCATGACCATGGATCTAAGTTCTGCGAAATCGGGGAATTATTCTGTAATTAGCTGTCAAATAAAAACA
The DNA here is from genome assembly GCA_019650275.1 of Xylocarpus granatum. NCBI lineage: Eukaryota > Viridiplantae > Streptophyta > Magnoliopsida > Sapindales > Meliaceae > Xylocarpus > Xylocarpus granatum. Next base: position 69,303 of record BNST01000976.1, read on the forward strand.
AGAGTTTGTCTAAGAGTTTTACTTCCATATCAAATGCAGTTTTAAGCCATTACTGTTGACGGCTAGCATCTGGGCAAGAGTTTCTAAATCAAGATTCAAGGGCAATAATAATAACTGAGGTGAAAAAGTAGTACTGTGAGTAATGAGACCCCTCCTCCCCCGGAATAATATGCCATCACATTTTGAAATGAAGGGAGAGATTGCATCATGCATGCTGGGTTGGTGTTTCTTACACATCTCAAATATTCTCAAGTGGACCATATATTCTGTCAACTCGATATAATTGAATCAAATACCTTGCCAACCGGTACCACATACTTCAAATTTACAGAAAGATTTTTGTAGAGAATACGCAAAGCTGATGATACAGTGACTACTGAACTCCATCGATGAATACAAAATAAAAGAAATATATACACACACAGTAAAATGTAGTCAAAGAATGATATAATGAAACCAATGAAGATGAATGTACTATGCATAGCACTAGAAAGATGTGGAATCCAACATCTATTTTATACAGGAAACATTCAGGTCAGATGCATTCGACAATTTTCCGCATACCTCCAAATGTAATTGCCTCAGCATTCTCTTTGATAATTTATATGCTAGTCTGGAAATGACCTATTCCAGGTAAATCCAAAGAGCCACAGCAGAAATAAAGGTGAGGTCTGCTGACAGAAAGTCGTTCAAGATGAGTAGCTGATGGAATGAAAATATCAGTGCTCTAAACTCAAGAGCACATGATTCATTAAGCATATTCCCTAATCACTAAACAAAGGTTTTACCATTAATTGGCGCAAAAGATGGCAAAATTCAAGCACCATAGATAAACAAGCACCTAATCAAACAAACACTGAAAACAGTGAACTTTGTGTTTGATGATCACTACCATAGTTTCTGATCCATCCCATTTGTAAGACATAAGAGCAAAGATGATGTAAAATTATGCAAAGAACCAGAAAAGAAATGCTGATTTAATCAATCAACATCCAACAAACAAAGTCAAAGAAAGAGGGCAAAAACAAAATGTAAAAGGCTGATTTTCTGGGACATTTAAACAAGATTTCTTTCAATCAAATCTTGATTTTGATTCCACAAAATCTTACAATCAATCATCATATGTTATTGTTTCCCTGTTGTATTTTTCCCGACTAAAACAACATGCTTGACACAAAGTTTTACAAGTAATCATGTATAGTGTGTGCCCAAGTACACACACCATATCCATCTGAGAGTATCACAAAATGATTAATGTGGGTAATTTGAAGGAAGGAAGAAAAAATTGAAGCAAGTCAAAAAGAAAAAAAAACCCACTTGAAGCAATTTAATTTAGATGCAATCCAAGAGGTAGAATAAACAGATATTGATGCTTTCATGTTTGAACAATTTGCCTTCAACACCAAGTTCCTTGAGATCACTAAAAACTCATCGACTGAAAATTACATAATCTTTCAGCATACCAACATTTCCAACATGCAAAGTGAAACTTCAAAGTTTCTTTTCATGATTTAGATCTTGACGTCTTCCTAGCACTTCTGTTGATATCTTTCCTCGACCGGTTTGCACTTGAAACAGCAGTCCCAAGTGAACTTTTATGCTTAACAGGTTCTATTGCATCTCTAGAGGTCTTTAGCATATGAGAAATTGTTTCAGCTTTCTGCATTATAGTTTGTTTCCTTGCATGCGAAGCATCTTGCTCTCCACTGTGTGAATCTGGAAACTTTGTAGAACAAGGTATGGAAGACATCAAATTGTCTAGTTTCTGTGCCATGTCAGACATTCCTTCATTTCTGAATTTATGATTCATTCTCTGGAAAGTTAGGTACCGAGGAACTATACCCCTGCAAATCATAGCTTCAAGCTCTGCAAAAGCCTCTTCAAACTTGTGCATTCTGCAAAGCAAATCAATCAACATAGTGCTTGTGTCTAAATCCATATCACATCCTCTAGCTTTCATTTCTTTGCTGACTTGAATTGCCAACTCCAATCTCTCCTCCTTATGCAACATTTTTAACAAAAGATGGTAAGTTAACCGATCGGGAGTATACCCAGATTCAATCATCTTTGTGTAGAGGTTCATTGCCTCCTCGATTTTCCTGAATTTTGAAAAGTACCTAAAGAAATAATTATAGGTAGTAGGGGTTGGGATGAAACCCCTGCTGATCATCATTTTAAGGATTTTACTGGCCCCATCAAGATTGCCTGCCTTGCAATAACCCTTCACCAAAGAAGTGTAAGTGATTATGTTGGGGCCAGCTTCACACACTAGAAACCGTTCCATCATCCTTGACACTTCCTCAAACCTGCCTGCTTCCACAAATCCATCGATTATAGAATTATACACTATGGCATTGGGCTCAATTCCTTCATTCCTCATTTCTCTCACCACCTCAACTGCCCTCTCAATACGGCGCATCCGACAGTATCCTTTAACAAGTGTACCATATGTTACAATATCTGGTGTTACATTCTCCTTTCTCATCTGCAAGCAAAATCTCTCCGCACCTTCTAACTTTTTGGATCTAAACCATCCATTTAGTAGTATATTATAGACCCAAATTGATGGAGCCCAACTTTGGTCCAACTCCTTTTTTTTATCAAAATAATCCGATGCTACCTCAACAAGTCCTTCTTTACAAAGAGAATCCAATAAAATTTCAAACAAACTCGTTCTGGAATCAGAATTTTTTATTAGCTCTAAATTGTTTGCAAATTCAAATGCCTTGATTGCAGGTTGTGGCATACCTGCACCAAGCTCCAAAGCATAAGAATCAAGTTAAAAGAGACAAACAATTCAGTTTCAGTTCACTTTAAACAACAAGAATTTCAAGACGCAAAAGTGCCAATTTACATCATAGTTCAGATTAAAAGCAAATTCAAACATTTCGATTCATACTAATAAGCAGAATACTGTGTCAAATAGCCAAAATTACGAATATGTCACCTCATCTTTGATCGTACGAATTTAGTCACAATCAAGTTTCTCTCGGCGGCCAATCTTTTATCGTTCAACTGTTTTAGCAAGTATTGTTCAAAGTACATTTAAGTTGATTGATAACAAACAGATTACACACAACATATAAAATTTCGCATTCGGATTGCACGTAAAATTGAAATCTTAACATCACTAGTTATGCATCATACCTGCTTGAATGTACCGTCTGATCAAAATGGCAAACGTATCCTTCGAAACAAATTCAGGTCCGTCATGTCCACCGATCTTATCAAGCACCATACGCCAGGCAGAATCAAACTCCTTGGCTTTAGCAAGAACATTGACCATAGAATTAAACAGCGCCACAGATGATTTAAACCCTGCCTTGCTCTCAGCCCAGAGAAACAACGCGTGCAACAATTTTGGAGAACAGTCAAAGTGTTTCAATAAAGCCTGTAGCAGACCCGGCTGCGGTTCGACACCGGTCCGGTTCAAGGCAGACTCGAGAGATGAACTGGAGCAGATATTGGGATTTCGGAGGAGGTCAGAAATGATAGAGAAGTCGGCTGTTGTAAAATTGTCGGTTGGGATTGATTGCGTTGAGATGCACTTCATCAGAGTGTTTTCTGGAACGGAGAACCACGATTGATTGGAGAAGAACTTGCGGAACGTCGAGGATAGAGAAAGGTGGCGAGCTTGGCTACTACGGCGGCTGAACTGGAAGAAGGCGTACTTCATATTGCTGTACGGAAACAAAATGTCCGGTAAAACAGATAAAATACAGTAAGCTTAGAATTACTATTTTACCCCTATCAGAAACCTATAAAACCAGACCGCCATAGAAAATCGAACAAAAATGGCTACCCTCTTCCACTTCTGTGCCATACAAGTGTCATCACAGCCACCAGAAATCTGCTCGAGCAAGATCAAGTGTAAGTTGAGGTCCAAAAAGAGAACCGGTTTTCTGTCATTTGCTGTGAATTCGCCGGATTCTTCACCGACTGTGCCGGAACAGCCCGAAATCGAGCTCGAATTCGTCGGGGTCTGTAAACTCACTGCATACTTAATCATGCGTCTCATTCTTCAATTATACGTCATTGTCAAATTCTTGTATAGAGTAGTTTAAAGTTCGAACTTTTATGATTGTTTATTGACAGCCGAAACCAGGAAGCGATGGGTCGTATCCGGTGGAGAGAGCAAAAGCTATCAGTGGAGAGAAGCTGCTGAGGAACATCATGTCGGATAACAAGATTGAGCTCTACGCTGCGTATGTAAGTTAACATTTTATTCAAACCGTCGTCGTTTGACTTTGAAACATAGTCTTTGTTTTCTAACTGTTCCTTAAAAATGGACTTGGTTTATATTCACTAGGGAAAGGTGATGAACTGTGGTGGTGGTGGAAGCTGTGGAACTTGCATTGTGGAGGTATCTTATTTTTAATTGTTTTTTATTGGTTGAAATAACTAATTGTATAGTATAAATGGGTTTCAAGGTAAGTATAAGTACAATAGTTATAAGTATACCTTGAAACTTGCTATGGATTCTATAATTTGAGTTTGGAAATCAAGATAACTTCTGTGTTTTCTAATTGTATGCTCCATTTTAACTTTTCTTCGGGTTTTTGGCAGATTATTGATGGCAAAGATCTTTTGAACGAGAGAACAAATACTGAACTACGGTACCTGAAAAAGGCAAGCTCATTTGATCTCTTAATTCTTCAGATGAGGAGGAAAACTGTAGAACATTTTACAGTGTGAGATTATTATTTGTTAGTATGATACCTACTCCTCATGAGACGTTGAATATGTATTATATTTCTGACATTTGCAATATAAAAGAAGAAGACGAGGAAGAAGAAGAAGTGCTGTGACATGTGTGTGATTTGACATGATGAAATTCCTTAACATGAAGTTTGTTTTGAAAAAACTGGATGTTGTATTGAGTTGTTTCCCTAATGTGCAGAAACCTGAATCTTGGAGGCTTGCTTGTCAAACTATTGTGGGAAATAAAGAAAATTCTGGCAAGGTATGCTGAAAAAGCTTCTTATTTTATTTATTTATTTATTTCTGTAATTGTTAGTGCTAATGGAAGCTAGTGCAGGAAAGTTTGTTATGTATATGCCAAATACACTACTAGACTAAGGATGTGTTTGGTATTACTGTGGAATAAAATTACTAACTATCAACTATAGGTGGGTGGCTCTGTGCTAACACTTTAGTTATTGTGCTTCAAAATTAAGTAGAAGCACAACTGTTACATACAATATCTTAATTTGATTTCTCACCTAGATTTGTGAGCCCATTGCATCATCTATGGCATCAGTTCTTGTTCCTCTTTACACAAAGTGATGAAAGAGATACCCTTCACACAAGTTCTAGTCATGACAACAAAATTGGCGTAGAAGTTAATGAGACCATCTGATCACAAATGAAAATTCCTGCTAATAATGCAGCAATGGCTTGGTTTTGATGCAAAGAGACATTTTCTATATTCTCAATTTTATCCTTGTTATATGGCTTGTGTAAAGATATCATACATATTAGGAACAAGAGGGATCACCTGCTTTATACTTTTACTTAAACCTTTGGAGAAATCGTCTCATGTTGCTTATATGTAGATTAAGATTATGTGGTCTTCCCAAATATTGTTTTTGTTGAGAATCTTATAGTTTAAGCAACTAAAGTAAAATTTCTGTGGCTCTGCATTTAATAGAGATTAGTATCTTGGTGTTGTTGGTTTAAGGTTGTTGTTCAGAGGTTGCCCCAGTGGAAGAAGTGATGAGGAGCCGAGCAGTGTACAACATTGAAGATATGCTCGCATTAATTTACTTGTAGAAACCACTATTCAAATTGGTAAGCATAATACATGTATTTTATTCACATCTTATCAATTGTTTACTCGTAATTGTTGTGCAATATTTCTTCATGTAATATGCGTAATAAGATTGAAATCTCTGATTGTTTGGCATCAGAAGTTTGATGTATAATCTTACATAGAGAACATGTTATTACTAGATTTGCCCTCAATGTATCTGATATGTTCAGGCTTAAAGGGTCAAACTCAAATTTGCTCCTAACCTACTTAAGTTGCCGTTATGTCATTTGCAATCACAGCTCTGTTAATTCTCAAGCATAGATTGTAATAGATATTTTTCTGAGAACTGTATCTCCCTAAACATAACAATTCTAAAGTTCTTAGATTTTGAAGGCGTAGCACCATAGCCATGACTGGTGGAACATCAGTTCTGAGTGCACTGGTGCCTGGCTTTCCATTCGATTCTTGTCTGTGATTTCCCATTTTATGATTATGCTTTTGTTGCTTGTTCTGTTGGAAGCCTCACATTTAAACTTGGGTCGTTATCTAATAGGTTTAAGTTGTTAGGTCAAGCAATTCAACTAATGCATAGTGAGTGGTTGGGATCTAGATGACCATAAATACATTTCACTTTGGTCTCACCGTAACTTTAAAATTAAATCCTCAATTCAATATGCTTCTTAAGTGTATGGACCCAAGGAGTACTCTTACATTAAATTGCCAAGATTCAAAATTTCAGAAGATAATAAACAACTTTACATTAGATGAGGAATTTGACACACTAAAGTCTCCAACCAGAAGTCTAGACTTGGGTCCCAACAATGAGCACCACTCTGCTCTGCTTTGCTGACAGTGAAATCAAAAAGTAACTACACATAACATAGAAACTGTTTTCTGATTTTCATTTGCTGAGCTGGGGACAAAGCTTATCTCCAAACCACACCACATCTTCAATTTCTGGCCCTTAAAGTGTATCTATAGTTTTCCTAGAGGTACAGTTCTTTCTTGCACTTTGGATTTCACTTCAGGGTAGAGAAGATTTTGGACATAAAAATGAAAAACATTCGAAACAAAAGAGGGGTGTTTTGATTTCAAAATCTGCTGTCATGTTTCAAATGTTGACCAAAATGTAGTAGTTAGTTGTGTGTGTGTGTTGTGTGTGAAATTGTGAAGTCAAGTCAATGAAGGGATTAAAAAAGTGACAGATTACAGAATTTGTTTACGCCAATATATGTAAATGAACGTGCCACTTTCGTAATAAACACATTACTGCAGTTTATTCTCGTTAATTTTTGTGTGTGTCTTCGAGGTTTTGAATGCTGGGACCAGAAATGGCAACCCAATCCCAGTGGTTTAGGGACATTTTAAGCTAATGAATTTCAGTAAATCTGCTTCACTACTTTGAATAAAGCGGTTTTCACTGTATAACTAAACATTGCTGCAAGCTCTCTCGGATCTAAGATGTGAACTGATCCAACGAAAAAAGAAAAGAAACAAGGATGCTTGGAATCTATTTGATTTTTTACACTGGTGGCGTAAAGTGGGAGGAGCCTAAAACATCCATTTCAATACCCCAATGCCCTAAATCAGCATCATCCATCCCACTGTTTTGAAGAAGGTAGTTGAAGATGCAAAAATGTTAGTGCAAGCAAAAGCATAAAGAAAGCCAAAACGAAACAGTGGTGCCTGTCTTTCCCTGACTTTGTATCCAATATAAAAAGCAAAAGGAGCGTCTAAAAATCATGGTTTTTGTTGACATTGCATTTGCATATGCAGAGGGTAAATGAGAATATTAGGTGGGTGGGGACGGGAAGAGAAAGGAAGGCATGGAGCGGGCAAGCAAGCAAGCAAGCAAGCGATCCGGGACCATGTTGATTAAAATTTAAGGAAAGAAAATGGGGTCCTCCCTCCCTCCCTCCCTCTTCTCTTTGTTTTTCAGCTACGTTCCACCCAATCCAATCAACAACTTTATCTATATTTTCCTTTTTTATTAATTATTTGTTGTCAATATCCAAAGGAAATTCTGTTAATGGGTGCTCAATGACTGGATTTTGAAATACATGGCAAGATATTTTGTCTCAACTCTCTCAATGTTGAATCCACTTAAACAGTATTTAAGGGAGACTGACCATCAGATTTAATCAAATAATGTTACTCATCGTTCTTCATTGACTTTAACGTACAGACGTGGCGATATCTAATTCGTTTCGGTATATCCTCGCGTACACGATCAAGGTCTCACTAATTATTATTATTATTATTATTATTATAATCACGTGGTCAAATTTAAAAATCAGCGTGGAAGCAGCAAAAATTGGAAGCGGAAATAACAACAAATTTTGGAAGTTTAAACTGTGCACCGTCCCGCTCACGCTCCCTCTGCTGTAATACAACCACACTTCAGACACACACACACACACTCTCTTTACTCCCTTCGAGAAATACAAAGCTCTTTCTCTTCTATCTAAGACCTCTTCTGACCCCAATCTAGAGGTCTCGGAGCTTCCAGAAACTCAGTAAGCTCGTCTTCTTTGTAAAATACTGATGCATTTTTGCTTCATTATGTGTTTGTATTTTCGTCCCTGTGAATTTTGCGCTGTTTTTGCTTTATGGATCGAGGAAGAGTCACGGATTTTTACGTGACGGTCATAATGTGGTTTTGTGTTTAGTTTCGCAGATCTGTGATGGAGTCTCTTCTTTGTGATATTTCGTTTAATTTACCATATTTGACCCCTTTTTTTTTGTCTCAACTCCGTTGTTTTGAATTTCTGGGCGGTTTTTATGCGCTTTTTTTCTTCTTTGGTTTCATTGGTTTTGTTTCTTTTAAGATCTTCCGTTTGGAGCGAGTTCGTGGAGGAATTTGTGGTTTGTGTCAAGGGATAATGTTCGTTTTTGCTTCTTTATTTTTTTTCGAGAATTTGGTGCAAAAACTAGACCGATTTTTGGGTAGGTTAGGGTTTGGTTGGTTTACGTGAACAAACCAGAGTAAAGGAAGTGACGTCTAATCTGTTTACGTAAAAAAAAAGAAAAGAAAAAAAAGGGTTGTACAAATCAGATTGGATTTCATAATTGAGCTTCAATTTTGGCCTTTAAGTCCTAGTTGCTTGCTTGAGTAGTTAAATGTGAAATGTTTTGAGTCTCAGAATATTTTCTCTTCTGCTTGATTTTGCTAAATATGTATTAGTTACTACTTTTTTAATTGGTTGAAATTACTGATGTTCCCCGCTGGTTAAGAGATCTGTTGTTTTCCACCTCATCCTCTTGGAGAGCAATTTGATGGGTAGTTTTGTTATAGGACTCAACTAGTAGGTAAGATCAACTTGTTTACCAGCATTTGGCTCTTTAAACTCCTAACCTATTTGTTTGATATTTTGCAAATCTGAAAAGAAGCCAATAGCTTCTATCAGAACCAGAAATGAAGCTACATTGTGTCATGATTTCTTGATATCACTATTAATTGCATCAACATTTAATATGTTAGTCCAAGCTAGGTATCTTAATGGACATCGATACTGCATTTTCCACTGATTTGCCGTTGTCTTTGTCTTTGATCATTCGACTCTAGGAATGATTATATTAGAAAACAGCTGTATCATATAAAGATATGACCAAGTCAAAATGTGCCTTAGATTGCCAACTCGGTGAGTATGAGCTTTACAACAGCGAGATGACTTTCTAAGGTGACCATATAAGGATTGCCATTCTCTCTGCTAAGCAAGGGACATGAATGCTTGTCATTAACAGAGACTTGTTTTGCTTGTTTTTGTTAATTATAAATGGAATTGTGTCTTTGTGGTCTTATTGCTTTGAAGCTTCTTGTTCCAGTTAGCTGACACTGAAATGGCAATAGAAATGCAGGTCCAATGAACGGTAGTTCAGATTAGATCATGCCACGCTTTTCTACAAGGCATGCAAATATGAATAAAGAAAATAAAACAACTGTCAAAGTTGAAGAGCCTACTTCACGGATCACACGAGCAAAAGCTAAGGCCTTGGGGACATCAGGAGGGATCTCAAAACCTACCTTTAAACCAGAACAGAAGTGTATTCATAGGGTGAATTCCAAGAGAGCAGCATCAGATGAGAATAAAGCTACTTTGGCTGCCATTTCAGGCATTCAACATAAGAGAAGGGCAGTGCTTAAAGATGTAACTAACATCTGCGAAAATTCTCGTAGAAACTGCAGCAATTTTGCTAAAATTCAGGTGAGGTTTGTTGCATACTTTATAATGTGTTTGATCTTTGTCAAAACATTAAAAAGGGGAGATGGTCAGTTGTTATTGACTGGATAATATCAACAGAGAGATCACATGGCATATTTTTAGTTTGTCTAGCAACTCTATATTTTCTTTTACTATTTTGAAAACTTTTTGATGCAAGTATAAGAACTTTGTTGTTGTTGATATTGCTGGTTGACAGACTAGCAAGCAGGCTAGTATTGGTCCTCCAAAGAAGATTGCAAAGGTGGCTTCAGATGTCTGTGTGGAAACTCTACATGTTGAAGAAGATGTTAAAACAAAGTTAGCTGAAGAATTGTCAAAAATAAGGATGGTAGAACCACAAGAGGTGAAAGAAAGAGAAGCTGTACAGTTGAGTGAATGTCATAGCACAAGTGAATGTGGCAAAGCAAATTGGATTCTTCCATCACATCTTTCTGACAAACCTGTCAGACTCCAAGACCCTCAAAAGAAAGGTTTTTGTTTAATTTTAAATTACTTCAGAATGCTTTGCGGAAACTTGAATTGTGTGAACTGTTTAGTAAACACAATTATATGGCAGCATATCTTCTTAAAGACAGTACATGCTTCTACTTCTGATTCAGTGTCTTCTCAAAGACTATGCACCAGAAATGGTGTGTTATGAAATAGACCTTTCCACTCTTATGTAGAGTTATTATTATACTTCATCACGTGGTTCATGTTTTGGTGGTGAAAATTTCAAGTTAGCTGTAAAAGAAAATACTTGGGTAATAAAGTTCTGCTTCTAAATTTTATGTGCAAAGGTGACACTGCTTTAATTGGATTATGCAGAAGAAAACAAGTTGTGCCAAGCTCCGCAATCAAATGGTCTATGCATTGTGAATATAGATTCAAACCAAAAAGATCCTCAAGTGTGCAGCCTGTATGCCCCTGATATATACAATAATATTCGTGTTACAGAGGTTTGTGTTACAATTGCTACTTTCCAATATTTGTTACCATGCTCTTTCATTCACTATCATTATTGTTGCCCATGCTTAACTAAACCAGGTTTGCTGGAGTAGTAAATATTCTAACAATTTATAAGTTCTTAAAGTCAATGTCGTGCTTGCTCTTTTTCCATCACTGAAAGTTTTCGTGCTGGCTGCATCTTATTATCATTATCATCATGTCTTTGCAAAATCTGATATCCACATGCTAGTATTTTGTTTGTTTGGTTGGGACAAAACTTAATGGATTCAATTTAGTTGTTTTGGTTATGTTAAGTAAAACATTTTGCTTTCAATTGGTGCCTAGCAAAAGGCATGCGTGGTCTACTACACATTGAGAACATATTTGATGATGATTTTCTATAAATTCTCGTTTCTCAGCTTGATCTAAGGCCTTCAACTACTTATATGGAAAAGTTGCAGCAAGATATCACTCCAAACATGCGCGGAATATTGGTTGATTGGCTTGTGGAGGTAAGTGGAGTCAAATTGATTGAGTGAGTCTGTATCCTTTCTTTAATGCACAAACAATATTGTTATTCTCAAATTAATTTGATAAAACTGTATATATGTAACAAAGTTGATGATAATTTATCAGAATTCTTAGTTTCTGTTTCCTCTTTTAGGTTTCTGAGGAATATAAACTGGTTCCAGACACACTTTACCTAACGGTGAACCTCATTGATCGTTTTCTCTCCCAAAATTATATTGAGAAGCAAAGACTCCAGCTGCTTGGTGTCACTTGCATGCTGATTGCTTCGTAAGTTTTAGTTTGTTGTGTTATTAATTGCAGTATGTTTATAATTATCTATATCCACCTGTTGTTATGTTCATTTTGTGTATTCCACTAAGGGATTCTCATTTGTTTTTCTGTTCCATTATGGCTTAAAGAAAGTATGAAGAAATCTGTGCACCACGAGTGGAAGAATTTTGTTTCATCACAGATAATACTTACACAAGAGAACAGGTAAGATTTACTTGAAACCTCTATGTTATGGCAGCCATATATTCTGTGGAGTCATGTGAATCTAGTCATCTTTGTTACATAGTTGTGGCCTTCTGGCCTTCCTTTGTTTAGTGTTGACTGGAACTACATGACTCCCAGTTGACTTCATCTGCTTAGTTTAACAAATATTGCCTTTTAGGAGAAGTTCTGAAAGATCTTACCAGCCCTTTTGCAATGGGTCCAGGAGCATAAACTGGAAAAGACTCTCATCATTCTTCCATATTCTAATGTATGAGGTTTCTGATTGAAGTCATTTGGCAGGTTTTGAAAATGGAGAGTCAAGTTCTAAATTTCTTGCACTTTCAACTGTCTCTTCCCACCACAAAAACATTTCTCAGGTAATGTACAATCAGCTTCTTCCGTTTCTGTTCTTCAAATGCCACCAATAATGAGTAAATTTTCTGATCCATTGTTTTCTGTTCTCAGGAGATTTGTTCAAGCAGCACTAATTTCTAGTAAGGTATTCTAGATGGAAATCTAGTGTCTGGTTTAATTTCTGGAATAAAAATTTTGTATAACAACTAAATTACTTTGCTATTCAGGTTACTAGTTTGGAACTTGAGTTCTTAGCAAATTACCTAGCAGAGTTGACTCTTCTTGAGTATGACTTCCTAAGGTTCCGTCCTTCCCTTATAGCGGCATCTGCTGTTTTCCTTGCCAGATGGACACTCAATCAGTCAGAGCACCCCTGGGTGGGCATTTCTTCCATTTCCTTTATTTAGCAGGGCCTCTTTTTTTCATTATTTTCACTGTTGACTAAGGGGAAAAAAAAATCAAAAGAAGATCTTTCTGTTTACTTGCAGAATCCAACTCTAGAGCACTATACTAGTTACAAGACATCAGAACTGAAGTGTACAGTAGTAGCACTAGAAGATTTGCAGCTGAATACTAACGGTTGCTCACTGAATGCTATATGTGAGAAGTATAGACAAGAGAAGGTAAAGGGCACTTAAAACCGACTGATAATTTTGGTTTTTTCTATTTCCATATGAACTAGCCAAACTAATCATGCATTTATGTTTTTGGAGAACTGGGGAGTTTTGCAAACTATGCCAAAGCCAGCTCTAAGTTTCTTAGACTGCTTCTTTTGATTAAAAAAAGAACTTCATATTTTCCAATATCCTTGGTTTTCATAAAATTGCGGTTGTTTGTGTGACAGTTCAAGTCGGTGGCAACATTGACCCCCACAGAACGAGTCCTCTCACTTTTCTGAAGATAAAGCAGAACAATAGCCAACTCGTGGCACAGCTCTTCCATTCTTAATACTTGGAGGGTGATCCTTGTTCTCATCATAACACATTTACATTTTAATTTAAAATTAATTGTTCGTCTTTATTGTCTGTTTATCATTGTTGTAACATCTTAATCCAGTTCTGGTTCTTCAGGTTGAGTTTGTAACCTGTAATTGCGAGAGTATGACACATTTAGACAGTCAGTTTGTATGTCTTCTGAGGAATAATTTTCAGAACTTCTCATCCTCAGGGAAGTTGTAACAGCTGCTAGGATAACTTCCCTAGGTTACAAGTAGGCACTGAGGTTGTAGTTTTTCAAAGAGTACTACTGTATCCGAACCCTTGATGAATCAAAAAGTTCAAAAAAAAAGAAGCAAGGAAATAATTTATTGTTCTTTTACTTTCTCACAATATGATTTTCTTTTTCTTATCCACTTTACTTGCACAGAAAGTAATTGAAAAGGCAGGCTTAACTCCAAAGAGCTTGATTGATTGAGTGCTCAGCGTGGCACTAGTTTTAACTTTTCTGCTGCCTTATTATGTAATGGACATAATTCAAAATTGGCAGATAGAGAAGCTGAGGGGTGTCAAAAGGGCTAGGTCTCAACTCAATCTGAACTCTTGACGAGTCCTTGCCTTTATTGAATAAGCAAGAGTTTAGAAACCTCCAATGGAAGCATATTACATCAGAAAACAAAAATGTTTTTCCTGTTTTTTGATTGACAACTTATATACAATCCTTTTTAGAAAAGAAAACAAATGTATCGTCGAGGGCAAGAGCATTAAACTGCCTCGTAAAATTGACCACCTCCTCATGTGCAATCCTTCTTAATCAATTTTTACATTAGAGTGGGGTTGTAGTTGTGAGTTAGAACTTTTGGGATTCTTTATGGAGTGTTATTGTCATAAAAGTGTTTGCCTAATGTTATTGAAAATTACTCTAAAATGGGGTTTTACAGTAAATCGAATGCAGTCAGTCATAGATGTAGTAGATTACAATACAGACTTGTCCTTGTCCATGCTGCTTCTGAGTTCTGATGTTTCTGCTGCACATTTCACAGAGTGAAATCACATGTTCACCAGCCGGAATAGACAGATTTCACCAATCCAACGGTCCAAGATAGCACACACGTGTGTGTAATCATGTCATCATGGTGCACCACCAAAACCCCCAGTTTTTTTTTGAAAAAAAAACCCATAAGCTATTTGAAAAAAGAAGCGAAGTTTTTGAGTTAATAACATTTAGGTCCCTGATAATTTGTTTTTTTTATTAAGTACAGTTATATATTATTCCCATTTATACTAAACAAGTTTTCGTCTCTCAATAAAACGACACTAACTTTGCGTCGCTATTCTTTACCACTAAATAATCTTTTTCGGATCTATTTGTCATAGATGCAATAAATAATTTCAGTATTAGAAATTAAAAAAATTTAGGGATTCGGAAGTTATTACCTCAAAGTTTTATTACACCCATTTGATCTGTTTTAATCATAAAGTAATCCTCCATTTTCCGAGAAAATGCCATAATTTTCCCATCGAGCGAGAGAAAGGAAACCCATTAAGACACATCTTATAGTTTCGTTTGGTTTGGTCTTCTCTTCGTCGAGATCAAACCTAACTAACAACCTTAAAAGAATTTCTCTCTCTCTCCAGAGTAGATGGTTCGTTGGTGATTAATGTTCGATTGTGCATGCACTCGCAATCATTTCCTCTCCTCAATCATAAAATTATCAACTTTTTCCCCTCATTATCTCTCAAGATCTGATTCTTCATCAGTAACCCTCATTTTACCACCACCCCTTTTTCTCTTCATTATTTCTTACTCGTTTTCGCCATATCGCTCTTGTTGCTTCTTCCAATAATCAAATCAGATCCTATGCCTGCAATTTGATTCTTTTGGTGTCGGTATTTTCTTTGATATTCATAACATTTCTAACAATGCTGAAGCAATTTTTCAGTAAACTTCCCAAAAAATCACTAAAACCTGATTCGTCGGAGTCCAATGGGACGAAATCGGGCACCCACCACGCCACCGCAAACAACACAACAACAAACAACAGCTCTGCTTCTGGGACCCATAAATCCAACGGTGGAGATAAATCTTCGTCGGGCCGATCCAATGTTGCAAAACGAACATCCTCGGCAGTGTTTCCCGCCAGCGTTATAGCAGGAATCGAGCCTCTGATTCCATTTAAAGATGTTCCTAGTGCCGAGAAGATGAATCTGTTCGTGAGTAAAGTAAGCCTTTGCTGTGTAAAATTTGATTTCAGTGACCCAACTAAGAATTGTGTTGAAAAAGATATTAAAAAGCAGACCTTGATTGAGCTTTTAGACTTCGTAGCATCTGGGTCTATGAAATTTAGCGAACCCGCCATTTTAGCAATGTGTAGAATGTGTGCTGTGAATCTGTTCAGAGTTTTTCCGCCCAATTACCGGCCTAGCTCAAATAGTGGTGGTGAAAATGAAGATGATGAGCCCATGTTTGATCCCTCATGGCCACATTTGCAAATTGTGTATGAATTGTTGCTCAAGTTTATTACTTCTTCGTGTCTTGATGCAAAAGTTGCGAAAAGGTATATAGACCATTCTTTTATTTTAAGACTGCTTGATTTGTTTGATTCGGACGATCCAAGAGAAAGAGAGTGTTTAAAGACCATTTTGCATAGGGTTTATGGAAAGTTTATGGTTCATAGGCCATTTATCCGAAAGTCCATCAGTAATATATTTTATCGGTTTGTTTTTGAGACTGAGAAACACAACGGGGTTGCGGAGTTGTTGGAGATTTTTGGGAGTATAATTAGTGGGTTTGCACTGCCTTTGAAAGAGGAGCATAAGATATTCTTAAAGAGAGTTTTGATTCCTATTCACAAGCCTAAGTCTTTGGGGACTTATTTTCAACAGCTGTCCTACTGTGTTATGCAGTTTATAGAGAAGGAGCCAAAGTTAGCAAGTATTGTGATCAATGGGTTGTTGAGATACTGGCCAATAACTAATAGCCAGAAGGAGGTGACGTTCCTTGGTGAGTTGGAAGAGATTTTGGAAACAATTAACATGGAAGAATTTCAAAAGGTCATGGCTCCATTGTTCTGGCGTATTGGATGCTGCATTAACAGTTTGCACTTCCAGGTACTGCTTCCCTTCCCAGACTTTATTTCTTAATCCCCCATGCTTAAGATTATACTGCATATTATTTTCTCAAGTTAGGCACCTGGTTAATCTTTTCCTTCCCTGTAAATGGCTTATCTTTTCCTTCCGTGTAAAGGAGTATATAAGGTCTTTTGTTTCCTTCACTTGTGTATTTTATTCATGCTTTATAGTTCCTACCTTGCTTTCTTCCCTTTTCAGTATTTCTGCTTTATCTTTTTTAAACAAATAATTTATTTAAATAATAACTGAAAATTGTGTGGACTATTCTGATGACTATCCTATCTCGAACTCCTGTTGTAGCTACATAGAGTTTTAATTCATACCCTTGCATGCTACTGTTGTACAATTACTTGTGATTGTTGCAGCCCAGAAACCACATGGCTAGGTGTCATTTCCAGTACTGTGAACTTCGGTGATGGAGCAATCCATCCCATAGAACCAACTAGGTCCAAATTGAACTCATGATAGGCAGTGAATACAAAGTCAAGTTAATGGTTTTAAGGGGGAGCTTGACATCTTTTTGTTTGAAGTGGTAATAGAACTCTTTCAGAGAAACTTTTTTTTTCCTAGCTAGGAGAAGAGTGAAGGATCTTATCATTGATTCATAAATTGTGGTCTTCTTTAAGTCTCATGGTGGGCTTTGACTTCTTTGTGTTGTTTTGGTGTGTGGAACCTCATATTGTTCGGCATTTTGTATGCTCATATGTGTCTGTAAGACTGCAATTTGTAATAACAGTTTTTGCATACTCTGTGGAGGATTGTAGTGTCTCTCTCTCCTTTTCTTCTCTTGGTAATGTTTGTATTTACAAACCCATATTTGAGGAGAAAGAAGTTCCTAGATTTACTGTCTCAACTTCATGTGTTCAGGTGGCTGAAAGGGCTCTTTTCTTGTGGAACAATGATCCAATTGTCAACTTGATTGCACATAACCGGCAGGTGATTCTGCCAATTTTATTTCCGGTTTTGGAGAAAAACGCCCAAAGCCATTGGAACCAAGCAGTGCTCAACCTCACTCTGAATGTCAGAAAGATGTTTGTAGAGATGGATGATGTGCTGTTTATATCTTGCCATACTCATTACAGGGAAGAAGAATTAAGGCTAAGCTTGGTAGCTGAGCAGCGCAAGGAAGCATGGGAGCGACTAGAAAATGCAGCCAGTCTTCAGCCAATGGCTGGAAACACTGCTGTTCTTGTGACTCCTCTAGCAACCTCAATTGCCTGTTAACCTCCGTTTTTTAACTGTTGTTCCGAATTCCCCCTCCTTTCCCTGGCCTTCTGTGGTGGTGGGAAACCCCCCCCCACCCCAAAAAAAAAGTATGAAAAATGGCTTTTATTTAGGTTGGTGGGGTTTCTTTTTTGTATGGTCCTGGGACAGCTGGTTGTTGTAAGTTTGTTTTTCAATCTTCTACCTGCCTTTGCTTTTCTGTGGGATGATCAATGCTTCCTTGCAAATATCAGCTGCAATAGCAATTAGTGCAGAAAATAAGCTCTCGTGTATTTCTAAAATACCGCTTTTATTTAAGATTTGGGCTTATCTTCTGCACTATCTGATCGCATTTTAGCAGAACATTGTGAATCAAAGTGCATTATAATCTTCTTTGATAGTTTTTGGGTGGTTGCTTCAACTTCAAGGCATAGCCTTAGAATTGATCGGTGCACGTATATTGCTGCCACCACGTCGTCCACGCTCCCTTGTACTGTAATTAGAGGAATCTAATAAACGGTCCAGTGCAGTCCCAAAATGTACGGTTAAGATTTCATCCTTGACTGCGCTGATTGGTGTGTGCAGTCCGTCAGTCTCGTGATGATGATGAAATTGTAATTTGATGATCTGGACAGAAGTTGCCGCGTCAAGTGAGCCCATGATCTTGCCAAGTCTATGTCCGGATGCTGACTTGCACACGTTCCTGAATCTGATACCGAATATCCGCAAAATCGGATATTTCTGTACTAATTAAAAAAAATACAGATCGCGATCATTGTTAATGGCTTGGTTAACAAATTAATCTTGTTAACTACTCGTCTCAAATTCTCAGCATAACGTCGCTCGCCCGTGATTGATAATCACCGTTTTGTTTGTCTAGCAATAGTGAATTGTGATATGTATATTTGTACAGATGTCAGTATATACGCAGACCACGAGGCGACGGTAATGGCCGTCGAAAGCTGATGCTTTATCTTCCGTGTAAAAGAAACTGGCGGCCGTACGAAACAAATAAAAGGAAAAAAGAAGAACAATAAGAGCACGAAAATCCCCCATAAGAAACGACACCGTTACGCTGTCTCCCGTATTTTCTCAACTAGACTCCAATCATCTTCTTCGTTGTGGGTTTAGCAGTATGGTGCGATTGCCTCTCACTCTCTGTCTGTGTATAAGAATTCATTTTTCACAGTGATATCTTTTGCTGTGTATTATTTGATTGGTCGATAGTGTTTTTCTATATTAGTCAACGTTAGGGTTTATTTTGATTCTTCTATCTTTTTTTAAGTAAATAAATTTTGAATTACTGAATAATCGCGTGTTGTTTGTGTTGTCGACGTTGGAAATTGTGAGTAAATTATTCGGATTTTGAATTACGATATTTATGGAAATTTTAGCTCTTAAAGAAGTTTTGAAGGGTTTGATTTTCTTCCTGTATTTGCGTTAGCTTTTTAACTGTTTGGGATTACGCACTAATGCAACTATGTGAGGCTGAATTTTGTGAGTTTATGCTGTTACCTTTAGACTTTCTTAATCAGTTTTTTGTTTTTAATTTTGGAAATATAATCGAGTTTATACTGGGTTGTTTTGTTTCTGACAAGGATAGGATAAGAAAAGAAAAATGGACTTTGAATTATCAAGTTCTTTATGTTATTTCTGGAAACTGATGCCTCAGAGTTTTTTACTTGGTCGAATCAAGTCTACTGTATGACCAAGTAGATGGGCATGATTTCTGCAGGAACGTCTGGATTCGAATTTTCATTCATTTGATTTCATCATGAACTGATCAGTACTTTTTAAAGAAAATTAACTCTGATATCTCTGTCATCTATGGGGGTGTTCTGACCTGATGGTCAAGAAGATGTTCAGGTCTGCTGTTAAATGTGTCCAAATTTTATCTTCTTTAGGTGTTTTTGGTTTCCAGGAAAACCAATGAAAATAAGGAAAGTACATTTTCCAGTGTTATGTTCAAGATTGTTTTTTGGTTTGCTTTTGATTTTTTTGCCTTTTTGAGAGAAAATGTGTCCTTGTATTTTTGGTAGGGAAAATGAATTTAATTCTGGTTCTGCTATTGGCTCGTTTTCTTGTTTAACAGTATACAGGTTGTTAATCATCCACGACTTGTGGTGCCAAGTGATTTAAGTTTGTAAACACTGTTTGGAAAATCTTTAGCAGAAGGTAAGGTTTGCCTCCAAACAGTCAAAACAGCTGAGAAGGTTGGTAAGAGATGGTTTATTGTCCTGTGATTCTATGCTTTCACCATTTGCAATTGTGTTGGTGAACTTAGATGGACGTTCCCTCTGCAAAACTACATACTGAAACTGAAATCGACACTTGCCCATTGTTAATGGAGCGGCCAGAGAGCGTTAACAATAATGAGCACATTATCAACATCTCAATTACTGATGCTTCTTTGTCTACTTTAGCTCATGATAGAACTTCTAATGTCTTAGATTCTGTACAGCGTGAAGACAGATCTTCAGGTAGTGCAAGAACTCCCACTACTCAACCATCAACTTCCTCCAATGGATCAAACCCCAGGAATGTCACATTCACGAGGAGAGGGGATGCCCGTCGTCGCAGAAGCCTGTTGAATTCTGGTTTATGGATCTCTATTGAACTTGTTCTCACATTGGGCCAGATTATTGCAGCTATTGTTGTTTTGTCAGTCTCAAGACATGAGCATCCACATGTGCCTTTGTTTGAATGGATCATGGGTTATGCATCTGGATGTGTTGCAACCCTTCCTCTTCTATATTGGCGTTATCGACAAAGTAACCTGATTTCAGAACCAGACTCAGGCCAACCTCATAATACTTCAGTTCGCATAAATGCTCCTGCTGCACCTTTTTCTATTTCTGTCCCTAGGACTTCAGAAGGGGAAGATCACCGGGCTCCAGTTACATCCCATAGAGGTGGGCAGACTGCCGGGGTACTGAGTCCAAGGTATGAATCTTAGGTACTCATTGTTCACGTTGGGACAAGGGCATTTCTTTATTTTTTTCATCTATCTAGTTGCACGGATGACTAATGTTGTTTGAAGTGGTTTACTTTGTTTAATAGAGTTGCCTTTCCTTAATATTTGAAGCACCTTTGAGAGTAGTAGATGCTAGCTTTTTGGGAGGATTATGGCTGAGAATGCAGAACCAGATTTTGGAAGACCATGAATTATGGTGTAGTGGCTTTGGGTATATGACGTAGAACAATGCCAACATGTCTTGACTATTTCAGATTCTATGTTCTTTCATTTTCCTATATCTAATTTGATCATTTGTTCATTCTTTTACTAATATGTCATTTGATCAATTGGTTTAGTGTTTGCAGTTTATGTCTTTTGATCTCACAAGCATGAGATCATTCCATAAGAAGTTTAATGTGTTTCTTATATAATCAACTTACCATTTGTCTAACAAAGAGAATGTTTCCTTGGTCCAATTTTCATTTTTCAATAAGTCTCATCTAACCAAACAACTGGATCCCTTCCTGAGTTCTACTTTCAATGATTTTATGGTATAATTGTGATTTCGTTTCTTATGTTCTGCATTTTCTTATATCATTTGGTGATGATTTTTCTGCCAGTGAAGAGCTCTTCGTAATTAGATAAATTTCTGTTGACAGATTCAAGGTGCTGGTGGAATACTTCAAAATGGCGTTAGATTGTTTCTTTGCTGTTTGGTTTGTGGTTGGCAATGTATGGATATTTGGTGGGCATTCATCTGTCTCTGATGCTCCTAATCTGTACCGGTACTTCCCTTCAACACTTATCTTATTTACAATGTCCAACTTCTGCCCTTTCCTAGAGGTCATGCTGTTTTTTATCTGTGTTGCTTTGCAGGCTATGTATAGTGTTTCTTGCTGTTAGTTGTATTGGATATGCAATGCCCTTTATTCTATGTGCAACGATCTGCTGCTGCCTGCCTTGTATAGTTTCCGTCCTTGGTTTAAGAGAGGATCTGGCACAGACCAGAGGAGCCACATCAGAATCAATAGATGCTTTACCGACATACAAGTTTAAGTTGAAGAAAACTAGAAGCAGTAATGATAGAGATAACAGCTTAGATTTTGGTGAAGGAGGCGTTGTGGCTGCAGGAACAGAAAAGGAGCGCATTATTTCTGGAGAAGATGCGGTAATTATCTGCTGGTTTTACTCATGGGTTTCAGATTTTTGGTTTTGGACCTTGTTGATTTGTTGTTCATCAAAGATATTCAAAATCCCCATCAGGAGATTGTCTGCCTTCTGGTCATCCACTTTTTCTCTCCAAGTATAATAAGTATGAATTTGTTAATACTAAATACTAATGAACTGCCAATTAGCGGAAATTCACTACCAATCACAATCTTCCATGTTCGGCACAAGCAGCCAATAACTCCAAACTGTGATCAACCTGTTTGAACTCAACATTAAATCACCTGGCATTGTAGTTCACCGTTGCTTTCAGAATATGCAAATAGGACCAGTGGGAGATGACTGTGATTACTATTTGAAATTTTGATTGTTGTAAACATTGTAAATTTGATGTCAGCTTTTAGTGCTAAGTTTGTTCTAGTCTTGTCAATGAACTATGGTTCCCCTTGAGAAGGCTACAATGATGACTCCATTCAAAGTTGCTGCTAATTGTTATGTTGTTGATCTTGTCATTGTTGATGGTATTGATGCAATGCCATTGTTTTGACTGTGTACAGGTTTGTTGCATTTGTTTGGCAAAATATGCAAACAACGATGAGCTGAGAGAGCTGCCGTGTTCCCATTTCTTTCACAAAGAGTGTGTGGATAAATGGCTGAAGATAAATGCCTCGTGTCCTCTATGCAAGTGTGAAGTTGGGGAGACGGTTTTGGCTTCATTCTCAGGGACAAGTGCTGGTATTTTGGGATCAATCTCTGGGGCAAACGACAATCAACGTAGGGGTGGCCGGAGGGCCAGCAATGGCTTGATAACTACCCTTCGTTGATGTAATAACGTAAATAACCTCCTTTTTATGGTTGGAGGATTGTTCGAGCTCATCCATTTTATTTTTCATAGCTGAGATGCTAGCTCGGCCTTTGGAAAATTTGCCTTTGATTAAGATTGCAGCATCCGATGATGGCCGGCCATGTAAAACTGTGGTATGCTGCATTCAGGATGAAAATGTTGTCAATCAACGATATAAATTATTTCTAAAGATGAGTTGTTTACTATTCTTCTATATTTACAGAATGTGAAATTCTGATTTGGACGTCAATAAAACGACGGCGTATGTTTCCTTCTATGGTTAAAACCATTGAACCCTGGCCATATTTAGGCTTGTAATTCAAGCTATTGTCTGACTGAGACAGAATGCACCACTCTTCTTTCCTGAATGCTCTTGCTTTCCTTCGTAGAAAGGATTGTACCCTTGGCCCAGGGGAGAGTTGAGTGCACTCAGACTTTTAGTGGGGTGATTTTAGATCTCTCTGTTCGATTTTTACGGACCAATTAATTTCTTAACTGAGCCCAATCGGCTTGGTCCTTGTTTGGCGCAATGGTAGGTCCCACAAAGCATGAGCGAACTCCCTCCCACGCGTTAGCTAATCTGGTTGTCTAGAAAGGCTGTTGCTGGAGCTTGACCGGGGTACGTAAGTAATTCTCTCTATAAATGAGATCATAGAATATCTAGGGTTTATATTTTCACCCAAATAAACTTTGAGCCAAGTCAAGCCAAACCTCATCTCTTTGGTTGACTCTCTCTCTCTCTCTCTCTCTCTCTGTTCTTCGATTCCGTCATCGGATACCGTTTGGCAAACAATCGAGCAGGTACTATTCTCCACTTCGAAACGGTTGGTTTTGAATCGATTTGCTTGCTTGTTTTATTTCTTGATCTTTGTTGTGAATAACTTTCAGATGTGAATAGCTGGTCTTTGATTTTGCGTTTACATTTTTTTGCTGTAGTTATTGCCTGGGTTTTTTTCTGTTATTGTGAATTGATGACATTGATTCTGTATCTATCCAATTGATTTTTTTTTGTTTGCCTCGTGGATTATATGATTATTTTATCTGAAACGAACAATTTCTTTTTAGTTTTTCCTTTATAGCAGCTTATTCCGTGATAACATGTTTATGGCTACTTTTGTGATGTGGTTAGTGTTTGATTAATCGCTCTGTTGCGTATGATTAGTTAGGATTATTTGCATAAACTGATTGGGGTTATTTTCTTGCATACGTCGTTTCCTTATCCCCAATGCTTGATTTATTGATATGCAGGGATTGCGTTTGTTAGTTGATAATGGTTTTGGGGTTCATCAAGTTACTGCTAATTGATTATTTTACCAAACATATCCAGTACGGAAATTCCTGAATTTTGGATCTGACTTTGCTCAGTCGTTAATGCTTGTGAAGGATTATTTGTGTACCTGATTTTCTGAAAGTGAAATAGCGTGCTCAGTTATGGATCATTTTTTTTTGAATTCATGTTTCTGAACTTTTGATTCAGTGATGACTGGAGATTTGTGCCTCCCATTCTTGATTTTAACGGTGCTGAAGGAGAACTTGTTTGTTTTTGTGTGACTGTTGCAGTTTCTTTGGCATGTATTTTCTGTTGCCAATCTAACATGTCAAATGATCTAGTGGCACAACAGTTATCAATACCAAGCAACCAAATGGGCCAGTTTGAACCCAAATTGGACCCATCCTTGCAAATGGAATTGATGGGATTGGGGACCGGTTCACTACAGCAGATATCAATGTCAAACATGGAAGTTGGAACAGTGGGAACAGATTATAATGGTTCTGCATCTCAGCAAATGTCAATGTCTAACATGCAAATGGGACTGTTTCGCCCAATGTCCAGTAATCTTGGATCACAGATATTGCCAATATCAAACCAGCTGACTGGGCATATGGAATCACAAACATATAATATGGTGTCACAGCAGAATTTTCTACCTAACAGGCAACTAGCAGAGCTTGGAACAATGTCAAACAATGTATCATCGCAGCAGTTGTTGTTATTGAATAAGCGAAAGGCACAAATGGAACCTTCCACGATGCAGAAGTCATCCATGCCTAACAAGCGGGTGGCTTATGTGGAACACAGACCATGGTTGCAGCAAATGACTGCCCCAGATAAAAGGTTTATGCAGCAGCTGCAATTCATGCCTAACTCTCCAAGATCACAGCATTTGCCAGCCTCAAATAAGAAAGTGGTGCACAAGGAATCTTTACAGAGTAAATCTGGGCCACAGAAGCAATCGGTGCCACAAAGTCAAAGTGCTCATATGCAATCATCTGCACAGGTTAGAACTGAGCCCTTTGAATCTGTGAGGTCCAAGATGAGAGAAAATTTGGCCGCTGCACTGGCCTTGGTTTCTCAAGATAAATCTGCAAATGCAGAAAAAATTTCTCAGAATGAGGCTGCTAGTAGTCTGGGAAAGACACAGGAAAATTCTCAACCTGAAGGATCTGTATGTTCTGCTTCAGATGCTACTGAAGCTGTACCTACTGAGCCTAAGGAAACATTACCCTCCAAGGAAGATTCTTCTGTTGCAATATCCCTTGATGTTCAAAGTGCAACCCTGGAGAATTTTGCTAATGATAACAAATCTGCTGATATGCAGACTGGAAAATGCAATGGGCTGGATTTTCGGTATGGTAATCTTCTTCCTGATGAGGATGTTTCTTTCAGTGACAACTTTTTTGTCAAAGATGAACTTTTGCAGGGAAATGGGCTTGCTTGGGTATTGGAACCTGAAATAGGGGTTACAGAGAAAACGGAAATTCCAACCACTGAAAAACAAGAGTTGACAAATGAGAAAATGGACGGGGGCAGGGGAGAAAAACCAGCAGATCAATGTCTACAAATATTGGCATCTAAAATTGAAGCTGAACTATTTAAATTATTTGGAGGAGTGAATAAGAAGTATAAAGAAAAGGGCAGGTCTCTTTTGTTCAATTTGAAGGATCGCAATAATCCTGAACTGAGGGAGAGGGTTATGTCTGGAGAAATTCCCCCACAACGTTTATGTTCCATGTCTGCAGAGGAACTTGCTTCTAAGGAGCTCTCTCAGTGGAGAATGGCAAAAGCAGAGGAGATGGCCCAAATGGTGGTTTTGCCGGACATGGCAGTTGACATACGGCGGTTGGTGAAGAAGACACATAAGGGTGAGTTTCAAGTCGAAGTTGAACAAACTGATGTGGCTTCACTGGATGCATCTGTTGGGGCTAGCTCATTTGAACAGATTCCAGCAAAAGTCAATGAGGCAGAAGCCTCTACCCCTTCTAAGTCTGCAGAAATGAAGGAGGAATCAAATGCAGGAGCAGCAGCTGGAAAAAAGAGTAATCTTGAAGCCCAGGAGGATCAATGCACCATTACCATCCCATCAAGTGAAGGTACTGATTTGATGCAGGGGCTCATGGTTGATAATGAGTTGAAAGATGCTGAATTTCTTCCACCAATTGTCTCTCTGGACGAATTCATGGAATCCCTTAATGCAGAGCCTCCATTTGAAGATGCACCAAGTGACACCAAGAAGTCAATGAAAATATCAGACAATGATGACACTGAAATTGGTTCCAAAGAAAAGTCTCCTGTTCAAACTCTGGGGGATCCTCCTGCTTCTAGACCAGCCAAGCATGACAATATTGATGTAACCGATACAAAATCTGATAATGACACAAAGTCATGTGACAGTAATGGAAAACCAGAAAGGGCAGCTCCTGTTGTTGCATCCAAGGGTGACCTTGTCTGGAATGGCTTACTTCAGCTCAGTATCTCAATGATGGCCTCAGTAATATGCATCTTCAAAAGGTGTGTGGGTATTTTGTTGTTCTCAGAAATTTTAAGTTGATTAGTCATTTAATCTTTTGGAATCTTTTGCCTTGAATTATTTACTTTACATATGTTTACAATGGTATATCATCAATAAATAAGCACGCACAAATTCATATGCAATATGTCAAGAGTCAAATGTGTGAGGACAATAGATCTGATGGATTTGACAATTCTCAGTGAGTGAATTGGTGTCTTATTGCCCTATATGCAGCATTTATCAACTATTATTGTCAACTACTCCAGTTCTCTATTTCAAGCCAAAGTTTGTGTGCCTCTTGCTGTGCCTTGTGTGATCAACATTCTATATTTTCTTTCCTCCACATTATTAGGCAGGCTTTGAATTTATCATATATTATGCATGGCTTTATGTTGTAAGCGAACTCATGAACAGAAAATAGGGGCTTTTCTGGAAGTTACAATTTTCTGGAGTCCTTTCGAGCTTTTTTATCATATATCATTCAGACCTTGTTTTGGTTGCTAATGAGTGAAAATTGTGTATACCCTGCAAATTGATTTGTCGATGGTCAATAAAAACCAGATCACCCATTATTTGAAGCCTGCCTGTGAAGAATGGTCAAGATGAATTATTTTTGCAGAAAAAAAACTTCGAAAAAGGTTGCAAGTTTGTACATTCAGGTTATCTTGTGATATAGTTCTCTAGGACTCATCCTTCTCTGTATTGGTAATAATCATTTACATGATTGGTTTCTGATCTTAATGTTGGTAATCATTTATATTGTAATTTATGTTGGTTGTATTGATGTATAAATCTGATTTTATTTGTTTCAGTGGTGAAAAAGCTTCTTCAAAGGAGTGGGCCAACTTACTCGAGATCAAGGGGAGAGTCAAACTTGATGCATTTGAGAAATACATTCAAGAGCTTCCAATGTCCCGAAGTCGTGCTGTAATGGTATCTCAAGTTTGTTTGCACTGTATTAAATACGTGACCTGTGTGTGCCCTCGGTTTGCAAACTTCCTAAAAGAAGGAAGAAAGAAGAGAAGCCCTTTTATTACTCCTTTTTTATTTGATATTGATGCATTTAGGATCTCCCTATCCACCACACAAAATGATATGGCTTTCAGGTTAATCATAACTTATTCAAGAGTTCCGGTTGAGAAAAATGTGTAGTCAAAAGTTAATTTATAGGTGAAAGAAACTGGGCAAAGAAGCACTTTCGCAGGACTAGCGGCAGAAGTGATTGCTTGCCATATGGCCTGCTCTGGTGGATGATGAAAAGCAGATATAGATGAGAACGGTTTTTACAATTTAAATTATAATTAAGCTGTTTGGAAGGGAGACGACAGATGCAGTTAACCCCGTTTCATTTAAGCTTACCTTCCATTCGCTTCCTTTTATTATTGTAATTTACACAGTACAGGAGATGAGAATAACAACAAACGCAGCTAAAAGGCTGACTCTTTCAAATGATTTTAAGAAAATACCACGAATATGATGATAAAATGCATGCTGGGTTGGGCTTCTCTTTATTTATCACCCGTGCCAATGTGGCAGAGGTTAAAAATTGATAACATTATTTTACTCTCAGGGGATGGTATAATTTGCTAATATTATTTTATTTTTTGCAGATTTTACATGTTGTTGGTGAAGAAGCGCCCCCGAAAAGTGATCGGAGGAATCTCTCTGAGGTGAGTGCACGTGCTCTGGAACTTCGTTGGTAGTATTTTGAGACAGTCTGTTGGCTGTTGCTTGTTATGTTGAAGTAACTGGTGAAGTGGTTTCTGCAGGTGGCTGACTCGTATGTGTCGGACGGGAGGGTCGGTATTGCTGAGCCTGCCCCGGGCGTTGAACTTTACCTGTGCCCACCTCACCCGAAGACAATTGAATTGCTCGGCAAGATCCTCCCAAAAGACCAACTTGATGCACTTGGTGCTATTGATGATGGTCTAATTGGTGTTCTCGTATGGAAAAAAGCTCAATTGAGCTCCACAATTTCACTAAACTCGGCTTCACGCCATAAGCATTCCTCTAAGAAACCCTTTTCTTCATCTAGGAGACATCATGACCATGATAAGGATAAGTTGAATGTAAGTATGACATCGAAATCTTCTATGCATCATGGCAAGCCTCCAGCTTATTCCCAATCCGCTGTTGAAGATGACGACGATGATGTGCCTCCTGGGTTTGGCCCTCCGGCTGGCCGGGATGATGATGACCTTCCCGAGTTCAATTTTTCTGGTGGTTCAACACAAAATACCCCTCGAGGGCTGCCAGTTGCCCCACATGCCCCCAATCCTGTGGATCAAATCAGAGAGCTTATACATAAATATGGACAACCCCAAACAAACCCTTCTGTTTCTTCAGACAGAAGGGGTATTGGGGTTTCAACTCAGGCATGGAATGACGATGACGATGACATTCCAGAGTGGCAACCGCAGCCGGTTCATACCCATCAACGAGCCCTCATGGTTAACCAGCAACAACAACAACAACATCACCACGTTGAAATGATGCAACAATCTCATCAACAATATCCTCAGGCAGCCGTAAATTTGCAGCCCCAAATGAATGTAATGCATGGCACCTATGGGGTTCCGCCATCTCAACCTGGTGGAGTCCAATATTACGCCGGGCAGCCGGGGGTGGCTTGGCGGCAAGATGCACCGAAGAGTAGAGGCTTCTGAATTATATGTCTTGTAAATCCAATGCTGCTTGTTAGCCTCTTGTTAGTCTGTAATCGCTGGCAGTTGAAATGTAGGCTCCTTTTTGTTTTTATTGCACAATTGAAACGTGGGGGTTGTTTGTTCTACTCAAGCAATTAAACAGAAGGCCAGGAGAGTAGGAACCAAGATTACTAAGCAAATTTAATTATATATGTGCATTTCAAAGTAATTAAGAGCTTAATTAATCACAATTGTTATGTTAAAATATCGGCATTGTTTTGAGTGGATAGTCTCAATGGAACCTGTCATTTTATTACCAGTTAAGAGATCTTTACTTTCTGCAAACTCTCTTCTTTAGATGAAGATGACATTGACCAGGGGGAATGCAATTGTTTAAAAGAACCAATCAGGCAACAGAAATTGTCTAAAAATTTGCGTTCTTGACATACATCCAATCGTAAAAGAACGAATCACAACACACAGGCTTGGACCGGGTGAAGTCTTTTGGATGATTCATCATTAAGTGAAAGAATAGAAAGGAAAAAATAAAGAACGAATACATGAAATTCCCACACTAATGGACCCACAAAGAATTATGGCAAGATTACAACAACTTAGACCAGCGGCGAGATGAGGAAAATATAAGGAATACACATCTACGCATATCAATTTCTCAATATGCGGCTATATATCTCTGCATTTTGTCAATAGAGCAAAGGTTAGTTCTGGCGTTTGAGGGCATCTTGCCTCAAGCTAATTGCTTATATATATATATATATATAGTATATCGAAAGGTCAATAAATTATTAACCACCCAATGCACGCTTGAGTCCCTTTCGTTGCTCTGGTGTCAATCTTGTTGGGAATGTGACCTCGAATATGATTCTTAGATCACCCCTATTGCCCGGCTCTCTGGCTATTGGCATTCCCTCCCCGGGAACTATGAGCTCATAGCCAGGACTAATTATATCTGATACATCAATTGAAAGATCACGACCATCTAGTGTAGTAAGATTTACAGTGGTCCCTCCTAGTGCTTCAGCCAATGATACCTTGTGATTCATGATAAGGTCGTTGCTGTCTCGCTTGTACAAATCATGGGGCTTCTCATCAATCACAAACACAAGGTCTGCCGGTTGCTGTTGTGGCTGCTCGTTTCCTTTATCCGGAAAAGTAATCTTAGTTCCCTTCTTCCACCCAGGCTTCACGTCAATGGTTAATATCTCACTTTCTGAAGCTTGCCGTCTGCAAAGTTATGAGCTCAACAATAATCAGTGACATTTTCTGGCGTCTAAACTTAGTAGATCTTTAAATTCAAGCAACCTAGAGTCACTATTGCAGTTTCCCTCTCATGAATGGAGAAGCAACACATAAGCACAAAACCATAGTGGAAAGAATTATTCCGAGAGAGATTTTGGGATAGCCTTGGGCTCATTGGGAAACCAGGGTTGTTTAGCTGAGCAGTTACTTTCTTATAGTGGCACGACTAAAATGTTGCCTATTGGCAAAATGTAAATGAAGAAACAGAAATTAAGCGGTTAATATGCCTCTCCAAATGTTGTTTAAACTGCTAAACAAGATTTTCTTCCAGTTTTCACACAAAAGATTTCCCCTACAATGAATGTACAAACAGTCATGCTATGGACAAATCCACTGCTGGCTAAAACTTTTGAAATTTTATTTCGACTAGGGGTAACAGTGTGAGCCTGAGCAAAATTATAGAAGATAGCAGTTAATTTTGGTCAAAATCCTATGAAAGATATACTTTAATCCTTAGGCCTCCTTTGATTACTGCAAAGTTCAAATAGCTTCAAAATGGAGTGATTTCAAAAGCAAGATGGCTCTTTTCCCCAATGGAGCCGTCCTCCGACAAGCAAGAAACAAAAAGAACAAAGGCCATTGCAAGTGAAACTAATTTAAGGTCAACTAGTTCTTTAACTTGATGGCTCCGTCAATCTAGCTTACTTCAAATGCAACGCACTGTGTTTGATAAGTGGTCACTTCCGTTGGAAGATCTAATTCTATCGATGAAAGCTAAAGATTAGACCTGAAAAAAGGTATGGGTGAGAAGAACAGAATGAATTACTGAAAGAAATGCACATACCCATTGGCATCAACTACAGTTCTAGAGATCTTCATTTTCCTTGTGGATCCCGTGTATAGCTCCTCGAGACTGCATGGTAGTTTGCTTTCAACTGGTGGAGGTTTCCTTGGCACATTCCCATTACTGTATGTACGAAAAATATTTTCACCTGAACTAAATCCCCCGAACATACCTCCTCCATCTGACTGAAACCTCATGGACCTCCCAGGTCCTGAAGACCCAAATCCGAAAGGACTACTGCCAAAGAATTCCGCAAAGATGTCTTCCGCATTCCTTGGATTAAAACCACCAGAGCTACCACCAGTACCATTCCCGAACGGGAATCCACCACTGCCCGATGGTGGCATGTCTTTCAACCCTTCTTCACCATATTGATCATAAATCACCCTCTTCTGAGGGTCGCTCAAAACCTGAAATCACAGATAATATCACAACACACCATAAAACTTAGCACTATTGAAGTCTGATTAGGTTGTTTAAATGACCAATACCAATACAACCACAAACACTAATTATTTTAAGCTCCATTTGGTTTCCAAAACGATTTGGCCAAAGAACAATATCTGAATTTTACACGTTACAATGTTCATAGCTAGGCATCCCCCATTCTCCTCAATTGAGTTTAGCACGAATGCATCAATCTCTCAGTCGGCAATTTCTTGCATTACGGCTCACATCTGAACATTCATTTGGCTAACCATAGATTTATTCTCGTATTACCAACACCACAATACACAAAACACCTCAAAATATACATTCTTTTATTGTCCTAAGATCTCTTGTCAATCCGAAGATCGATATGGAAAACTAAGTATAAGAATCTGTCAAAATGAAAACCAGCATATCTGGACGAACGAAAAGCTTACCTCGTAAGCCTCAGAGATCTGCTTGAATTTCGCTTCAGCTTCTTTCTTGTCATTGGGGTTTTTATCAGGGTGCCATTTCATTGCCAATTTCCGATACGATTTCTTGAGATCGTCATCTGTGGCATTCTTGTTCACCTTCAATATGTTGTAATAATCCATTCCCATGATCTCCTTTCTGTATACAATCAACCCAGCATTCAACCCAAGAGGGAAAAAAAAAGCAGAAGATTTATTACGACTAGGCCCAAAATCTACAAATCATCAGAATTAAAGCATTCTAAAAACACCCAGATCATCAGAAGCAAAGTCCTCCAATCTCCTCTTTCTAAGCCGTGTCTCTGTAAACTATCAGACACGAGACTGGCAAGCCCGAGAGATTTTATAATGATTCTTCGTATTGATCAAGAACAACCTTCTGGTTGTTTTTGTTTATCTGTTCACTGATCTGGGAATTCAAACGATAATCGAAAAGAAAGAATCTTTCTGTCTAATGTTTTCGATGTTCAAAGACAACGTCTGGCCAGGACATATTTTAATTTTAACAAACGAAAGTAACGGAATTGATACTTCCTTGTGTTCTTCGGTGTTTGGCCTTAAATAATTAAAATAAAAAAAATGACGTTCAGTTTTTGTCCATTGTTTTCGGTTTTCCTTCGTATCCAGCGTCGTAACATGTTCTGTTCTCCACCGAAAATGATACGTCAGCAATTCCGAAGACCATTAGTCATGCGCGGCGGTCGGATGCTCTTGTCAGACGGTACTCTGGGAGGAGGGAAACAGTTAAGACTTTAAATCCACGCGCGCGCGTAACAAATCCTTAACTTTTCATCAGTTGACTGCTGAATGACTAGGCGAAGCTTCAAGGCGGTTGTTATCTCAACTACTGACTTTGAAAATGGTTGGTTTCGTTGGCTCGTTGCGACTGTGACCTGTAGCATTAGCATGCTCGACGAAAGCAAAGAATGATGGGCCTACATCAATCAATTTAGATGGAAATTTTATTATATTAATATAATAAAATAAAAAATTTATTTATTAATAATAAATAAAAAAATATTTTTATTATTTAATTAATATCATAAAAAAATTTATAAAATTATTATTTAATATTTTTATTTATTATTAATAAATATTTTTTTATTATATTAATTAAATAAATAATATAATTTAAAAAAAAACCACGGAACTGTATATATTGTCAGCCAAACATACAGCATCTTTTGGATCATATGAACAAACTTTCAACCATTATACACCAAACTTTTGGTATAATTGTGAGAGAGAAACATACAACATCAACATGATGGGCCATATGCTTTCAAATCAAATCAAGACCAACAACAAAAGATCGCTTGAATATGAAAGAACCACAATTTGCATTATAATTGCAGCAGGGGCTTTCGACCCATCTAACAAAAGCATTAAGCCAGAAGAGTAAAAAAAGCCTAGGACACAAGCACATTGCAACTATACAACCATAACCAAACATTACATGTACGATGCTCCTAACCTCTAAGGAAAGACCACCTAATTACATGCTTCTTATCCACAACTTGTAAAAGGGAAAGGGGGGGGAGAAGGTGCCAAACGGAAACACATCTGAGACTTGTTTCTTACAAAATCAATCAAGAGACAATCGCTCAGCCAGAAGGACCAGAAGATGAGACACTGGCTTCCCCTACCGCAGTCTTCAGTTTCACAGATCCACACTCTGATGAAGACCCAGATTCTGAAACATCACCAATGTCCAAAGTATCTGGTAAATTTTCAGAAGACTCAACAGTGTACTGCAACACAAAAAAATCCACCCTTCAAATGACTGAAAGGTCAAGAGCCAACATAAACTAGGCTAAGTTCACAAGAGGGGAAAAACAAATGATAATAATTTTAAAACAGTAACTCTGATATACTTCTATGACAGCCTCTGACTTCAATCTCATGATGCAGGAACATTTACTGATTAATTTAAACACCTAAACATAACAGATAACAAAATAGTCCCACTGTCACCAAGCCAAAAGCATAGCATTTTCCTTGTAGTTAACAAACCTTTCAACTACCATAGGCAACTGCTCACTTTAACTACTAACAATAGTATGAAAGAAGCAAATATGAGATAAATCAAGTTTTAGCTAAATCAAATGTGCAAAAGATACAAATACACATTCACTATTCAATAAAATCATATAAAGTGAGAATATTCAAGAGAAAAAATATGTATTACTTTCATCAGTCATACATAGATCACAGTTGTGGGAGGTGTTGTTTCATAAACTAAAACAACACTAAACAGCTCATAAATGTAAAATTAATGCCTCGATGGGGTTCAGGCACATAGCCCTTCTCCTATCACCTCTCCATTCATCAAGCAAAAATGAAATAACACTGCATGGACAGATCTTGTTTAGTAAAAGAATCTGGAAACATTTATGCTATTCAATTAATTTACTTTGGTAACGAGATAGCAACCTTCAAACTATGATGTGTAGTGCTACAGGCAGACAAGCATCAGATGAAGAGCTCATTCTCTCCCCCAAGACTAGTGAAGAAGTATATAAAACACCATGAATCAACTGAAGAAATGATATTTAACAACTTTTAGTGGTTATAAATCATCAAAGTTTACCTCAAGTTGGGTTAGCATGTCAACAGTTGCTTCCAAGTCACCCTTGTTTGCCAGATACACATCAGTGAGAGACTGATCAGATAAACCAGGAAATGATGCCTGCAAATATTCCAAATCCATGCCAAATTCTTCATCCATAACCCGCTTACTTGATGAACCATAAGATCCATGGACAGGGTGGCTTTTTCCTGTAGACACTTCAGGAATGGGGAGTTTTTGAGCACCCTGGGCAGTGGAATTAAGAGAAACTTTGCTACGATACTGGTTCTGTGTTACACGACCAGCATGTGCATACCAGACATTCTCACTGCCACTCTTGGAATCCTTTATGGTGGGTTCAGTTCTATCAAGTGCCTCTCTTTTGGAGAGTGGTATGTATGATGCTGCATATGGATTTAAAGAAGAAACTCCTGGCTTCATTGCTTCATTCCAAAAATAAAAATAAAAATAAATCAGTGTCAATAAGAAAAGCGAAAAACGAAAAAGACAATAGTGCATGTAGCACAAATTCCATTCTATGACAAAGGAACTTGCCACCCAAGTAAATGCATGAATCTCATTTCACTAAAAAAACAACTGCTACTTATTCATGCAATAATATCACTAAAGTTAAACTTAAGTAAACTAATAAAGGTATCATAAACAAGTGTTGTTTTTCTCAATTACTCTATGTTCTCATTGTCATCAATAAAATCGTATAACTGCAAAGGTCTCTACCCAAAGGAAAAAAAAATTGTTTTCTTGTCCATTGCATGACTTTGAACTCTAAACTATATAATATATTTCTCTCACAACAGAAACACAATGAGAATATCATAGGGAGCATGTACGAGTGCTTTTGAAACTAGTGATAGCATTTCCACATAGCCTAAAAAATCTTCATTTACGTCATAGTGTTCAGACGAAATAGATAAAAGAGTCACGACCAAGAATATGTCAGCATGCTTTCTAGAGATGCATCTATTGCCCTTAGAAATGTAAAAAGTTCTTTCGCAGGAAATGCTTCCAAGCGCACCCCTAGCAAGGAATATACCTGATTAACCTAATTTCTTCACTAATTTTTCCCACTGTTAATGGCTGATAAGGTATTTTCACGTTTTGGTGATTAATTC
The DNA here is from genome assembly GCA_019650275.1 of Xylocarpus granatum. Lineage (NCBI taxonomy): Eukaryota > Viridiplantae > Streptophyta > Magnoliopsida > Sapindales > Meliaceae > Xylocarpus > Xylocarpus granatum. Next base: position 104,945 of record BNST01000976.1, read on the forward strand.
AGCGACTTCACAAAAACCAACTCAGAAAAAGCGAAATTATCAAATTAGGGAGAACAAGTGATAAGAATCTAAGCCTAAATATGCTATTCCATTCAACTGTCAAAAGAGAAAACACTTGATCAGGGAAGAAACAAACAGAATTCCAAGGAGCAACTGTTAAATCAAGCCACGTTCCAAATAGCAACTATAAATCACGATCGATATTACATCACGATTTCAAGATCGTACAAGTAAAAATAAAACAACCAAAAAAGATTAAAAATTACCGATCTTAAGAGGCGAAAAAGCTGACGATCGAAGAGATCTCTGCAGAAATGGCGAGATAAAAAAAAATAATAGTAGAGCTCGACACTACAGGAGCAAAGACGTTTACTTGGAATTCGTGCAGTTTGGAATCCGTTTGGAAACCCGAGTACTATATTCTACACTCGTCATTCGCTAATGTTTTCCGACGTGGCAACATTTTATTGGTTACATTTTAAACAAAATGTACCGACATGTAGAGAAACCTTATCTAGAGAATATTTTCATTGATGTCCTTAAAATTGTTATTAATCACAAAATAGTCCCCCATATTCCACAACGTGCAAAGCCAGAGGGCTTGTAGGTTACAAGAAAAGGAAATAGTGTGCATGTTCATCTTCGAAACCCATTCACAAAATGTGCTATTGTCTTCAGAATTTTGGCCTGGAAACATCATCGTCAACTAATTATCCTACTGTTTGCTAGTTACCCATGAGACACCGTGATGCAAAATTTGTGATCACGCTTATAAGTTTTCCGAGAATCACTTGATTTTTGCTATATTTTATTGCTTTCAAATGTTATAATAATTCTGCTGAAGGATCCATCGCTGGGGAGGATGTGAAAATGGTTTACTTCAATGGTTGATGAAATAAATGATTACACTTACTTGTACCCGATGGAGTTGCCATCTAAGAAGTTGCTCTTTAAATGGTTTGTTGTTATCAGCAACCAAAACCAGACTTTGGAATGAGCTTTTTGTCACTGAGATTGCATGATTGTGGTGTTGGATAGGTCAAAAGGTTCGTTATATTCTGAGATTTTGGCTTCCGTTAAGGATTACTGTGTTCTTCAGTATTATCTCTGCAGCGGCTAACTGGTCCTTATTGCTTGTGCATTTTGAATATGATGCAGCTACTGCATGCCTGCGTATCGTGTCTGAGTGTGTTGACCTTATCATAACACAACCATGTTTAGCGTCCCCATTGATTACCCCTTCAAGTTTTATGAATTTGTTTCTTTGTTTCAAATAGACCCACCAAGTTTGCAGCTCTTGAAATCAAAGGAGAAAAGTAAATGGAGTGCAGAAGATGTTGCTGATTCTGTTTCTGGTTCGTCTGAAAAGTCCGCATGAGTAAAGATTTGCCCGTCTCTTGCAATAAATCCTTTCATTTCCATCATGAACATAAAATAATTTGTCTCATACTCGGTTTTGGACTATTAATGGACCAGAAATTTGCTAGTTGTGGAATTTTGACGACCCAATTATAATGTGAAACCTCATCATCACCAGTATAATACAAATCTAATGAGAAGCTTCAATACAAACAAAGATTTTCCTCTCTCTACCAAACTCATCTGAAGTTTTATGTACCACACTATTCAAGGTTTTAAACTCAAGGGAGCAATGCTAATTTAACAAGCTGCATCACTCTGCAGCCAGTCAGCGCATGGATGAGAGTTCTGTTCTTGATGGCACATAATAGCGAAGTAAGCTCTGAAACCTTTCTTCAAGTTTTTGGGTCCCATAATTGAACCAATAAAATGGTTTACATGGGGAAAAGATTTTATTTTCCATGAAGTTGACGGCGAACCATACTGGTATTATGAATGTCTTGTTCGGAAATCACCCACCAATCTTGTAAGTTTTTTCTTCTTCAATAGCAAAATCATGGTGGAACGAGAGGGTATAAAAATTAAGTCCTTTATTTTCGTGAGACTATTCTTCGTATTCCAGGGATGTTGCTTTTCTCAATTTTAATTTTAGTCCCTTTTTCAATGCCCCAATTAGTACTGATGTTGCAATTCTCTCGAGATACATATACAGAGTGTTCAAGAGCTTCTGAATTCTGTTTCTTACTAGATTCAAAGAAATAAACACAGCTCAGCTCATTGATGAGTTACCTAGATTTCTCAGCCAATATAATTTTAACATGGTGGAAAAAGAGAGAATGTTTGGCACTTACAATGGACGAACCAGTTTTTGTTGTGCCCATGTAGATAACACTTGCTGTACTGAAAGACATATTCAAATTAGCTTTTGTGATTCTGCATTTTTTGCACTTGGGGACTTCTCATTCAACTCTGCAAAAAATTTTATTGCAGATTATCTATGCTCTCTCTAAATGCTTCAACTCTCAGCAAGCAAGCAGTGGAACAAGGTCCCTATTTCTCTCTCCCTACGCGCTACCACTCATGACTAATGGGGTTGATAACTAATTGAATTCATGTTTCTTTCTTTTGGTCGATGCAGACAGGACCTTACTTGGGAAGAACTGTGGACTCTTTTAGCCTTCTGCTTCCGACAGATAACTATGCTCCTCCATAGAAAGACTCCTGGAGATTTTAAGTGTAAAACTCCATACAATGATCAGTATCTCAAAGAAACAGAATCAAATATAATTAGAATCTCACACACTTATTCGTAAATGATCGCTGCTTCGTTCAGCATGCAAAATGGATGCTGATGCGCAGCAAATTCTTTACTCGCTGTGTTCTGAAGGTAAACAAGAACATAACAATTTTAAGCATGTTTTTAGGAGAGATCAATTAAAAATTAATAAACCATCAACCCATCGCCCACCAGGGTTCAAACCCTCCGGCATTGTTCCCTTAATTGGGGGATTTTGGCGCTACGATAAAATCAGAACCTGATCTTCCAGTAGGTATCAAATATAGGTATGACAAGCAAAGTAAATCCATACTCTTGAAGCAGTACATACTGTACTATTTGCTTCTCAGCTCAGGGCAGGAAGGCAGGCGAGGGGGAGGGGGGGTCCACAACATGAAATTCTAATTTCTTCCTAACAAGAGCTAGTGCAACGAATTCAAAACAAAATCACAATATTTCTCATCCACAGGAACTCCGTAAATATGAGCGTTTGAAGAGCAATACAGTTTATGAACATGTACTTTCCAAGTAAGAATTTTCACAAACAAAACTGCCAAAACGTGTCCAAAGATAACTATAAGACCCAAAAAGCTAAAACAGATCTTTCTTTTAGTCCACAGGAATACAACTAACATGTCATCTCTCCCGGAACCAGAGCCAACAGTCTGTTTATTTCGCATTGTCTAGTGTATGAACAACAAGAAATAGTGTTCATATATCTGCCCAAAGACAAGAGGCCTTTACCGCACTGGCTGCTGGTTATAATGGTTCTTCTCTTTTTTCTTTGCTGCTGCAAGTCTTGCACTTCTTGCAGCAGCCTCTTGAGCAGCTGCTTTTGCAGCAGTATCAATCTCTTTACTAGACTTCTTCTTCTTTGAAGATGCCATCTTCTTTAGCCGCTCTTTCACAACAACAGTAGATGTATCCTCCTCTACCCGTTCAGCTCCAGCAGCTTTATCTGGGCCATTAGTGACATCCAAATTATTATGCTGATCCTGGGTTTCTTTCACATCCTTCAAAGATTTGTCCTTCTTTTTCTTCTTTTTAGCACTTTTGGATTCCCCAGGTGCATTTTCCTTCTTTTCTTCCTCTCCATTGGGCTCCCCATCTTTCATGCCTTCTGCAAGTTAAGATAATAATTACAAGTAACATAACTAGACAAGCAATTGTTAATCAATAAAATCATCAAAGATGTAATTTTAGTTAAAAAGAGACCATAACATTTAATCATAATCTTCTGAGTGGCTGTGGTTCATGAAAGAGTGCTTGTTGCACATGTTAACTTTAAAGCATGTGTGTGTTTTTCGCATGGTGGAAGGGAAAGATGAGTGACAGAGGAGAGGGTTCCACAATATTATTTTTAAATTTTCTAACTCAAGAGTTAACTGCAAGAATGACCCCAAAAAAAACAGAGACATTTTGAGTTCATGAGAGATACTTTTATCATCAACTAAGGGGATGGATTCATTTTTCACAGGAAAGGTCAAGGAACACATATTTTTACGACTGGGTGCAGAAAAATTACTATAAGCAACAGATAGAGAGAACTTCTCCATCTGCCATGGATAGGTAGCATTGACGTAATCCTTGACTTGGAAAATTAGAAGCTAAAAAATTATTTATAGCAGATGACTAGTCTAAATTACCACGTGATTTATTTTGGCCATTGCTGCTTTCTTTGGGGCCAACTCCAAAATCAGCCAGAAGAGCCTCAAGCTCTGCCAGTTCCTTTTTTTTCCTCTCCTTTTTTGAGAGTTGCCTTTCTGCCTCCTTAGGTGCCACAGAAGCTTCTGGAGGCTTCACCACTGGCTCATGGTGCACTGGAATCTCAGGTTCATGATCGTGCTCTTCCTCAACATCATCATCACCTTCATCTAGGATATCTTCTTCACTTTCACTTTCCTGCAATCCCAAAGTGAAAATTGACAACAAGCATTGAATTATTTAGTCAGGCATTCAAATTGCTATAATACACAACTAATATAAATATGCTAAATGAAAAATATTGGTACAAAAACAATAGGGCAGTGTAAAAGGTAGGGGCAACATTCAATCACACAAATTCCATCTGCTCACATAATGACCTAACTCTCTTTGTCATCCAGACTTTTTCCTGACCAATGCAAAATCCAAAACAAATTTGAAATATCCAACCACACTATAATTCAACAATCCCATAAAAATTTCTAGGATTCCCATAAAACATTCTTTACAGCTCCCAAAGAACATTCAGATTATTTAAAATCTTAATACGGGTATATCCCAAATGGTAAAGAAGCACAGAATCACTTGCATACAACATGATAGAGAGATGTATCAATACCACCCTAAAACACAAGTATGAGAAACAGTCTCCTCACATGCAAAGGTTGAAAAATTCACAATTTAGTTGCAAGAATAAACAGAATTAGAGACTTTAACAATGTTGTCTGTGGATTCCATCCCATATAGATATCATACCTACTATATGTAAAAATATATCAAATTTGCTGAATAGATATCTATTATCATAGAACTGGCCATGTCGCATCTAATTAATGTCATCCATCAAAATGTGTACATCATGACAAACATCATCATCATCTCCTCCGAACAACTTCTCCCCACATCAGACATGACATGGAGGCTCAACTCTTATAGAGATAAAAATTTACATCATAATCAAGTTATGAAAGAGATAACAATCTGCTTCATACTCCCTTCACAAAACATCGTTATATAACTCAAGCGGATCCACACACAAACTTTGCTCCCCTCGGTTTCAATCAGAAATAACCAGTCATACCACAAATCAATCCCAGGATTAAAATTTCTATTAAAAACAATGAACATGAAAACCATTTCAAAACAAAAAGCAGTAGACTGGAATTTAAATAAGGTTACTGGGTACAATCTTAGAAACTAGTTCAAAATGTTACAAAAAAACTGCTTCCTATGAGATTGTATCCTAAAATTTTATATCATATCCTACTATTTAAAAATTGATTTGAAATTGTCAAGCGGCCCAACATATTCATACAAACTTATACCTGTATTCCTGCGTATGCTCATACATGTATATGAGAATTATTCGACACAGTATCTCACCTCAACATTGTTTGGCTTCTCCTCTTGACTCTCTAGCTCCGCAGACGATCCCCAGACGGTCTGGGGAGGAGCCGTGGTGGCATAATAATCGTCATCATCATCAACATCTGCCCACGATTTACTTTTTAATGGAGAAGGGGCCCAGAACACCTGTGGCTCCTCGGGCGCTTTGCTCTGCTGCTGCTGGGATTTAGAAGACCCTTTGACGCTGCTTTTTGACGACCCGCGCTCTTTAGCTGATTTCTTCTTCTTCCTTAGAGTCTCCAGAGCAGCAAACACGTTCGTGTTGTTGATCGCCATCGATCCCTCGACTCTCCTGCCACCACCGAGCATTTTCTTTTCTCTGTAATTTGCCTAGATCAGTAACGGGGATGCAAATGACAAGAAAGTCCAGAATAGGGGGCGCAATATATTAATTGTTCGAAAATGAAGGACTGGAATGAAAAGTTGTCCTAAATTTTCAAATCAGGATATCAACAAATTACGATTAAAACCAACCAAAAACTAAGGAAGATTTGTCAACGATAGGACAAAATAAATCGAAAGGACAAAATCTATCCAAAATTCGATAACTAGGATTACCGAGACAGACAACGATTGTCAGTAAGATTTGTACCAAATGCGAAGAATAGGGTGGCTATGACAGAGAAATTAGTGTTAACTGATTGAAAACTAGGGTTCCGAAGAGGAAAGAAGATTGTAAAGAGAAAGAAATATCAGAAAGAAGAGAGAATCGAAAGAGAAAGAGAGGAGAGAAGAGTTTATAGAGCGAGAGAGAGAAAATTATGGCTAGATGGGAGAGAGAGAGAGAGAGGAGTTTCACGACGACGTTTGCAGCTGTGGCAGTTGTTCTATAGGTAGGGCTTCCTGTAGAGAGAGAGAGAGAGCGTAATGGGAGGAGCACGAAAGAGTGATATTTATCGAGTTGGCTTTTTACGAAACAGCACCTGTAAATTATCGGCATTTCGGTTTTGTGGCAATAACTTTTGAAAATTTATAAAGCCTGGGATATAGAGTAGGAAACAGAAATGCTATTGTTTCATTGGTTTGACTGACGGAACCAGTTTGGAATTTTGAAGGAACGGCGTCGTTTCATCGTTTTGACTGACACAAGCAAACGACACTTGGTTTCTCGGCGTTTTTAAGACCTCCTACACATTGACATTTTCACTCACGTGACTGACACTGCACATCCCAATAAGCAATAGCCTTTTACTGGAAGCACCAAATTGAAATGCCAATATGATAAAGGGTTTAATGGCATGTCGAGTCTTGACATAATTAAAAGTGTTTAATAAATATTTATAATTAAAATATAACACAGCACTCACAAATATATCACCACTGGAAATCCAAGCAACTCTTACGATAGAAAATATTTGATATTGAAATATTATAATTTTTAATTTACAAAATAAGGATGAATAAATGTAAATGGGGTAGACTGTACATCAGATCTCCAGGAGGGTCCTGTAGATACAACACAATCAGTTCTCGCAGGCCAGTAGTGCGAAAAGGAAGCATAGTATCTAACGCGTTCTCAAGACAATGGAAAAAGTTTGCGCAGTTCTCACTGTTTTCAGCAGCGGGTACACTTGAAACATGCATCCGTACATTTAATACAAAGGCAAACGGAGCAGTAAGCATACCTCTCCCTATACGAATGGTTGCTTAAACCCGGACGAGAAAGAGTATATGTAACGAATAGCAAAGGCTCATGACAAAGTGCAAATGAATGCTATAATTTCTTCTTTTCAATTACTTGTTTCTCTGCATTGACTATGCCACAAAGAATAGGAAAATCATGAGGAAAAATATCAATACAAAGAATATCTTGATCATTAGCCACCTATTTGATGAAATACTGTTAAGGTACTTGAGCAAAGCTCCCTGTGCCCCCTCCACATTTGCCAAGGTATCATCCATGTTCTCATCAATCCTGCAACATAATTTCTGCCAATTACAAAACAGTACCTACACTTCCAACTGTCAAAGCATACGCATGCAGCAGTCTCTCACCAAACCGGAATTCTTTCAAATGATTCAAGGGAGAATAGGTTGTACAATTAAAAATGTTGTTACCACAGTGAATAAAATTTTCAACACTTATGAGACGAATATTCTGCTAATAGAAACACTGGGCACTCAGGTAGGCAATATCATTCAAGAAAACACAAGATGCCATGAATTTCAAGGTAATGCAGCAACCACAAATAAATAATATGTTAGTTAAAATTAGAACCACTGAACCAAATGCTACTTGCTTATTCCACAAAAAATTCTTGACATAACAAAACTTATTTGATGACCTTATTCACTTTATCACTATTCCATCACAACCATATCTTTCCACCAAAGTTTTACTCTCAACCCTCTTCAAATAACCAATTGGATTTCAATCACTACTCAGAACATTAACTGTGATCCAATCCTGTTAACAATTGTGCATACTACAACATAGTTTTTGATTACTAACAATCATAATCTGTTGAATGCAAAAAATAACTATAATACAAATGCAATTTATCACAACTATAATCTACATGTCATGTTATATATCCGAATATAAAGTACTGGGTGTACAAAGAGCAAGAGAGTTATCACTAGAAATTAAAACCTGATAGCAATCTCCCCTTGCTGAGAGACCAGGGTTGCCAACTGGTTAAAAATGTTGCCCAGCTCATGGATGGTAGACTCTACATTCTGAAGAGCTTCCGCTCTACTCTGCATGTAACTGTCTTGAAACGGGACAATCTGCTGTTGCTGTTGTTGTTGATGGTTATGTTGCTGCTGCAATAATGGTTGACTCTCACCATCAGCCAGCTTCCTGTAAAATTTAAAACCAGTAATGAGGTTAGAAGTTACAACTAAGTTAGTGGTAACCAACAAGACTGGAAACCTTGAGAACAGGAATCCATATGAAAGGAAATTGGATGAAAAATTAGCTGAATATTAATAAATCCTAGCCTATTCACCCTAACCCAAAAAAAAGGAGAGAACTCCAATATTAGATAGGATGTTTAAGCATAAGAAATTATGGAACTGGTTATGACAGATTGCAAATTTGAAAAATACTTTGACAACCATTTAATTCAAGAAAATATTTGCCACTGTTGCATTGACTTCAAAGTTTCCAAACAATATATTAATAGATTTTCAATGGAAATTATGATTAGGTTTGATATGTTAAATCACGTGCTTCCCATGGCTAGAATGAAGTTTTTCAAGACTTTGAAGTATTATATTGTGTTCCATCAATTATACATGATAACCTTTAAGTGGCCCTCTCATAAACCAAACAACTTAAGAAACTATTACCTGAGAAACAACTGAGATGAAGATGATGAGCCATTAGCCCACGGTGGAGGGGAGTTTGACAAACTAGCAGCTGATCTGGTAGCCAAAGGGCGTTGATGGACAAAGGGATTTGTAGAGTCCTTGGACGCAGATGAAGAAAACAATTGTCTTCTGTTCTCATGAACCTTCAAATTCTACACAGAGACATTAACATAGCATTATCCTTGAGAGAATTAAGCTGGCAATCAATGATTTTTTTATGCCGCTGTTAGGAATCCCCAAACAAGATGATAATCAGAACACCAGCTCTTACATCTGTACGCATAGTAAGGACTTCTTTAAACTCCTGCGTGGCACTCATCAAGCGATTCTTCAGGTCATTCACAACTGTAGTTGAATAACTAGCAGTGTCACTAGAGATGCCACCATTGTTTCTGGAGTTGCTGAGGAGTTGAAGGTCCACCACTGTAGAGTTCAGTGCAGTAATATCCTGCTTGATGACAGCCATCAACTCTCGGATTTCCATGGTGGGGTCATCAAATACTGAAGTTCTCTTTGCCACTGGATGAAATCAAGGAAACTTTCTGATTGCTTTACTTTACGCAACAGTAGGATGGAACAAGCATAAAAGATTTGACATCAACATTACCAAAGTGGTAATGATGAGTAATATACAATGTGCATTTTAGGCTGAGTGCAGGCAACTTTGAAGGATGGTTCACCAGCACTTTTACTATCGTGAACTGTATTGTTTCTAACACAATCTGTATAAACTCTTTCATTCTTTACTCTAAAGCGGCTGTGATACGATTTTGGTAGCCAAGTTAAAACTTGTATTATTTGTGGTTAGAAATAAAGGTGTAAATCAATCATAATCTTTTTGTGTAACAGCTGTATGCACAGATGCTATTAACGATTGTAGCAACATCTTTCAACCAAGGCGGTCAAATAAGCTCCCAATCCCAATACCAGTCACTTGCTAAAAGGCCCAAGCTCCGAGCATTGTCTTTAGAACAATTAACACAAATTTATTAAACTTTTCACTGCCATAAGCAGACTACCTCACTGTGTTCAAAGAACTTGCGGTCTTCATCTATCACAAATTAATTAATGAATAAAGACATCCCAATTGTATACAATTGAAACCTCTGTCCGTACATGTACGTGCATAATCAAAGCCAGAATTTCAATCAAACCCATAAAACAGTTAGTAAGTACACATGCTTACATTTTGCTAGTTTTGCCAGCTTCTGCGATGTCTGGTGAATCCCAAGCCCTATCTTAGAAGCTCTCCGATTGAACTCAGACTGAAGTGCCACAGCAGATATCTGTTCATCCGATTTGGAACTACTGCTCGGCCCATTTGGTCGAGCTGACCCTGGAACTAGTGGCTTCCTTAGCCTCTCTGCAACACACTGAAACTCCTGCGTCCGATCCCGAAGCGAAGTTTGTGCTAGTTTCACCGGCATTTCTTACACTCCGCCTTCAAATTCTAATTCTACAATACATAAACCACCAAAAAGGCCAAAGCCACTCCTGCTCAGCTTTTAAACGCTGAAAAGACAATACAAATGAAATATATAAATAAGAATTGTAAGAACACGTAATTCAAGATGCGAATCTATTAAACTTAATTGTCACAGTAAATCTATGATGTCCTTCAGTTTTCCTTTACTCCTTAGCAACATCGCTACATGAACAAACAAAATTTCATAAAAATCTGCAGGTTTCTCATTTCTGTTTGGTTGCTTAGAAAATTTAGAAAATGATCAACGAATAGTATAATTCCAGTAATTTACTGACCAACTAATGAATACGCGAAACGGTAATTTAATTCACCTGTAAGTTGTTATCGAAGGCGCCAAAACGCGAGATCTAGAACTCTGCAGCTATGAAATCGAGTTATTTGGTAACGAAATACAGTGAATTCCTGGATCTGGATCCAGATTTCTGTTGATATTAGCAGAATTTGAAGCTTCCGAAAATTTATTTATTGATTTATCTGTCCACTTTTGAAGCGAAAATGGACCAAAAAAAAATATTTGCACTGCTCAACAGGATGGATCCGACGGAGGGGGAATTGAAGGGGTGAAGAAGCCGTGGGGTCAACTATTTGGTACGGAAGTCCTCCCGACTTCGAGAGAAGGAAAACAAATAATAACATAACGATGCTGCGAAGACGTTTAAACTGCATTCGCAACGCGTACGATGATGCGACGTCGTTTTAACAGCATTTTCAGCTTTCCACCATTATCCCCCGCAATTGCTGTATAATCGTTTTATTAAATAAATAATATATTTTCTAATTTTTAAAATTATTTATTATATAATTTAAGATGAAAATTCTGGTTAGTCCTAACCAAATTTTTTTTTAATATCAATCTTATTATAATTTAGTCGGTGAAAATCTGTTCCATTCTAAAGAATATTGGTAGTTGTTGGACTGCTAAATTTTAGGATATTAAAATAAAATTTTTAAATTAATTTATATTGAATTTGATATTAAATTAATAATAAAATAATATATATAATTAATATTAAACTTTAATTCTAATTTTGGAACCGGTGTTAACTGTTACAATGCATCAAGAGTTAAATCTACTAGAAGATTCCAAGAAAAATGTCTACGTGTTTAATGTTGTCAACGTGGAGTCACACATTTGGGCCTTCAAAATCAATTTCTCAAACGCATGGTCTTGATATCATTTCCTTTTGGTTTTCCTTTATTTGACTACATCACCCAATGCAGTTACGAGCTTTCCAATACCGGTTGGAGTACCGCCTTTATTCTCAAACTCATTTCACTCGCCCTTTGAAGTTCGGGTCACGGGAATTTTTGCAGTTCAAGTTACACGTGTTTTCGTGTTAAAGCGTGTTTCAATTCTCAGATACTCAGGCGCGTTTGCAATGGAAATTGTATTATGGCGCCAGCTTAACTTAAAAACTTGATGGCATTTCCGTTATTGTGTAAAGAAATGGGGGTGGTTTAGTGACAGGAAAAAGGAAAGTTAAAAAAATTAAAACTCTTTATTTTGCCTGTCAACTACTGTTTTTGCAAAATCGAGTCCGCTTAGCTACCACAAATCTCCCAAATCAATTTTAATTCTTGGCCTTTCACGTGTCCAACACTCGAATCCTGACCGTTGATATACCTCTGGTTTAACCCGAAATTATCGATGTACATTTATTATTCATGTACTCCATGCCACTATAATAAAATCTCAACCGCAGCTTCCAAATCGGATGATAAATATCTTGCCACGTAGCTTGATTTAGAAGCTAAATATATTTTCATTCTATATACGAATTTATTTATTTTATATATTTTTGTTATTTTCGATCTAAACCCTTACTCTCGCGAAGCCAAAAGAAACCCTAGCTCTCGACTGTCTCGCACGGTAATTTTCTTTCTTGTCAAAATTAACAACAAATTAATTTCTAAAATCAATAAATCTGTTAGGGTTTCGATTAAAATCATCAGATTCGAACCCTAACACATGTTTCGCGCCTGTGATCCCCTCAATTGGTTCGAGAAATCAACGTTTCGTGGTATGTTGATTCAGGTACGAGCATGATTTTCTTAGTTTCCTTAATTATTGTAATTTCACTCATGAATAATTCTTACATGCAATAGTTAAGAGTTTCAAGTTATTATTTATAATTTAGTGTGTTTTAAGCCATTTTTGAAGTTATTGTTGATAATTTTTGGCGTGGTTTTGATGTTACAGATCTGAAAATGTACAATGGAATGTGAAAAGTGGGGGTTTTGGGTCTTGGTGTTTGGATTGATAGATTGTTCATGGAAAATAGAATAGGAAATTCCGATGGGGCGGAAATTCCTAAGAGATCGAGATCATTGGATCTTAAGAGTCTATATAAATCAAAGATTTCAATGGAGTCTCGACACGGCAAGGTCGTGAAGAGGAAAATTAGTGAAGAGGATGGTGATGATGAAAAGAGCAATAAGAGGAAGAAGAGTAGCAAAACGGTGTCCATTAGTAGTCTTAAAAATGTTGATAATAGCAAAAGGAGTGAAGATGAGGCGCAAGGTTTGCATGATTTGAAGGACTCAAAGTCGGGCTTGAATCATAACAGTGCTAGTGTCACCAATGGCATTTTGTTTAGTTTGGATGATAATGGTATTAAAATCCCAAAGCGTAAACGTGGTCTTGTGGGGCGAAAGAAGGTTGAGGTTAGTCAAATGTTGAAGCCACGGGAACACTCTTGTAGTAAAGTAAGCATAGTTGATCAGGTAGCAGAGGTAACTGGTGATGATTCAGCCACCAGGGACAACTCTCTACAGGATTTGGATCCTTGGTTTGAAACTTCGAAGGATTCGGGTGAACGGGTTGAGCCTTCAAAGGTCAAATGCGAGAAGGGTTTCTATGATTTCAAGAAAAATAGAAATGCTAAGTTGAATTTGTCTAGGCATTTGAAGGAGGAGGGTGAGCATGGCAATCATTTGGTCATAAACCATGGTGAGTCCTCTTTAAAGAAGGAAATAATAAACAGTGAGTCAAATTGTAATTGGTATTTGGAGGGGGATGCTAGTTCTTCATTTGTAAACAATGGTGACTCCTCTTTGAAGAAACCAATTAGGGTTAGCAGTTCTAGTTTGGCTCAGTGTTTGAAGGAGGAAGATGGTGGTGTCTGCCATTCTGTGACAAATGAGAGTGACTCATCTTTGAAGAAGCCAAAGAACAGTAAAAGGAAGGATTCTGCCCGGAACAAAAGAAGTGCTCCAAAAGAAGCTGAGCCTTTGAAGGATTCTTCTGTTAGGGTATGTGATAATTTGCTTGAAGATGAGGAGAATCTAGAAGAGAATGCAGCTATGATGCTATCCTCACGATTCAATCCTAGCTGTACTGGCTTTTCGGCCAATGGAAAATCCACTGCATCAACGGATGGGTTGTCTTTTCTTCTATCTTCTGAGCGGGATTTTGGTAGTCACGGATCTTCATTAGTTGATGCTACTGGTAGAGCATTACGTCCGAGGACACGCTACAAAGTGAGGGGGCACTCAAGGAAAAGGCGCCATTATTATGAAATTTTCTCGGGAGACTTGGATTGGTATTGGGTGTTGAACAGGAGAATCAAAGTTTATTGGCCTTTGGACCAGTCTTGGTATTATGGCCTGGTGGATGGTTATGACAAAGAAAAAAATCTTCATCATGTAAAATATGATGATCGTGATGAGGAATGGATTAATCTAGAAAATGAGAGATTTAAACTCCTGCTGCTCCCTAGTGAAGTTCCTGGTATGGCTGGACATAGAAGATCCAGGGCAAGAGATAAGTTTCTTGATGAGGAAAAAGGAAGCTTGAAGTCTAGCAAAGAAAAGCAAAAAGAGAACTCAACCGAGGATGATAACGATATGGGCAGCTACATGGATTCAGAGCCCATTATCTCATGGTTGGCACAATCTACTCTACGGGTCAAATCTTCACCTTTTCCTGCTACGAAGAAACGGAAAAAAATTGATCTATCCTTGACTTCTGTGCCACCAGTCATGACTAATGAAGTTGAGAATGCCCATGGTTGTTTAGATGCGGTTTGTAAGAAAAACAAATTATCCAGTAAGCCCAAATTGTTAGACAGGTTTAGTGATGGTGTAAGGGGCAAGGAGTCTGAGTCAGAGAGTCCCAGTTGCTCAAAAGATAGGAAACTTCCCATTGTTTATTACAGGAGGCGGTTTCACAAGACTGCAAGCTCACTGTGTTCAACATCTTCAGGCAATCATGTTTCTTGTAGCACACCAGCACCTGTTTCTTTGCTTGCCCCTTCTATTGATGGGTTTTGGGGTTTAGAAGAACATGATATGTATCTGAAAAGGCGGGTTTCTGATGGAACTTTATGGTCCACTGGTAATGAAGGGGTTAGTTTAACAATTCCATTGATAGAATCAAGACAAGTGAGGTTCAAGTTAAGCTTCCCAGTAACTTCAATCCTGAATTGCTCATTTGGAGCGGACAACCTTTGGTTGTTTTATGCTGTATTTTTGCTTCATTATGGTACACTGATGACCACGTGGCCAAGTGTTCATTTGGAGATGCTTTTTGTTGATAATGTAATTGGACTAAGGTATTTCCTGTTTGAAGGTTGTTTAAAGCAGGCTGTAGCCTGTGTCTTCCTGGTCCTGACACTATTTCATCAGCCTAATGAGCAGGGCAAGCGTGCTGACCTGCAGTTGCCAGTCACTTGGGTCAGGTTCAAATTTTCTTGCATCCAAAATCTCAGAAAGCAGTTTGTGTTCGCATTCAACAACTTTGCTGAAGTGAAGAATTCTACGTGGGTGTGTATTGACTTTAAGCTTAGAAGGAAGTGTTTGCTTACTAAGCAATTACCTCTGTCTGAATGCACTTATGATAACATTAAGGCTCGTCAAGATGGAGGGTTATGCTCTACTTCTGTTTGCTGGGATGACTCCTCAACCAAGGTTTTTTTTTGTATTTTCTACATGTGTATTTGTTTTGAAGTTATTGTTTCACCTTTGCATTATTTTAAAAAACTATCCTGTATTGTTTTCTTTCTTCTGACTCTTTTAAGATTATGTTTTGTTGTAGCATTGTGCTATTATTAATTGTTTATTCTTTATACATTCATCTCTTCAGTGGTTTAAATATATATACTGAGACATGGTAATTTGGAATAATTAGACTTGCCATTTTGATACTTGTAAGTTTTCATTTTCTTGGTATTGCTGGGCTCTGTGGTATAGACATGTCGCATTTGTTTCATGATGGGAATTAACTGCCATGAGCTTTTCCATATTAGGGTTTGCCGAGTATGTCTAGGCAGGGGACTTCCAGGGAGTCCACTTGTGTCAATGTAAGTTTTCTTCTAATTCAGACAACAGGCGAAGAAATTTGCCTCCATTTGCACTTTCTTTTACTGTTGCGCCAACTTTCTTTATTAGTTTGCATCTTAAGCTGCTCATGGACCATAATGTGGCTGATATGAGCTTTCAGGGCCACAATTCAACAGAGCATGCAGAATCTGATGACTATTTGATGGAGGATGACAGTTGTAATTTCAAGTACTGCTTGAACAGAGATTCAGAAGGCAATTGTGAAAATAATGTGAAGGTTATGTCAAAGGAAGCTCCTTCCTGTTTGTGGTTGCCTGATGCCAAATCGCAGCTAGAAGTAGTTAGTACCTCTCTCTGCAGCAATGGACATGGGATAAGGTCCCCACAGAATTATGGAAATGGTGAGTTGGACATCGCTGGAACTTCTGCCAACTGCCAGGACCCTGAAGAAATAGGAAGCGAGGCCATTGTTCCATTGCAGAAGCAGCAAGGACATGATCTGAAGTCAGAACAGTGTGTTTCATCACCAAGGCCTTCAGGTGAATGTGATAAGACTGACACAACTTACCACTCTCCCTTGAATGGTATGAGGGTTGAAATTCCAATATTTGATCAAGTTGACAAGCATGTTGATATGGAATTTCAAACTGCTCAACACTCTACTGATTCAAATTGGAATATGAATGGTGGTATCATCCCGAGCCCAAACCCTACTGCCCCTAGAAGTGCAAGCCATCGGAATAGAAGTAGTTCTTCATCAATTGGCTACCTCACACATGGATGGTCAGATGGAAAGGTCGATAATGTCCACAATAACTTTGGTGATGGACCTAAGAAACGACGTACTCAGGTCTCATATTCTTTGCCTTTTGGAGGCTTTGATTATAGTACAAAGAATAGAAGTAATCACCTGAAAGGGCTTCCTCACACTAGAATTCGAAGGGCAAATGAGAAGAGACTGTCTGATGTTTCTAGAGGTTCCAAAAAAAATTTGGAGTTATTGTCTTGTGATGCAAATGTGCTAATTACACTTGGTGATAAAGGTTGGAGAGAATGTGGGGGCCAGATTGTACTAGAGATTTTTGATCACAATGAATGGAAACTTGCAGTAAAACTTTCGGGGACTACAAGGTATTCATACAAGGCACATCAGTTCCTGCAGCCTGGGTCAACAAATCGTTATACACATGCTATGATGTGGAAAGGAGGGAAGGATTGGACATTGGAGTTTCCTGATAGGAGTCAGTGGGCTCTTTTTAAGGAGATGCATGAAGAGTGCTACAATCGTAATGTTCGTGCTGCTTCAATTAAAAATATTCCTATCCCTGGGGTTCACTTGATAGAGGAAGCTGATGACAATGGAACAGATGTAGCATTTGGTCGCAGTTCTTCTAAGTACTTTCGGCAGGTTGAAACAGATGTTGAGATGGCTTTGGATCCATCACGCGTCTTATATGATATGGATAGTGATGATGAGCGGTGGATTTTGAAAATACGTAGTTCATCAGAAGCTGACAACTGTGGCTTGTGGAATATTTCTGAGGAGCTGTTTGAGAAGGCAATGGACTTGTTTGAGAAGACTGCATATTCTCGGCAGCGGGATCAATTCACAAATGATGAAATAGAAGAGTTCATGACTGGAGTTGGTTTCATGGAAGCTATTAAAGTAATCTATGAGCATTGGCTGCAGAAGAGACAGAAGAAGGGAATGCCTTTAATCAGACATCTCCAGGTAACTTGGGAGTTAATTATTTGTTAATGTCTCAGGATTTTATTGCTTTGAGGCTAATGTTTATGTATTTTTTTGCCATTGTATGGTACAACAGTTGAGATTGGCTGTGCTGTCTTTGATTCTGTTGGAATCATCTTAATATCACTTAACCTTGAATGCATTTTGGGGTATCGTAGATGTCTGGATAATTTTCCTTTCTCCATTCTCGGAGTAGGAAGTGCAATTTGTACAACAGAAGAAAGATGAAACACAGCTGTGTAATGTGAAAATTGTAGAATAGTGCAAACCGGGTACTTTTCTCCCTGCTTGATCAGGATGGGAATAAATAGAGGGAGCAAACTTGATCACTTTGGGGAATTTATGGCAGAATGATCCAAAGATAGTCAACAGTTCTAAATACTCATTAATCTTGATGCAATGCCCAGAGTTTATGCGGGTAGCATTTGTGGAGTAGAAAAAAATTAATCTTGATGCAGCCAAGCTAATAAGGTAGGCTGACTTGAAAGATTTGAATAACAGTTAAGTGATAAACTTATGTTCTTGTTTTGAATAAACAGATAATTTTTTTGAATTGATACCCAGCTTGAAGAAAATGTAGATTTATTCTTTGTTGTTTATCATTCTTTATTTTGAATTAATTGCTATGAATTTGATCAGTTTTTGTAAATGTAATATTAAAAATCACCGAAGGCTGTTAAAGAACCTCTAAAAATGACTATCAGAATTATCATGCTCTGTGGTATTATGATGCCCCTTTAGTTTGGAAGATATAGTGGGGATTCTTTTTGTGTGGTATGAGGCCTACCTTATGTGTGATTGGGGTGACTGAAATGCAGAGAGCTATGTTTTTAACCTAGTCATGCAAGATTGGATGGTTGATGACTTGATATTGCAAAATTGATGTAACAATATTTGCATGATGAAAAGGTTTATAATTGGTTGTTTTTTCTGTGTTAAGTAAACTGGTCCTGCTAGCTTGAAATTCTTAAAGTGCCGTTGGGTCGTATGGTTGTGTTGTGGTGTTTTTTCTGCATGATCATTTGTAATGATATATGTGTGGGTTTTGTTCAGCCACCATTATGGGAAAGATATCATCAACAACTGAAAGAGTGGGAGCTAGCTGTGTCTAGAACTAACTCTACCCTACCCAATGGATGTCATGGGAAGGTTGCACCCATTGAGAAGCCACCTGTGTTCGCATTCTGTTTGAAACCACGGGGCTTGGAAATGCCCAACAAGGGTTCAAAACAAAGGTCACACCGAAAGATCTCAGTATCTGGGAAAAGCAATAATATGATCGGAGATCATGATGTTTTCCATACTTTTGGTAACTATCTATTTTGAGATTTCACCAACTTAATTATTCATTAGACTTTTCAACTTTTTCCAAATCTAGTCTTTTTTGGTGCACCAGGAAGGAGATTAAATGGGTTTGCCTTTGGGGATGAAAAGGTTTTGTATCCAGGACATAACTATGAATATTTAGACGATTCCCCTTTGTCTCGGACATTGCCAAGGGTATTTTCGCCAAGGTTATTTTCACCATGTGAAGCAGGCAGCAATGGTTATTTCTCTATGAGCAATGATGGATTTGATAGAGGTCAATACCGGAAACTTCAGAGGAGCAAGTCAAAGAAATTTGGGGTGTTTGAATCATCCTATGACAGACAGATGATGGCTTCATACAATCAAAGGCTGATGGGCAAGCGAAATGGAAATCATAGGTGGAATATGGGCTATTCTGAATGGCCAAGCCAGTGGCTCTTTAACTCAGATGGGTACCAGAGGCATGGACCTGAACAATTGGATTGTTCTAATCTCGATGAGTTCAGGTTGTGTGATGCATCTGGCGCAGCTCATCATGCACGTAACATGGCTAAGCTGAAGAGAGAAAAAGCTCATAGATTACTTTATAGAGCTGATTTGGCAATTCACAAGGCTGTGAATGCTCTGATGATTGCTGAGGCAATTAAAGGTTCTTTTGATGATGTAAATAGTGATGGGTAGAATGAAGAAATGAAATGAGATGATGATGCCAGCCCCTTCAGCATGCCATTCTGCTGCCAAAATAGTCTTCTATACATTTGACATTGTTTTTGCTTGGTTGCATCTGGTTTTTCCTTTGTCAATGGAAGAGAGAAGAACTTTTGGCTTGCTGCCACATATTGTGGCCATTCTGACATGCAACTTTACAATTTTTCTACCCACTAGTTTCTTTTTGTTCAAGCAGCAGGTTTAGTCTGTTCAGTGCAACTGTTGTATATATCCTGCAGTTGAGGTGAGGCGAGGGATGTATGGAATTTTGGCTGCCAGTCTTTGTACAGATTTTGCTTTTCCCTTTTCTTTGTTGTTCCTACTCCGCATAACCTTTGATGTCATAGTAGCCGATGGCCCAAATAATAGGACACCCCATCAAATCAAATTAGAAGTTCCTATCATCTCATTGAATGTAAGAGCATTTACTGGATGTGTACCAACCAGAAAGCACATCTGAAAATGAGGATAGAAATTCCTGTAAGTAATGTCTTATAAATTTTCATAGAGATTTAGTGGCTAAGCATCTTTCTTTCTGCCTTTTGTTTTCCACTTTCTGGTCCTTATTAGCTGTTCAAGCAGTAGAAGATGTTTGTGTGGAGTGTAAATGTAGACTTCTTGATCTGATCCGATCTTTTTTTCTTCATTTGCTTGTAACATATACAGTTGGAAGTAGAAGTGATAATCTTTTCAGAAAATTTTTAATACCAATTTGTTTTTGGTATTATTTGCTAGTATCCAGTTGAGCCTGGGAAGAACTTGTATATTTAGTTGGGTAGATTAAAAATTAAAATTGTACTTGTTATTGCTAGTGGTCGACTGTGCAAGCTTTTATGGTGGGTCTCATGATATTGCAGTTCAGTTTGTATTGAGCTGGTGCATGCCATGCCAAGTCATAGTAATGCTGGGTCCTTGTCTTGAGAGTTGTTGGAGTCCTCCTCGTCACGGTTTTTGGTTTCTTTTTGTATTTGAGAAAGTAATCGGTTGTGCCTACTAATTGACAAACAGTGGAGCATTTGCCAAATTGTATGGAAACACAGGCATAAAACAAACCCAGTTAAACTCTTGGCCATTACCATGTTTAATGCAAGAATTAACACGTTCCAATAGCACACCACTCATTTAATCAAACTACGAAGTAATACATGTTTATTATGTGAGAGAGTATGGTACAAATATTTAATAATATACTCTTAGATTTAAAATTATAAGGATTTGTTGAGAATTTTTAGTAATTATTTTGTGCTTGGGTTCAAATTACTGTTTCCTTTCGTATTATTTAGGTTAAACAGAAAATCAGACCGGGTCCAAACCGGTTTCAATCCATGACCAAACCGAAGTTTTGTTTTATTTATTTAACCGTTAAGATTGTACGGTTCCTAAAAGCAAATGCCCTCCCTCCCTCCCTGCCCATAGTCGTTGCTAACGGCTCAAAACCGGTAACTGTACCATTATTACCGCCAAAGTTCTCTCTCTCTCTCTCTCTCTCTCTCTCTCGCTTATTTCTAATCACTGATTTTGTTTTCCGCAGAAGGCGCTATGTGAATCGTCCAATCCCTGCAATTCTCTACTATTCATCTCCCCTGTCTATCTTCATTTCCCTTCACAATTTACATTATTAGGGCTTCTCCGCTTAGCCATTCCCTCTAATTTACGCGTCATTTCTATCCGTACAAGGTCCGTTTCTTCTCTCTCCCCGTTTGGTTTCTCAGAACAGAAAAGGAAAAGAAAATGTTGAATCTTGACATTTTGTGCTTTAATCATGAATCGAATTCTCGTTAACCTTCCTGGTTGTGAAAACACAGAGTTCTGTCAAATTGCTGTTAAAAATTTCGAGTTCTAAATTTATTTATAGTTTATATATATATTGGTTAAATGTTAATGGAAAATGAAGGTTTGCTTGCTCAGAAAAGAAAACGTCGAGTTAACTCTCCTTCTGAGCTTCTTCTTAGCAAACTAACTTAGCTTTCTGTTAATTACTATTAAAATTTGTTTTAATGGATTTATGGACTTGTATTTGTTGGGAAAAGAAAAAGTTTGGTTGCTCAGAAATGAAACTGCTGAATCTTGTTAATTTTTATTTAATTATCCTTTTCAGCATCATCTTCTTGGGAACCAAACTCAGAATTCTATCGTCGCTGCAAACAGATTTTGTTATAAGAAAATATTGTTAAGTAGGTTGAATTTTATTGGATTACAAAAGGTGTGAATTTCTGACAAGGATGGGGAATAAAGTAAATGAAGATGAGAGAATCGAGCGGATAATTCGAGGTCTTTTGAAGCTGCCTGAGAATCGAAGATGCATCAACTGCAACAGTTTGGTATCTCTTCTTTCTCTTTTAAAGCCGCTTTGTCTGTTTAATGATATTATCTTCTGCCTCTGCGATATGGCTTAATTGTTCTACTTTTGCAATGGTCTCATAATTCAGTATGAGTGCTTTCAATGTTGAACAACTGGAAGAACTTTCTTGGTGGTAGATTTACATAATATTAGGTCTAACATATTTTCATGTTGGCAGGGACCGCAATATGTTTGCACAACGTTCTTGACTTTTGTTTGCACAAACTGCAGTGGAGTACAGTAAGTACTGATACAATTTCTTTCTTAATGCTGTCTGTTTGTTGGAAATATTTTGAAATATTTTCAGTTTGATTCTCATAGTTTCAGTTCTTCAGTCATGATGCCTAATTGCAAAGACATTCTACATCTCTGTCTCTAATAGGAAGGTTGACAAGTAGAGCCAAGTTCTTATTGCTATAGAGGAATACAGATATCCCAAAATTTATCTCATTTAGTGTATCCCAAAAGATATGACATTCCTTGTGTGGATGGTTGTAATGTTTAATAAAAGAACATGGAAATTGAAAAAGTTATTTTATTAATGCCATCTCACTTGGCACATCATTTCGGATGCACATTTTGGAATAAAAGTTATTCATTACTAGGTGATGATTTAAATAAGAAGCATGCACTTATCTTACTATATGTATGTTCTATACAATTCCAGTCGTGAATTCACACATCGAGTCAAATCAATATCAATGGCTAAATTTACTGCAGAAGAAGTTAGTGCTCTCCAAGCAGCAGGAAATGAGGTTTGCATGCATACTTAATGGCATTCTTCTTTTCTGTCTGCTTGTATGAACTTCTTTTTCCTTCCTTTTCTTATTTTGGTCTAACTTGGATTTACTTTCATAGAGGGCTCGGCAAATTTATTTGAAGGGTTGGGATCCTCTGCGTAACTCTTATCCTGACAGCAGGTATTGCCATCTCTATTTTGTTGGTTGGAATAAGTCACAAGGAATATCTTCTAATACATATGTTTGCTTCCAGTAATCTTCACAGGATCAGGGATTTTATCAAGCACGTCTATGTGGATCGAAAGTATACTGGTGAGAAGAGTGACAAGCTCCCGAGGCTGAGACTGGTACACTCCCCATTTATATATAATGCAAATACATTGCTGTTTTAATTAAATTTTATAGCTTTGTCATGTTGAAACTCTTGTCAATACTAAACTGGTTATAATAACACCAGAATCCAACTTAACCGGACTTAATTAATGTACTATTGTGGAATAGCTAAAGTTCTTTTGGCTTCTAACCTAGTTAACGTCGCCTCCATTTTTTAAGAATTTGTGACTGCATTAGGGTGAAAAGGAGGAAACCTTTGAAAGCAGGAAGGTTGGTGCATATCTTGGTGAATATAGAAGTCCAGTTTATGAAAGCCGATATGAAACCTCTTCTAGTAAGAGATCTGGTCGCCATGGAAGAAGTGATGACAGAAGTTCCAGATACTATATCGATGAGCGAAGAAGTCCTCAATACAACCCGGAAAGTTCCAGATTATCAGGCTACCGGAAAAGTCCTGTCCACTTTGAGATTGTTGATGACCGCTTTCGAGATGATCTGTCTGGAAGTGGCAGGCGTTCTGATTCCCGCAGCTTTACATATAGAGAATACAAGTCTGGTAGCAGGTCTCCTGACCACCAATGGAACATAAATAGCTCCAGCTCTGTGGTTGTACGCCCTATAAAAGACCTTTTTGGTGAAAATGCTCCCTCTCTAGAAGTGGGGAAATATCCGACAGCAATTGATGGCAAGGTTGCGAATGGTTCGGCTATTAATCAGGTATCATAAACTAATGGTAGATACGTGTTTAACTTTGAGTTTTTGCATTTCTTTGAAAAGATATAGTTTTCTTTATATGTTCTCTTTCAAAGGCCTGTTTTATTGCACATCTTTAATTATTATAGTGGCTTTCTTTATTCAACACATAAAATTGCACGAGGAGTCAAATAAGATGAAAATTTTGAAACTCTTCATAATTTGCTTTATTTCCTTCTTTTTTTAGTGTCTTTTGTGCGTGTTCTGATTAATGACTGCTTAATGCAACTTGAGGACTATGTATAATCTATTTAACTTAAAATTTCAGCATATGCCAGAAAGAGTTTCATTTACTTTCCATTCTAAAGTTTGCTGCTTGAACTTTGTTTTCTGTTGGTATAGAAGTTTATCATACCTTATTCTGTGATGTGCTCATGCTACTGGTTTTTCCTTTTTCTAGAAGATTGCGGCATCTGGTAGCCAGCATTCTATCGATGAGAATCCTGTGGAAGATAAAAATGCACATTCAGAAAGCTTGAACAATGTAAGTACTAATTTAGAGCTCACTGATGCCGCCGCAGCAGCAGTACCGCAAACAGAGCTCATAACTCCTTCCGGCGATGGTGGCAACCACTCTTCACATGAACCTCCAGCAAAGGAGAAGAAACCAGTGGCCCCACCGCCAAATACTTTGGAATTATTATTATTAGAATTATCTCCCTTGATTGTACAAAATAGTGATGATTCTCCTTCAACTGTGTCCAGAAGCGACATGCCTGCAGGGAGTGCATTACCGATTAGCATTAACACTTCTACAACTGCATCAACTTCCAATACGCAAGTGCAACCAAATGGCGGGAATATGCCTGAAGCTAGTGTTTCACCCACTGCACCTTTAGAGCAAATGCTAATGTTGCCAGGTTATGTTGATGCTTCTATAACTGCATCAACCACCAATAATCCCGTGCAACCATCTTCACCTTTAGGACAGATGACAAATTCACCTAATAGTGTCGGAGACTCTAGGACTGTGTCCGCTGCCATTGTGCAGGAGTCTTCCTTTCATGGAGGTTCTCCAGAGGCCATACCTGATATTGGTGTTGAATCTGCAGTCAAAGGTCCTGGTGTTCAACAGTTAAACAGCTTGCTGCAGGATCAGCCTTTGGCATCCTCTGCTGGACAACAGAAGACTACTACACATGTAGGACCTCTTAATAACCAGGTCAGTGCTGGAGTTAATTTGAATCTTTCTGAAAAACATACGATCTTATGAAACTAGTTTTTTCCATATATCGAGACCTTTATGACTCTTTTTGCACACGAAATATTGGATTAAGTTTCAAGGAATTGGTTGCGAGGTTCTAAAGGTTTCCAGTAACTGCATTGTATTGATATTCAAGAATGTCTTCCAAGTCACTAGACTATCTCTGCAGCAGAGAGAGGAAAAAATGCTGAACACATAATTTTTTAAAACCTCTTTATACTATAAAATGGAAAAGTTCAAGTTCATATTTGTTTCAAGTTCTTCTCCCTCGAGTAAAATTATGAGTTCTCTTCCCCCCTTTTATGGAAACCTGCAATTAACAACTATAGCAAACCTCATTATAGCCTTGTGATGAACTAAGTTCTCAACGGTTCATGTGATGTGGCTTTCTGCAATGGTTGGCTGTTAATCTGATGAGAGCCGTTATTTTTGTCATCTTGAGGAAACTTAGACAAGAATGATATAAAGTTTTAATAAACCTGTTGCTCCTTGTGCATATCTGCAGCAATGGGCATTAACGCTACCCAATAATCAAGGGCCTTCTAGTTCTTCTACTGAACAATCATCTCAAACTGTCCTTAGACCAGACCAAGACATCAGTTCTAGAGTTCGATCTGAGCCTTTTCCGGTGGAAGCAAAGTCTAGTGGAAGAAAGGAACTGCCTGCGGTGATAGCCTTGTCTTATGCTAATTCCTTTAGGTATTTCCTGAATTGTTTTAAATAATGTACATTTGATTCTTTTCAGGACCTTTTTACTGCTAGTTATGTTCCAGTTCATGCACAAGTTCCATGTTGGCATGCGGATCCTGCTCATGCTGCGGGCTACCAGTACTATCACAATACAATGGTATCTCACATGCTAAGATGATTAAGTTGTATAATTTCTTTGTCAACTCCTGATTAACATAATCAGGCTATTAATCTGTCAATATGGGTTCATAATTACAGCTTGGGCCAACTTATTCCAACCCAGCTAATTCAACAAATCCATTTGATTTTAGCAGTCAAACAACTCCGATGCAAGTGCCACAGGTACGGACAGCATTCAAGTGATGTATTGTTATTGTGTCATTGATTTATTTCCTTTGCTCTGGTGCTTTGCCGAATTTATGAACCCCTTTATCACACAGTTTGCTCTGGTTTTGTGTACATTGGGTTATTGTCCTGCAGTTGGCTGAGTTAATTAGAGGGAAAATGAGCACATGGAAGTGATATGTTTTGGAACCCCAGAAGAATTTACTTACAGGTCCTACAACTATAAATATATATATATATATATAGAAACTTAAGTTACCTAAAATCTATTTATACCAACTCCAGATACAGTTTCTGTTATAGACATCTCATCTGTCGAAGAAGACTGATGAGATTCACCCTTAATGGCTTGTTGTATATTTCTCACATTCATATCATATGTCAAATTGTGTTCTACAAGAAATTTTTTGGCGAGTTAATAAGTAAATGGTTCGTTTGTTGGTTGTGTTCGCTCTTTTGGGGCATGTGGTTGGCTAGGTTATCTTTTCATTTTCAGGTCTGTCATAAAATTTGTTCATGCTTAATCATCGCAAGGAACAATAATGCTATTTAAGTTCACAAAAATTGATTTTTATATATATAGATTATTCTGCCTGTTTTCCCCAAGTTCACATTTGATCAGTATGCCTATAAGAGGTGAGAGATATCTAAGTAATACATGGAGCAAATACGGGCTCTTAATTCGTCTATGCTACCATGGCTATATAGACATGGGCAAGCTATGTAGTGAAGGTATAAGGCACGAGCCAAGAGGCTTGTGGATTTAATTGAAATGGATAAAACTTGTTTTTAACCATGAAAATATTTTAATTGCTACGTAGTTTCCATCCATGGCATCTCCACAAGAAGCAGTCTCAAATCCAGGCTTTTTGTCCACGTCCAATTTTGCTCTCCGTTCGCCAGGGTCGATGGTTCCGCAATCACCATCTTATGGATCTGGAATGCGTCCACAGTATCCTTCCTTTTCATCCGCCATGTCTTCTAGTAAATTCATTTTGCTGTATTCTGATTCGGCCAAATATTTATTGCTTAGTTCGTTGTCTAACTTATCTATAACTTCATCATCCTAGGTCCATTCTGGGGGCAACAAATACATACGAATATGAATCCTACCAGGTAGTCTTTTATTCTTGCTATCTTAGGTATTCTTTACCTTGAAATCAATATCTGCTTATTTGAGGCCACAGTTCATCAAATTACACTAGGTCTTAAGTAATGAATTAGGGATTCCCTAATATTTGAAAGTTACATGGTCCTTACTTGTAGTACTTGATGTATGAGCTTGCAAGGTAAAGACTATAGTGCATCAAATTCTCTCAATCTCTCCAGGCCTACAATACAAGCAGTTGTAGCCATCGATGCCATTATTTGCTTTATCAAAAATACTGACTCCATTTTTTCTCGAGTAACATTCCAGACTGCAAGGAATCGGCAGTTTTGGCAGTGATACAAGTACTTTTGGAAACGCATCACAACAGCCAACTGGTGGATACCGTGTAACTACAACAGATTCTTATTCTGCAGTGGGAGGAAACCCATTTGGATAGAAAAAGAAACACAAGCTTACTTTCGGAATATAGTCATATATTGTCTTGGTCTGTAGCATCTATGGAGGGAAGACTTGCTTCTTTCTGGCCAGTAAACAAATGAAATAAGCTTCTTGAATGTCGGGGTGTTCCGATGTCTTATCCAAGAGGAACTGAACGTTTTAAATGACCCGAGAGAAACTCAAAGCTTACCACTCCAGAGTTCAGGCCGAGGTATGCTTTCAAAAGTCATGGTATTCTTCACGAACTTGTATTTATAGTACCCCCGCACGGGCTTGTTTGTCTAGTTACAGCTCACTTGTCAGATTTGTTCCTAGATGATCAAGGTTTTCTAATGTTGCATGTGCTGCTGTCATCCCTGCTGTGTTTATTGATCAAAAGATAAGACTGTAAAATATGTAAATTCTCATAATTTTTATATCTTGTTAGAGACTGTTTCATGGGCAAAACCATATTTTTCTTCTTTGACAGTTGCATTCGAAATCTTTTTCAGCTTGCGTCAACATGTTACAACACTGCTTAAACATATAGGATTTGCAATTGCTATGGGAACAACACCACCACAATAGAAAGAGTCATGTACTTTAAACATTTATTCACGATTTACAACATATGGGAATGGGAATATTGCTACGGGTCTCCACCACGCATGCATATTGTAGAACAAGACTGATCTTCACTGAGATTTCTGAGCTTAAGAAGCACATGAACAACAATCCCACACACGAAGCCAAGTGCTGCACTTGATCCCACAAGTGAAACTGCCGTGCATACAAGCATTATAAACGATTCTTCCTTTGAGTTCATATCCCTGGCAGCCATGGCTAGCTCAATCCCAGCAAACAAGAGTAGAACTCCTAAAACCCCAACAGGAAATTGGTCCAAAACCATCACCATAGAACTTCCCAAAATCAAACCCAAAGCCATCTTGGCTGCACCAAGAAGAGCAACGCACCCACCGCTTCTTCCTCCAAACTTGTACTGCCCAGCCAATCCACCCGCTCCATGGCAGCAGGGCATTGCTCCAAACCAGCAGCCCACCAAGTTCATTAGCCCCACAGTCACAGAAACTGAAGTGGCAGAAAAGTGCTTTCCAGGAAAAACATCAAATGACAATTTGCATACAGCAATCACAGAATTTAAGACTGATAAAGGAAGTTGAGGAATAGTGCCCTTGATAAATCCCTCCTTCCAAGCATGTTTGGATATTTTCACAACCTCAATAGAAGATGGTCCAAAGTCTATATCTTTGACCATTTTTGGCCTTCTTATAAATGCCAAGACCACACCCAACAAAAATACAATAAAAGCAGAAGGAAGTGAACCTACAATTCTCCTCAATTTTCTCCTCCTCGGCCTCTCTTCTGCTTCATGATCATCAGTTTCTCTTTCAGCACTTTCCTCACCTGCACCATTAACAATTATGATAAAACAAGCACATACAATTGCCAAAACCAGACCATCCAAACCCAACCAATGCCTATTCCCTTTAGCCTTTGACTTAGAAAAATCCTGAACTTTTCTGATGTACTTGACAGCAGTCATTGCAAATGACAACCCTTGTGAGAGCTGGATTCCCCTAACAACAGGCAGAGGAATAAGCTCGTATGCCAGCTGCATCAACCCCGTGACACCCAAAACCAACAGAATTCCCCCTGTACAAATTCCTGCTGCCATTATTTCTGGAATGCCAAAATCTGAACCACTTGATATGGCCACAGCGGCAATAGATTTCATGGGTTGGACGGGCATTGGAACGCCGTATATCGCACCGGTTAGAAAATTGTAAATACCAGTGAATATCAGTGTTGTGCCTAAGTCAAGGTCCTTGGCTAGCGTCAAGGCCAAAACTATAGGAATATATGTGCCCAAGTCCCCCATAGCACCATTTATTTCCGCCCATTTTGATCGGAAAACCAGGTTGTTTTTCAACTTGTCGATGATATTTGACGGATGATTTGATGTGGGTGGGTTTTGACCGGTTTCGGCCGTGTGTTCAGCGGTTTGATGACACGGGATTTGGTGGTTTTGGGCCTCCATGTAAGATTTGCGAGTACAGAATGTGCAGTCTTCCCTGTACTTGAAAACCGAGATACATATACCGACGCAATGGAAGTGAAGTGAGATTGTGATAAGATTCGAAGTGCTTTCCGCTCGTCAATGTAGGCCGCTAGTTGAGGCCGAAGCATCTGACTCATAGGTGATTAAGTCACCCGCAGTTGACGCAAATCGAAATATTAGAACACGCTTTGGATGGGTACTCTACATAACGCTGATGGCAACAGCAGTCTCCAAAGTTGAAACATGGGGCCAACTCAATATACACTGGGAGGATTTTGTTTGGGCGGTGATGTATTAAAATGACAGGCGCGTGCGTAGAGTGGCCAAATCTTACGAGGAATCAATTGGACTTAATGGGGATAACGTAATAATTCACCTTCTTATGTGACTGACACTTGCATTGGCCTTTTAGCGAATGTAGTCAAAGTCAACCAGCCGGAGATATCGAACAAGCAGAAGGCTCGTATCTGGGGCAGCTTCTTCCAACCCCATTAAAAGACACCAAACGTCATTAGTCATTCTCAGCCAAAAAGAGCAAGTTTAATTTTATATTAATATGATTATTTAATTAATAAAATAAAAAATTATTTAAAATTATTATTTTAATTAATTAGTTAAATCTAGAAAGGGTTATATTTGGTTTAGTCAACACATCTTTTGTTGCCCTTCCAACATCCTTCAAAAGCTACTTTTGCCAATACTTGACCAATTGATCATAAACACGTGCTAATACATTTTATATAATACCAACAATACCCTTTTTTAATAAAATAATTATTCTGTATTAGTATAAAACAAGGTGAGTGTATCATCTAGTATTTCATTAATTTGTATAAAATACAGAACGATTAGGGAATCGTCGTCGGCCATCGCCTAATAAAATGTTTCAGAGACTTACTAAAACCACCCACCATATTTTCTGATGACATCCCTTGAAATGATTTGGGAAGGCGGGGGAGGAATTGGAGAGTATGGGCCTGGGGCCCATTTGTGATTTCGAGCCCAAATCCTACGTTTCCCAATAGCCGGCGGCGAACAGTTAAAAATTTCGGCAGCAAATTAATTGACGATCTTTTGTCACCGGTTCGGAAGATAACAAGAAATAGATAGAAAAGCAACGAGCGTCGTTGAGCTTCGAGAAACCCTCTGAATCAATCAGCCTTTCGTAATGGCTTTCCAGTAGTTATTGTGAATTATGTTCTCTTTAACGCTTTCGAATTTCGTTGGCTCGTAGCTTTCATTCACTGCCGTCTACTTCATTTCTCGCTCGGTACCAATTGGTAGTCGCTTCTGTTGATCTTCTTTTGAATCTCAGGTTTTATTTTCTAATGTTTTTTCATCTTCTTAATTATTTTGTGCAGCGAGGTAAGGGGCAAAACTTCGTTTGGCAAGCATGAAGAGCCATGAACCTAAGGTAATTTTAGTTACGTAGCAATGTTTCGTGATATTGTTAAGTGTATGCAAGAGTTCGTTTTTACTTTTAAGGGG
The DNA here is from genome assembly GCA_019650275.1 of Xylocarpus granatum. Taxonomy (NCBI): domain Eukaryota; kingdom Viridiplantae; phylum Streptophyta; class Magnoliopsida; order Sapindales; family Meliaceae; genus Xylocarpus; species Xylocarpus granatum. Next base: position 136,040 of record BNST01000976.1, read on the forward strand.
CTAGTTACGTACTTCATCTGATTACATTAATTTAGGTAATGAAATTTTGTGCAAGTTCGATTGTGTATTAGAAATTTGTGATGCAAAATTTTGATAATCCAACATGTAGTGCTCACATGAAAATGCCTATTTCAACAGCTGATGTAAATCACTTGTAGTTGAGGAAATGATTCCAGGGTTTTGCTCATGTTTAGTACATTGGTTAATTGTTTTTTTTCTTTTCTATCTAATGGTTTTGCTTTCCGGTCACCTCCTTTCAGTTTCTTCAGTCCCAATTCATCACCATTCTTGAATTAAAGTTAGGTTCACAGTTGCAGATTTTCATATGTAAATTTATATTTTTGGAGGAAAAGTATTTTTGTGATGGTATGGTCAGTATCTTGTTACTTACATTTTATTTTACTTTTAATTTTTATTTGATGTTTCAAATTGCAGATGCCTAGAATGGAGGACATTCTTAATCTTCCTGTCCAAGATCCTCCTTGTGCAGAGTTTTCTGCTGCTCATTTAAAGTGGGTAAAAGTGGAAGGTGGTCGCCAAGGTGGGGATGATGTTGCTCTAATACTTTTTGCCAGAGTGGAAGATTTTGTGAAGGGAGAATCGTCTAATGCAGAATGCCCTGCTAGTTTCCGCATTGAGTCAAGGAGGAAAAGATCTGAAGGGAGCATCAGTAAACCGAGGGTTGATGGCTATCTTGAATATACACTGTATGTTGTCTATTTGCTACTTAATGGACCCTTTTAGTACCTTTTTTTTCTCTTATATAAGAAAAAAGTATCCCTTGTATGTAAATGATACCATGTGGTTTTTTGTTGATGTGTGATATGCCATCCATTAACATTTGTATAAATCAGTCCAATCTTCTAGGCTGTCAATGGTGACTGTTGAGCAAAATGCATATTCATATCCTTCCAAAGGCCAAGCACTCATGAATAAGCATATGTAACACTCAACATTTAGAAAGGAATATTACACTAGTATAGCCCCTAATTAAATGGATAATGAATCTGCAAATTATCTTGGCGTTTGGCAGATACTGGTGTTCTTATGGTCCTGAGGACTACCGGGACAGTGACTCTGGTATTGGGGATGGCTCAAATGTCAAACCTGCTACTGGGAAGGGGAGTAGGCCAGGGAGACGTCACATGATGAGAGGTTGCCTTTGCCATTTTACTGTAAAGCGCTTGTACACCCGCCCCCTTCTTGCTCTGATAATTTATAATCAAAGAAAACATGTAGACAAAATGGGGGCACCTTGTCACGGGAGACTTGATAGAGATGCTGTAGGGACAAGAGCCATGTATGCTCCCCGAATCTCAGAGGATTTACGTCAGAAAGTGATGTCTATGCTTTATGTTGGAATACCTTTGGAAAACATAATTCAGCATCACATGGAGGTAGTGCAGGGGCATGGGGGGCCCTGCAACCGAGATGATTTTCTTACCCGAAATGATGTCCGTAACATGGAAAGGGTAATTCGACATTCTTCGCATGAACTGCATGCAGATGATGAATGTAGTGTAAAAATGTGGGTACAGCGGCATCAAAAGCATGTTTTCTTCTTCCAAGATTACTCTGTTTCAGAACCGTTTATTTTGGGGATACAAACAGATTGGCAGCTGCAACAGATGCTCCATTATGGAAATAATGGTTTGATAGCCTCCCATTCGACTCTGGGCTCGAAGAAACTTAAGGTATCTTGCTCTCTTTTATATGTTGTCTTGTCATTCACAAAATACTTTATGCTTCCCATCCTTTTTTGTTTTCCATGTAGAGAATGACATTGAATAATATGTCAATTTAGGATTCTTCAATCATCAACAAACATCAATCATAACTTGAATAAGGAAAAGAGGCAACTTAAACTTTTTTGCTTGAAAATAATTTGAGCACCTCATTTAGAGGTGATGAATTTGCTGCTAGGATTCAAAAAATGTCATACTTTGTTGAACAATGCAGAATGTTTTATAAGGTTTTGAGGACAATGAAATAGATAATGGGGAAGAGTGTATATGCATGTAAAAACTGCTTATATTGTTTTTAATTAATTGACTACTGCTACTTGGAGAAGTGGCATATATATGACTTTCCATTTAAAGATTGGATGTTTCATCTCAAATCCAGAATAATGGGTGATGATGCATTTTGGATTTCTTAAATTGAATTTGAGTCATCTTATTCAACCAGACATCTGGGATTGGTAGTCATTGTGACCCAGGTTTCAGGGGAAATGGGCATTGCCAAATTATGACACAATGACAGTTAGCCTTTGTCAGCCGTGCTTAAAGTAATTGATGATGATTGTATCTTTAACAAAGCTCTTTTCCTCCTGCGACAGTATCCCTTGTCTACTTTGCTCATTTTTGACTCATCCCAGAATGCAATTCCAGTTGCCTGGATTGTTGCTTCCTCTGTTGTTGGTCAATATATCCATAAATGGATTGGTCCTCTTGCTGAAAGAATCCGAACCAAGGATCCCCGATGGAGACTTAGTGCCTTCTTAGTGGATGACCCTTCTTTTGATACTTCTACAATAAGGTAATTTTTTTATGGGCTTCCAAGTGTGTTTCAGTAAGTCTGGATTTTGTAAAGAAAGGCAATACAATGCCAAGATCTTGCTCGCAGAGAAAATTTTCAATGCCGGGTCCTACTATGCATTTGGCATGTTCGCCGTGCTTGGATAAGAAGCCTTTTAAAGAAATGCTACAACATTGACGTGCAACGCGAGATGTTTAAGCACTTAGGCTGGATTTTGTATTCCTCCAGAAGTGGGACAAATGGTGCAGATGCAGTTGAAGAGTTTATGCAAGTATTTGTTGATCAATGTGTCTTTATGGATTATTTCAAGAGCAGATGGTTACCATATATAGGTGTGTTCATTTATTTTGTTTATTGAATTCTGAATGTCATGTCTTTGGTTAGCAAATACCACCTAATCTCTTAACATCTAAACTCTTGTGTATGTTGAACATTAAAGTTCTAATGGAAGGTGGGCTCTCGAAGGCATTTTGATCTCCTAAAATTGTTATTTCAAATTTTGAATTCAACATTTCTTGTCTTATAGAATCATGGATTGCTAGTATGCATTCTCTCCCAGTGGCCAGTTCAGAGCCCCTTGCTGCAATTGAGACATATCACCTAAGGTTGAAATCCAAGCTATTTAGGGAGCAAAATTCTAATTTCTGGCAAAGAGTTGACTGGTTAATACACACTTTGACGACTGAAGTTCATTCCTTATATTGGTTAGATCAATATAGTATGGAGACCGGATATGTTTCGAATTTGAGAGACGACTCTTACTCAACCAGTGCTTGGCATCAGGCTCTGGACATTCCAGATGTCAACATAATACTGGATGAGCAAAATCTGCAGCTCGCTAAAGTCATCTCACAAACCGAAAGAACCCTGGCATATACTATTTGGAATCCTGGTTCGGAATTCTCACTCTGTGATTGCCCCTGGTCAAGGCTGGGAAATGTCTGCAAGCATGTCATCAAATTGGCAATGGTATGTAAAAACCGACAGGTTGCTAGGCCGTTGTTGGCAGCTCAAGTTTATAGGCAGGCATTGCTTTCGCTTCTGCAGAATCCCCCAGATGATCCTCTAGTTCTTGAGCATGCTGTTGTACATGCAACACGCTTGCAACAGGACATCAAGGGCTTGGAAGAATTGTCTAATAGTGGGCTTCTCCAGCCATTACCTCTCGAGGTCAACCCTCAAATGGAAGTCAATCTTCAGCTCTTCTCACGTCTTGGATGATTTGGTCACTGAGACATGGTCAAATAGCTGTTTGGGCCAAAGCTATTCTGTGTACAAGGCCAAAGTTTTCAGTGAGTTGTGCAGTTGTGTAACTTCCACGATCACAATTAAGAAAAGTAAAATGGTTTTGCATTCTGATAGGGGGTTGCTCAAGCCTTCTACCTAGATGAGATCTCAAATGACAGAATCTTTTGTGCTGCCTGTATCTTCATTAACTGGGACTCTGGAAGGCGATTAATTATTTTTGTAGTAAGACTGTGGTTTCATTGGGGCTGTGAAGTTATGGGCTTTCATCTGTCAACAATCTAAATTGGGAATGGGTTAGCATTCGCATCTTCATACCCAAAGAAGTGAATATACTTGTTCATCCGTTTGGACTCCTTACAATGGAGGTATATTATATTGCTTTACTATGTGGCATTGCTCATAACTGTTTCATCGAATTTAGATAAATTATGTTGTTTAGCTGTGTAGGCTTTATTTGTCAAGTTTTGTCCTTAATTGCAATTTGCTTATGTGCTTTTCGTTTCACCTGTCCTCACTGGAAAGTGGGCTAATATTTTTGGTTTTTCTCTTCAGCAAATGGAACAAAGAGGAACTTGGTGCTGATCTTTCTGCTAATTTATTGGGACTTCCACGAGGTAACAACAAAATTTGAGCATTTTATTTGGACCGTATAGCCTGGAATTGATTGGTAGGTATGAGAACATTGCAGACTGCAGATGGCTTATGTGGAAGCTTTAAAGCATGTTTTTTCTGATCTGATGACTGGTGAAAGTAAGCAAAGTATTCTTTTCCTAGAAAAGATATCTTCTTGTTGATGATCCTTCTTTTTCGTTTTTGTCAATGTTAATTAGAGGAGAAATGTCAAGCTAAATAAACTGAACACATTTTTTGATTTGTAAATTTATAGTAATTGGTCGGCTTATCTGACAGTGGAAATAAATGTTTCAAAGTTGGAGCTTCAGAGACCAAAATGTAAGAGATTTATGTATCTGGGAGATGACCCATTTTGCAAATCACTCAAAAGTATATTGCAATTTGGTCTCTGAAATTAAGTGAAATTGTATATATGCATAGAAGTTGATTTTTTTCCACTGAATCCCATATCTGGTCCAAAACTTTGCAATGGTAGCTAATTTTTAGCGCCCTTGCATTAGAATATGATTGTTTATTCAATGTTGTGGTATAACTTACTACAAGTTTTATGGTTGCCTGCAAAGCCCTGCTGTGCTGTGTTGACAAACTGTGTGTGAAACTTTTAGGCCATCTGTTTTTTGTAGATATCATTTTGGTAGGTTTTTTTCACTAATATCAAGTAGGAAATGTAAGATAGGCATATATGAAAGAAACCTTTACAAAGAGGCTAAAATTTGTAAAGGTTAGTAAAGATTCTGATACTTCTAGCTGCCACAATAAATGACAGGCCTGGCAGCTAAATATTAGCCCCTAGAACCATTTGCAAAGCCAAAAATGGGTTTTGACATTTCAATATTTATGCCTTGATTGATGTGAAGCTAGATATTCGAATGGAGAAGATCAGAAATCACAGATTAAGTGCATCCATATATACATGACTTTGGTCCTTGAACCAACCTTTTGATAGGTTGGACATGGGCAACAATGAAAACTAAAAAAGGTTGTGTGCATCATGGATAAAACATCTGTTTGTTGACGAAAAGGAACTGGGTTCAGCAGAAATCAAATCTTGGAAGATCTGCAAAAATTGACCAAATATTCCTTTCATGTAATAGCTCAGTTTATGCTTTACTCCTTGGAATCTGCAGTACACTTTGCATGCTCTTTTTCATGTTTTAGAATACTTTTTGTCATTGTGTTTTCATTATGTTGCCTGAAGTGCCTTGTAAAATTTCGAAGCAGGCAAATACTCTGCTTTAAGAAATATAATTGATGCTAATGCTGACTTCTTAACATAAGTGATGTGGTTGCTGAATGGACTTGCAAAAGAAACTGATGGAAGAAACTCAATCCTGTTCTCAGGTTTTATCTGTCTATAACATATTGTGTTTAGTGCCACTGTCAATGATTTTATGTCTGATATAATAGACAAAAAGAGATGTCTGTAACTGTGAAACACAAAGCAAAGAAACAAAACAGTGTGCTAAATTCGAGGATAATAGGAATAAAAATATATCCCCAAAACATCACAGAAAGGCCAGTATCATAAACCAGCATCACTATCAAGAATCTCATCTCTGTAATTATATTTCCTGCAACCTACTCTCAATATTTTCCGTCAACTACTCCGTGAACATAACAATTCAATTAAATGTGAAGTTTTCCCTAACTCCCCACTGCCTTCCTCTTTCTTCTCTATGTTTGCTTGTCTTGATTTCATCATATGTACACATCCATCTTTGGAGGATTGCAACTGATCATATTCCTTGCTCCTTGTTTTGGCTCATATTGCTTGTTGATTGCCAAGCAAGCAATATGAGCTGTGATTGGGTGTAAGGATTGGGTGGGAGGTGCTGGTGACGACGGTGATTGTTCCTCACATGGTGGGGGAGATGGAGGTGGTGGCTGCTGTTCACATGGTAAGGGAGATGGAGATGATGGTGGCGGGGGTGGTAGAGAATAAATGGGTGGAGGAGGTGGTGCTTGATAGCTATAATTAGTGGCAGCCGTGGTAAACTTGGTAGCAGACAAAGTAAAAGTGGGTTTGGAGGTGGTGACAGTAAAATTAGAGGCAGTGGTGGAAAGCGACTGCAATGTATTGGAGTTGGAGGTGGTGGTGAAGATGCAGCAGGTGGTGGCATTGGTAAAGGTGATGGAGTTGATGCTGGTGGTGGGGGCGGCAGTGGTAAAGGAGGTGGAGGTGGAGCGGATTCTGATGGTGGTGGTGGCAGAGGCAGTAAAGGAGGTGGGGGTGAGTAAATTGATGGTGGTGATTGCAGTAGAAGAGGGGGGACATGGTTGTGGCCTTGATGGAGAAGGATCAAATACGTTACATTTCAAAGCATTGCAAAATACTGGCCTAGACCAAAAAACATTTACATTGCAATGTCGACCTCTGTAACAATTCCTCCTATCATCAAAATCTCGCAAATCCAAACAAACTGATGGTTCACCAGCGAAGAAGTTATAATCAAAACTGAAATTTCGCAGATTCAGAAGCGGACACACTCTCAGGTACAGTCCCTGATGGCATATTGTGTCCTACATTGAGCTGTTCTAAACTCATCTTTTCTCCAATTGTATTTGGCAATTCACCCATCAGTTTATTGTTGCTTGATAAACCACGACTATCCCAACATTGTAGGTACGTGGGGTAAGTGGAAGGTAGTGTAGGGGACATGCATGCATGAGAAAGCAGTCAAGGAGTAGATACGTGGGTTAGTGGAAGGAAGTGGAAGGAGGAGCAGCAAGGATTTGTAGATTTGGTCCAGTTCTGTTGGCATTCGTATGCATGGATTAAGTTAAACATCTATTTAGTTTTTGTTAACTAGTATCTTGTTTATAGATGAACCACGTTAAAGAGAAGTTTCAGCTTGTTGAAACTCCTCGGCACTGTGCCACAAAATCTATTGGAGTTCATGTGAAATAATGCAATATCTGTGAGAAGTCCAAGCTCTTCAGGGAGGTAGCTGGCAACATCACCATGGTTTATATCAATGCCTGCCACGGTTTGGATTAACTGGTCGTTGGGAGCTTTAGCACAGAAGACTCTCCAGTGTAGTTGCACACATTGGATCCCACCCAGTTGGACGTTATATTCAGAGGATCTGAGATGATGGCTTGTTTCCATGCTTGAAGGGCAATGTAAGCGCTTCTGAGTCTTGGATTGTTAAAAAGTAAGGGAAGCCGGTATTCTCACAAGCTCGCCCCTTGAACCAAAATGATTTCTGTAATACAAAAGTTTTCTTTCTTTGATATATGCAGCAGCTTCTCCCGATTCTCCGAAGCCTGCATGGCTAGAAATAGAGAGTTTTTGCGCAGTATGACAAGTGAAATGAGAGTGAGAATGATGAAGAATTGAACAAAGTATAATAATATTTTTCTCAATCTCTCACCAATGAACAAACGTCTATAGAATTATGTCTATTATAATGAGATGGGATTATCTCTTTCTATCATTTTGTATTCTGTTTAGACCTATGCAAGAGAAGAGTTGATGTTGGTGATAGAGAAGAAGATTGAGTCGGTGATGGTGATAGACAAGAAGATATTGAATATGAGTAATGTGGCTAGGTTTAAACGAATATGAGAAATATGTACAGCTAGATCACAGCAGAAAAACCACGGGTGAGCCTTGGTTTTTCATTTTATTTCTTTGGTGTTGTCTGAAAGGTTAATTGAACTTTCCTTCTCATAGTAAAGCTGGTTTATCTTCTGGTCATGAGTAGAACGATCCCGCCAAAAGGAAGAATTAACCCATAAATTTTACCCAGGATTTGATTCTCTTTATATCAGAAGAAGATGGAGTTGGCAAATTGCATTAAGCGCACGTAACAGAGAAGTTGTAGATGTGGGGTTGATAATTTTGTAATGCTAGTATTTGTTTGTCAGGAAGTGTTTGCCGGACAGTAGCCGCTTCTAACTCTCCGACTTTACCTCTCGTCATAACTTCTTACCATTCTCCGTCCAGTGGCAGGGAAGCACTTTTTAGTGCAACATTTACTCCGTATTTTAATTTATTGGACTTTATTATAAACACAAACCCAATAAAAATACGTTTGAACTCCGGTCCGGCCCATTCACTTGGCCCGATTGGCTTGATTGGTACACGTTGCGTCTCACGGTCCATCACTCGTCCTGACTCCCCATAAAGAAAATGACGTCAGATGTGAACAGTGGGGCCTAACTCTCTCAATACTCGGTGGCTTCTGGCTCTGGTGGGCCCACCTCAGCTTGAGTGTCCACTCTGCCCTGCCCCTGCCCTGAAAATTACCAAATCACGAGACACATTTCCGCACGACTGCTTCAAACTTAAAATACTGTTATCACGTGCTGATTAAGGAGGTAGAAGGACATCTTCAAAGTGATCCACGTCAAGTGATTTGACTTTTTCTCACATTTGCTTTTCAACAATAATGTTAATTAACCGTAGACCTCCATGATTAGGCTTAATTAAAAACAGCCTAATCCTTTTTAAATGAGAATAACATTAGGATTAGCCCCACTAAGCCTTCTTTGGCGTGTAATCAAGTCAATGATTGAGGTTTATGTGGTCTCATAATCGACACGTAATACCTAAAATTTGTATTAAATTAACACGTGATATGTGTCTATTGGTAAAATTATATTTAAATATAAATTCTTATGATCTTAATTGATAGATGTCAAAAAGAAGAAAAATTTCTTGTGTTTATTAAATAAGTTATTGAATTTTATTAAATTAATTATAATTTAATTAAATATTAATAAAATTTGGTGTTTAAAAATAAGAATAGTTGTTTTGATTGTTTTAACAAGAAATAAGGATCTATTTGATAGAATTAAAAATTTTATGTACTAATTCAAAAAATAATAAAATACAGGGATCCAACTGTTATTCAGGTAATAATAGTATTCTACATTTGACGTGTCACATTCTCAAGGCCCTTCTATTTTGAGTGCGCCGCCCCTTGGTTACTTCGTTTCTCTGGATAAGCATTGCGAGCTATGCAATTGATTATGATTAGAGATATCTTTTAATGTCAGTCGGTCATTCCTCCTGACTGTGTATTAAAAACGTCGGTTCCATCCGTCGGTCTATCTCACACGTGTCAAGCTCACACGATCCCTAACGCACTGCTGTCCTTCTGTGATTAAAGAAAGAGCCGTAATGCCCATCATGCTTATGTTTGATCTTATCTCAAATCCAGACCGTTCAATTTTTGCCACCGAAAATCATTCAATTGGAAGACAAGTTTCTCCAATGTCACCACCGACTGCTACTGTTTCCCACCAGGAAAAGTTGTCCTTCGAAGATCACCCACAATAATATAAAGCATCGCCTATTTTCTGCCGTTGGATCTCACTATTCCGCTTTCTTAGAAATTGATTGGAATATTCAAATGAATCGAATTTGGAACTCCTACAGCTATTCGTGATCAGATACACGAGGGTATTTACGTAATTGATCGACAACCTGGCAAAATGTAGCGGCGTATGCCAACAAAATCCGGTGCTTCTTTGACTTTTCGCTTTCTTCTTCCAAAAGCAAATTTCGAAGTCTCTCGAATGCAAATACGAAATCTTTACCCGATCACGTCACGCGTATATATATAACCAGCTTCAGTTTAAACTCTCTCGTTCATTCACATTTAAAGCGCGCATTCATAAGTTGTTTCACTGGAAGCAATCTTAGGTCGGACCTCGGAGGTTCAGTCGGTTCTTGCCGTTAATTTACCGATTTCGGATCGGCAACCCCCAGATTGAAAGTTCGTTATTCATAATTATTCGTTTCAGTTTTAGTTTATTTTGATTCTCCCTGCTATTTGTTTATATTTCTTTGATAATTTTAGGTAATGTACCATAAAATGAAACAGGTTTTGTTGCTTTTTGAGTTTTAAGGTGGTGATTTGATCATTTAGTTTAGATGAAAACTTAAGGTACTGTTTGATTACTGAGAAATCTGAGAGAAGGAAAAGTATTTGAGATCATACATTTTCTTATGTAATTTCCGAGAATATGTGGGAATTTGAAATTTTTTTAAATACTTCTGTTTCCTCGGTCACTATAATTGAGAAAATGTTTGATTTCAAGTGTCTTTTCTTTGCTCTTTTCCTCTGCAGCCGAACAGAGTATCCTTTGGTTTGATTAAGCTTATTAGTTGGGCTTAGGAGACAAGAATGATAGAAAGCCTGAGCTCTTATGACTTGTTTCATGATAGTGTACGTGTTTTGGCTCTTTTGTTATTCAAGATTCTGGATATAATGCGTGGATCGATATGCATCTCAATTTGTGTGATATTGTGAGATATCTCAAATTTTGATTGTTGTTTATATTTTATGCTTGGATGATTTGTTCTTGTTGGTTTTAGTTATGCTGTGTGATTCCAATGTAGTAACGTGTTGTGTTGTTATACTTGATGTTGTTGTTGTTGCTCTTTTTGTTGTGAGTGCTTTGGATGCTTTTGAAGTTTATTGTTTTTGGTATTTTCAGTGCAAATTCAAATTTTTATAATCTGAATGTGGCACGGAGATTGTATTCTGTGTTAGGGTAACACTTGTTTGTTTCTTGATTAGGCCATATTTGTTGCTCAGCGATGATATTGGATGCTTGTGCTTTCTTTTCATTCCAAGTGCATGTAATGCTTCTTTATGGTGAATTTTGTATGTACTTCTCGAATATCAGAAGCACTCCTTGTGTGCTGGTGAAGTTTATGGAGAGTGCATATCGGATGTGTTAGAATCCTTTTGTAATCATTTTGTTGATGGTAGCTATGAGTGGCATCATCTATGGGTTGTTAATGGTTCTTTTAAGCGTGTTACTTGTCTTGGAAATTTATATAATAAAATCTCAGTTAACGAATAAGGGAGCCTGCAGCTGTCATTACTTTGCCATGAAAGCAACTTAGGGAGTCAATTGGCATGGCTGGAAACTTTGTTTCTGAGATAAATTGCTTTTGATATAGAAAGATGTACGTAATTGAATATAGATCATTTATGTTAATGCAACAGTTGGAGAAGTTTAGAACTGACATAAAATATTAACTCTATAATTTACATGATTATCCAGAGGTGCATTACTGATGCAAGAAGAGAATGAAATAAATACAATGGGAATCAAGCTCTTTCATGAAAACCAGATCATAAGGGAGGAAATTATAATGTTCTAACTTTTGCAATACTTTCTTGATTGATAACCACCATATTGGACTTTCAAATGGTTCAGGCTGTGAGAACTGTTGTTATGGGAGTATATTTACCTTAATTCACACCTGACATCCAGTTTTCTGAGAGTCCTAAATTGATATGGCAGGCTGCTAACTCTTTGCTGTGATTGATGTGGTTTTATCAAACTATACTTTTGAGTCCTGATTTACTGTGTTTATCAAGAGGTATAAGTGATGGTCAAACTTGAGGTGCCAATTCTTGGGCATCAAGTGGTACAGGTATCTGAGAGGACACTATAGCAATTACGAATGTGATGTGAGTCTGTATGTCTTGTATTTATATCATGAGTTGCAGGTATTCAAGATGATTAAGGTCAATGGATGACCAAATAGGAATAGCAATGCTGTGTGGCAGATCTTTACAGGCTTACTCTATCAGCGCTGGAAATGCAAGCTCCAGGAGTAACGGGTCTATATCTCAAAGTTTGGACAGAGTGTTCAACGAAGGGGCTTTTTCTGTCATAATCATGTTGTTCTTAGGGTTTCTACCTCCCTCCTAAACTTCAGTTGTTTCAAAATGCTTTTACATCTACCAATCTATGTTAGTATGGACAAGGGTGTTGCCCTACTAGTTGGGTGTGGGCGCGGAACTTCCATCTTTTTACTGTCAGAGGAACTTGGTCCTTGGTCCCTTGGTGTGGACTATAAAAATGTAAATTCTCCTAGTAGTTTAAACATTTTATAATATTGGAAGAGCTGGCTAGGTTCAAGTGGACTGAATTCTTACAGGAGAGATGCCCTATGAAGCTGTTATGTTATAAATAATTATGTCGGGGGTAAGTCCAGTTCTCAAAGTGACTTGATGCAGAGTTGCAAGTGGTGATAGGCCTGTCTTTGGTGGACAATCAAGAAAACACATTTTCAATCTCACACACTTTCCCCATACTTATATACAGTTTAGAGCGTGTGATCTTCTGCGTTTACCATAGGTTGGGACGCCAATTGGTCATTTCCGGTATAGTTGGTTTTGGAACCTCAAGGAATCAAGTGATCATGCATATGCTATTTCTCACTCACAGGTGGAGGCTCCAGAGTTTCCCAGTGCTAAACTGTTTTTTATACGTATGGGATTCTCATAGGTGTTCTTGTTTTGATGAATCCTTCTCGTGGAGTAATGCTGATTGGAGCTGTTCAATCTTGGATTATGTTATTGCTGATTTCCATTGATCTGCAGCAGTGTAGAAGAAAGCAACAATGTTGTGTGGCTTGTTCGCGCTGTAGATGTTTTTGAATTTTTAGGATCTTGGCTAAATATGCCTTTTGTTGCAGGTGCTTGAGGATTTTTACCAGCTTCTGCTGTCTCTATTCTCAATACAGTAGTTGCCATGGCGGAAGGAGTCGTCAATGAGTCCAGCCATCAACAGTTTGACTTGCAGAACATATCCTACAAAGCAGAGGAAACTGAGGCAGCGATCTCTTGCTCTTACAAGCGAAAAGGAGAGTGTAGGCCAGCAGAAGAATCAGCAAAACATGACAATTTGGATGAATTGGTAAAGAAAGGTTTCATGGAGTATGGGTATGATTTGCCTTTCTTTCTCCCATTTAAGGTCAGGTTTCTCCCATTTTTTCATTGGCTAACATTATATGATTTTTACAGATGTCAGCACTATCGAAGACGGTGCCGCATTAGAGCTCCTTGTTGCAATGAGGTCTTTGATTGTCGTCATTGTCACAACGAGGCAATGGTGAGCTTTTTTTTACCCATGAACAATTAAGTACATCTGTCTTTCCTATATTTTGTTATGGAAATAATAAGTAACCAAATCTACTTCGCTTTAGTGGTTATACTGTAAACATTTTCTTAGCAGGGACAATTTAACTTTTGATTACTGTTGGCCCAAATATATTAGTCTTAGCTTGTTAAAATTGCCTAACTAGGGATGGTAAGTTGTTTGTTCTTTTTATTAACCGGTAATATATTCTTTCTGTTTTGCAGAACGATATTATTGTTGATCAGAAGCTTAGACATGACATTCCACGCCATCAAATCAAACAGGTAGATATATCACTGGCTCTTCCACTTTCCTGCCCCTTTTTCATTGAATTTTTAATAGTTATTGTAGCCACTGTTGCTGAGAAGGTGCGTGCTCGTCTAACCCTTTTTTCCAAAAAATTCCAGGTGATCTGTTCACTATGCGGCACCGAACAACAGGTTAGTTTAAGGTTTTATTCATTCTGGTGATTGTGGCATACACCTTCTTATACTACGAGAAGGTGGTTGCTAAACTTATGCTATGAGAAGGTGGTTGCTAATGGAAAATTGTAATCAATGCTAGATTTTCTCATCTTGGCAGCAGTAGAAAATAGACATGGTATCTGCTCTCTGAGGAGGAATATTTTTTGTGTTACTGAGTAGTTTGCTTACTGTTTATTCTCAGGTTCAGCAAATGTGTGTTAATTGTGGTGTATGCATGGCAGAATACTTCTGCAAGACTTGCAAGCTGTTTGATGATGATGTGAGTAATTTTCAACCTTCCCCCCCCACCCCCATTTCTCTCTCTCTCTCTCTCAAATTTGAGCACAGATTGACCCTCTATCAACAAAGGTGTTGTTAAAATGCGGACATGAATGAAACTGACTTGTGTACCATCTAGTGTGCAAAGAATGTGGAATTGGCTCTCTCACATAATTTCTTCAAGCTTGTGGTGCTTTTGTTTGTTAAGTTAATGGGTTGAACAGGTTGATCTAATCATATTTCACTTATTTGCTTTGGCAATGCTGCAGGCATCTAAGAAACAGTACCATTGTGATGGCTGTGGAATATGCAGGTATGTTTATTTGCTTTGTTATTTTGCTGGCAATTCTAAATTTATTTAATTTTGTTTTAGCATGAATTGTTAATGTGCTTTGTTTCTAGAATTGGTGGACGTGAGAATTTCTTCCACAGTTATAAGTGTGGTAAGTAATGCATGCCTAATCATTCTTGTTTATTCTTTTCAACTTGGGTCCAGTTCAGTGTTTATATCGTGACTTGTTATAATGGCAAATATTTATCTGCTTGTGCTTGTTTTCTTTTTTCTTGTTGTACAGGTTGCTGCTACTCAATTCTTTTGAAGAACAGACACCCATGTGTAGAAGGTGCAATGCATCGTGACTGCCCTGTTTGTTGTGAGGTAATACATTAATTTGTAGTTGTAGCAAAAGAAGAAATAAATCAGTTTTCTAATTTTCTTTTTGGATTGCTCAAGTACAAGTTTAATTGAAATAATTGTCTGCAGTATCTATTTGAGTCGAGGAATGATGTAATTGTTATGCCATGTGGGCACACCATTCACAAAAACTGCTTGAAGGAGATGTGGGAACATTCTCAGTGAGTGCCCTTGCTGCTGTTGTAATAGTAACTTATGTTTTCATACTGTTATAATAGTTTCCTATGTTTTCAACCTGCCTTAATTTTCTGGTGTTATTTATTTGCATTGGTCATTTTGAAGGATATTCTTTGGTTTTATTTATTTGCATTGATCGTTTTGACAGATATGCTTGCCCCCTCTGCTCTAAGTCGGTCTGTGACATGTCCAAGGTCTGGGAGAAATATGATATGGAGATTGCTGCTACACCGATGCCGGAACTTTACATGAATAAAAAGGTCTGCCTTACTCGCTTACATGTGTTCATGATTAATTACACACCTCTCTGTATATACCATTCTGATGGTAGCCGCATTTAACAGGTTTGGATCCTGTGCAATGACTGCGGTAAAACCTCACATGTACAGTTCCACGTTGTAGCTCAGAAGTGCCCCAATTGCAAGTCCTACAACACTCGTCTGACAAGGGGCTGAGCAAGTGGCATTGGTTATCTCGTCATGCAATGAAATTCATGGTGGTGGATACTCCTGTTGCTCGTGTTGGGGTTTATTTTGCAACTGTCTCAGCCACACTCTTGATGGAGTTGAGGTGGTGCGCGCAGCCTGCTGTGTGTTGGGGACAGTCTTGCCCGTGGTTTTCCTTTTTCTGTCTTTCGTGTTTCTCATGATAGTCTGTCCTTTTGTAATAAGTTTTCTTATGCTAATGTTGTAAGTGGTGGCGCCGCCGCTGTCCCGCTGTGGCGCGGGGTGAACGTCCGTGTTTCTCCTGTTACCATGAGTGTAATGTTTAAGTCGATCAGCAATTTGTTAGTTGATTTTTGTCGTTTCTTTTGACCGACTTTTGAAATCGATCTCTGTGACTTCCGAACGGCGGCAAATGATCAATCTATGCTGCGCGTTGGTATGGTATTTGCTCGTTATGTCGTCGTCTCGAATAATTATTTTTAACACGTTCGGGGACTTCAGTGATCTTATCCGAGATATGAGGGGAGGGGACGGACAAGCGGTCATAATTCGAAGATGGCACTGGCCGCTACGCTCTTCCCGTGAGCAAAATGATAACCAGAGACCGAACATCCAGCAACAAATTCTGTCATCGGTTTGTTGAAATCTTGTTCCAAGTATCGAGGAATTTGTACCAATTCACTCTTACTTAATCACAACAAATCTCATGCAGCAACCTCTAGTATGCACCCGCGTTTTCCAGTTCTTGGTCTCTATTGGGTACCTTGATTATGTTCAGCAAATTATTAGGCAAGCCCGCGAAGTGGACATTGTAATCTGGAATTCCATCATGGAAAATCAACTTAAAAATGGTTCTCATCGAGAAGTATTTGTAATTTATTTCTATCTCGTCACCCAAGGTGTGGAACTGAATAAATCCACTTTTCACTTCTTGATTCATGCTTGTTCGATAATGTTTGCTGTTCCCGAAGGCAATGAAGTTCATGGAAGAATTTCGAAATACGGATTAAGTGATAAGCTATCTTTGAATAACAATTTGATGGGTATGTATAACAAATGCCGGAAATGGAATGCGGTGCGTCAGTTGTTTGAGAAATTGCCTAAAAGAGACATCATTAGTTGGAATACCATGATATCGTGTTATACTTTGATGGGAAGGTACAAAGAAGCGCTGGATTTGTTCGGTGAAATGATGGTTGAAGGTGTCAGTCCTGACGAGATAACTATGGTTAGCTTGGGGTTCAGCAGGTACAAAATTAACGGATATGGAAATCGGAAGGGTTTGGCATCTATATATTGAGGATAGCAACGTGAAGATTAGTGGGAGTTTGCTAAATTGTCTGATAGATATGTATTGCAAGTGTGGGAATACGGAGGAAGCACAAAAGCTTCTGGATCGATGTGATTCTGATGAGGTCGATGTTGGTCTGTGTACTACACTGATAAGTGGGTATGTGAAGTCTAATGAAATAGAGGAGGCAAGACGCTTGTTTGATCAGATGACAGAGAGGAATTTGATTTCGTGGACTACTATGATTTCGGGTTTTGTTCAATGCGGGCATCATTATGAGAGTTTGAAGTTGTTGAGGGAAATGAGGCTTGAAAATTTGAGTCCAGATGAGGTTGTGCTCTTAACAACACTTTCAGCAAGGGTTGATGTGGAGGACTGTCAATTTGGCAAATCCATCCATGGCTTGATTGGCAAATATGGAGTGATTGTTGATGGGTTTCTTGGAAATGCTTTGATAGAATTGTATGCAAAGTGTGAAGAAGTAGAAAAAGCTTGCTTAATCTTTAAGCAGCTGCCAAACAAGAGTGTTGTGTCTTAGAATACAATGTTGGACGGATTTTGCAGAAATGGGGATATTAGCAGGGCAAGAGCCTTCTTTGATGAGATCCCTGAGAAAGATGCTATCTCTTGGAATACTTTGATCAACTGCTATGCTGAATTTAATTGGTTTGAGGAATCATTTGAGCTTTTCCATGGGATTCCGAGATCAAATGTAAGAGCTAGCAAGCTCACTTTGATCAGTTTGCTAACATCCTGTGCTAGTGTTGGAGCCCTTAATCATGGCATTTGGGTTCATGTTTACATAAAAAAGAATCAAATCAGAGTAGATAACATGTTAGGAACTGCTCTTATTGATATGTACGGAAGGTGCGGAAGCAGTGAAATGGCATATGACTTGTTTTCTGAAATAAGTGAGAAGAATGTATTTTCGTGGACTGCAATGATGGCAGCATTTGCTCCGGAGGGGCATGGGCACAAAGCAATTGATCTGTACTTGCAAATGGAGGAAACAGGAACAAAGCCAGACTCTTGTCACTCTCGTAGTTCTGTCTGCCTGTAGCCACGGGGGTTTAGTTGCTGAAAGGGTACAAATTCTTCAGCAAAATGAGTAGTGTCTGCAATGTTAAACCAAAGATACAGCACAATGGATGTATGGTTGATCTCTTAGGTAGAGCTGGACACGTAGAAGAGGTGCAAACTTCATCGCATCCATGCCAATTCCACCTGATATTTCTATACGAGTTCCTTGCTGAGAGCTTGTGGGTGCCACCAAAATGTCGAATTAGCTGAGTATGCATTTAAACATCTGACGGACATAGATCCACACAATGACGGAGCTGACGTGCTGCTTTCAAATATTTATGGGAAAGCTGGTAGATTAGATGATGTGAACCGAGTTAGAACAAAGCTACATGATATGGGATTGAGGAAGCGACCAGGATATAGTTTGATAGAGCAAGGTGGAATTATCCATAAATTTACTTCTGGGGATTTCTTCAACCCTCTGTCTGAAGAAGCTTATTCCATGTTAAATGAGATTGAGACAAGATTACAGCACGGAGAACTAAAAGAAAAATCGTCTCTCCATAGTGAAAGATTGGCTATAGCTTATGGTCTTATAAGCAGTCCTGAAAGTTCACTTATCCGGATTGTGTATAGTCTTAGGATTTGTGGGGATTGTCATTCATTTATGAAGCTTATATCTCAGGCATATAATAGCGAAATCGTTATTAGGGATAACAGTAGATTCCATCGGTTTCGATATGGGCATTGCTCGTGTACAGATTATTGGTGATCCGAATTCGACACTGTAAATCAAGCTTATTCTCAAATAAAAAGCCGATGGCGATGCCATTTAACTAATTTTGATTCTTTGAAACAGGGAACATCCGACTTCTCTTGGCAGAATTGTGAAGAAAAATGTTTCTTGTTCTTCGTAGAGACTCTGATGTCCTGATTAAACTTCTTCCTCTTTTGTATTTCTCATTGCCATTTCGTATATATCATGTTTCCATGCGGGAATTGCATAACAGGAGATGCAGAGCAGATTTCTTTCACTCAATTCATCTGCAGAATACTATAAATACAACGTAATAATTGTCCTCCTGATTTTCATAGATTTTTCTCTTGGTACGAGAGCGACAGTCCTGGACTACGTACGCAAAATGTTAATGCTGGCCTCGTGATATGATTTTGAAGGTACATCTCGTGAGAACTACACACAATCTTTTACTGAGTGAAAAAAGTTGCGCTGAGACATGATGGGAACTGTTTTTTCACGGCTGTGTTCAAAAGAATGTGGCTGAAGAAGCATTAGTGTGTCTCATTTGCTTGCAGAAAGAGTTGGCCTGCCTTAGAACGGTGTAAAATGTAATGTGTTCGAAGTTCATGGTCAACAGCAGAGCAAAGAAAGTAAATTGCAGGGAGTTTCATCGGTGATTGTGTGCAGTTTCATTGCTTGTGAATAATGGCAAATTGGGTCCTTGATGCTGCATTATGTAGATTCATATTGATTGTTGAAACTGCCCGCCCTACCTGATGTGTAGTGATAGTGAAGAGCATCAAAACAAGCCTGCAAATTAATCACTGAAATAACCAAGGAAACAAAAGAAAAATGCTAGTGTTGACCGCCATAATAATTGCCCATGTGCAGAAAGGACATGCCCAGAACACAATTAATCTTTACTTTTGCAAAATGGGAGAAGCAATAATCAACATGTACTTGAGGTTCATTCATAGCCTATTTGTTTGCTTCTACACACGAAGCTTTCGTTGATCAGGTCACAAATACTTGATAATAAATGAATACTGACCAAGGAACTTCGCCGAAATAATGTGAAAACAAAGCTATGTGGTCTTAAGTTTATACTGCTCGTGGATTTCCTGTAATGGAACCAAGTGGGAGCTGAAAGAGGAAGGAAGATTACTGAGTAATCCAAGTTGCATATTCTCAATTACGTTATAAGGTCAAGAAGAAAAAAGATGTAAATGCATAGTAGTGCTTTTATTTTATGTCAAAAACTTGTTAAGTTGCAGGCTTATGCATTCATTTCTTGCTGCAATAGAGAGAATACAAAAATAATAACATGGGGAGCTATAAAAACGAGCTTCTACCCTTTTGGTTTGACCCTAATTATAACGCAACAAAAGTCCGAGAATATATGTTTATGACCGAATTAGTACCCACCAAGGCCATCAAAGCTGAAACATAATCAGCAGACGAGGCAATGTACAAAACGATCATCCATGGCTGCCTAGTGACACTCACAAACAGCACTTCATAGACAGATGATCAAGTCGTCTACCTTTCTGAGGGTTCATCAATCATGGATATGGTGGATCTGGATAAAGAACGCTTTTATGTTGTGGCAAAGATGCCAGATTCGAAGGGCTCCTCGCAATTATCTGAATTGGGAGAGCTTTCACAAGACTTCATGCTTTTCTCCGTTTCCTCATCAACCAAAATCTCATGGGAGCGACATTCCAAGCTGCAAAATGCTTTCTCACCTCTGCAAGAGATTAATCAAATCAGAATCTTCAACATAAATCCTCCTGCAAGGATGCATTGTGAAAAATAAAGAGGCTATCGATACCATGACTGGGGTATACCTGTATATGTAAATATCTTTACCCTCCAATTTCTTGCTGCAAGAGTCACAGACACTCAAGAAATCGTGAGAAGGATGCGAGGTGGTTGAGCTCATAACTTCTTCAATTCCCTTAGTTTCATTCTTACAAGAGTTGATCAAGTCACTAACGTGGCAATCCAAAATGCAGTCGCCATATATATGAGTTGTTCTCGGGTTAGGACCATGTGATATTACACGGGTATAATCTTCAGAAAGCTCAATCTCATCCGCAGAGAGGGTTTCAGTAAATTCATTGCCACAACCATTGGAAACTGACATCGAGTTTACTTTTATATGGGAATATTTGTTTGAATTTGGGCTCCCTCCAATCATCAGAGGAGGGGAACTCCCCTCGGAGGTTAATTTTTCCAAACCAAAACTCCCAGAAGTCAAATGAGAGCTACGGTCAGCAGATCCAGCTAAAGCTGGAAATGACCAGCAGGAATCCAGTGAACAAGACCTGATTTTCCCAAATGGCTCCTGTTCTAATGGGGTTTCTCCAATTTCAAAAACAACATCAGAGTTGCCCTTTTGCAGGGGAGATTTGATCTGGGTACAAGGAAAAGTTGCATAATTTTTAGGCAAGGATTTAGGTGCATCAAAATAATTACTGTGGATTTGACTATTTGAAGTTTTAATCCTCATCTGAGGTCCAAAAAGAATGTTCTTACTCTCCGAACGAAGAACTTTACCAGACAGTTTGGTATCATTTTCCAGAGAATCTATAATGCTTAATCCAACTTTACTAGTATCCCAGCTCTTTTGTTGCCCACAAAGGGGAGATCTTGGGGACCTAAAGGGGTTACCTAGATTTGAAAACACCCTAAAATCGAGAGGAGATGTTGGGCTCCAGACTGAATCAGAATCTGATAAACCCTTGGGAGTCGATCCAACAAACAGACCAGGAACACCAAAAAAGGAGTTGTTTTTGTGATTTCCAGAATTGAAGTAGGACCCGGCAACAGAATCAGACATTGTTAGATGACTCATCCGCTGATCTTTCTCAAGGGACCTGGTCCTTTTCCTCAGCATTAGCTCCTAGCAATACCAAAAGCTTCTTGTCTGAACAATAATCAAACAGAATTCGACATTCAGTTAGTTAATAAGCTTACATAACAATACACAATTATTTAGTAAGCTGCATTCTGCAGAAAAATAAGGAATTTATGAAATCGTCCTCTCACATGCACAGAGACTGGTTAAAAAATCATGAACCAAGAACAGATTGACGATTAAAAGAAAAATCCATGATGATGTGCGTATAGCTGAAAAGAAAGATCCCTAAAAGCCCATTTAAAAATTTAAATTTCTAAAGCATTGAAAGAGGTCTGAGATGGCAGAGAGATGTCAAATCAATTTTCAAAGTAGTAAATAGAATGCCCCAAACTAAACAAAAATCTGACGAAAAATCAAACCCCTGTTGAGCAGACTACAGTGCGTTCATATTGACATTCTACCAAGAAACTCCATCAATCAAATGCTGTGAAAATGAAGAATGACCTTGAAATCATTCCAACAGGACATACCCAGATAAGAAAATCCAATGATTCAAAGAAAAACCTCTCGAAACAAACCAATCATCCATTAGAAAATGATCAACACATCAAACCCCAAAAAAGAAAACAATAGAAGAACGTAGATGTAAATGCATCTCGGCAATCAAAAAACCCAATCACAGAGACTGAAAAAGGAGAACGAAGAATGAAATAAAAAAAAAGGAAAACAGAGAAACCCACCTCAGACGAGTACTCTCTGCAAATTTTACAGGAGAGAAGAGTTATAAAGAAGAGAAGAGACCCAAATGCAGTAAATATATGTCAGTTTGTTTGTTTCTTTGACAAGAAGTTTGTGTGTTTTCGCGTGTGAAACTTGTGCAGCACACTAGTCTTGCTGTTGTTTTTGTTGTTGTCACTCCTTCTCACTCTCCACTGTTTCATGCCTCAAAATCAGCGAAGCAATGAGCTTCTGAAATACTCCACTCTTCTCCACCTCTTCCCACGTACACGTAATAACAGATGCAATACTGCCTTTGCCCACAGAAAATAGATGTATTTTACCAGCTTTTGTTGTATCCATGCATTAACCCCACTATCATTATTCAACTCACTTCGTGTCCTCTTCCACGCTCTTCTCCATCTCCCATTTCTTTTTATTTTTATTTAATTTATTTTTACTTTTGCCCCTTTATTTCTTTATTTTATATTTTTTTAAAATTTAATAAAAATTTTCCACAATTGGTTCTTCATACAGCTGGTCCAATGATCAAACGGTCAAAAAATTTTCACCGACGGTGATGTGGCGAATAGTGTTAGTAAAAAAAATAAAAAGGGGTTAAAGTGAGGGTCTTAAATAAAACAAGAAGGACGACAGAAATGGGTTTGATTCAGTTACTTTATTGCCCTTTTTTGGGTGACTCATCACTAAACGACAACGTTCTTCTGGGAATTGACGAACCGTCACGGCCGTCCTGACCAGGTTATATTAATCGGCTCCATCCGCCGAGTCTTTTGAGAGATTAAACCACATTTGTGTTAAAACTCGTTCCTATTTTTATTAAAGCATGCCGGGTTGTATTGAGCACGTGGTTATTGATAGGGCAAAAATGGTATGTTAACTAATGCGAGTAGAAACGATATACTACTTCCACCTTTAGTTTTGCACACAATCATACGCGTGCATTTGTCCCGTAGAGGATGGGAAAAGACCATTATAACCATGGTCCGAGAGACACAGACAGAGAAAGAGAGAGAGAGAGAGGGGTCTGTTGAATTTGTGCTTAGCTAGTCAATTAAAGGATTAAATTCTTTGGAAGCCTTTTGAAATCGCCGAAACAAAAGACCGCAGGTCAAACTGTCAACCATCACGCAATCCCTCTTGACTCCGGCACAGCCCCGCGTACCTGCAGATAACGTCGTAAATCAACCGTTAACTAATAATTGCTCGGGTCCTTTTCAAGTGCCAAGTCGTCAGGTTTAGTTAACCTAACCTGAGTTATAACATAACCCAAAGTTATCATTTCACCTCACTAATCCTTAACCTTTGTTGTTGTTTTTTTTTATTTTATTTTTCACTTCACAAGTTTAGGCCACTGCCAGATTCGATGTCCTTGCTCGAGTCTCGGCTTTTCAGATTTCGGCCTGTCAGGCGCATTGCAAGACACGTGTACGGTACACGTCCTTATCCCGGCAAAATCCAATGGTTGTTGTGAGAAGATTCCTTCAGAACGGACCGGTCACAACAGGCCGTCTCGGATTCTACGTTGTCCGTACTACGAATTACCCTGTCCTCCACACGTGCTGGGACCTGCGTGGCCTCTTAATATGGTTGTGGAATTAAGCGAGGACCGCGCATGCTTTGCCCTTTTGCACTAATGCTGTTGGAACTGGCAGGACACCTTCGGTATTTTTAGATATTAAAAATAAATATCTAATTATGCCAAATAAAATTTTAATTAATAAAAAAATTAAATATTCCAAATATAATATTATTTAAATTAATTTATAAAATAAATTTATTTTTTTAAAAATATTAAATTCTATTATACAATCTGAATTGCTGTTGCACATCTGCCGGACATAAGAGTAAATAAGCATCGTCGCAATTGGTCAATTGGCATTTCTCATGTATCGAAATACAAACGAAGCAGGGCGGGAGCTTGCTTCTTGACCTCCGCGAGCACCCAAAAATTCCTACCCCGTGTGGGGAATTAACTAAATAATTTTATGACACGATCTTTCCCTATTTGCAATCTAATTGCTCCAATTACACTGTAATCCGTGGGTTTAATTATTTAATTGTGTTGGACATTTGGACACGAGCAATTCGGTGCAACGAGACAGACAGTGTCCGTTGCTTGTGTATCGGTTTTATAACATGTTCCATGCCGTCATTTTGATCGCCGAGAACCGAGACCTAAAGGCTTTCGGACGGACTCCGCTTGCCAAGACACATTTTTGTTTATTTATTAGGATTACAAATAAAATAATTTTATTACGTTAATAATATTATTATAAAAAAAATTAATAAAAAATTTTATAATTTTTTTATTATATTAATTAAATAATAAAATTTTATTATTATTATTAAATATTATTTAAATAATTTTATTTTATTAATAATATTGATACTATCATTCATTTATTTGATTGGTCAGGTATTTTTTTTTATATTTATATATGTATCTCTCGGGTTTAAAAAAAGAGGTCGGTCTACCGGTCTACCCGGATAGAACCGGATTCGAGGTGTTTCGGGCGTTTCGGTTTTTCATTTCTCATAAAAAGGAAAAAAATTTCGCGCCTAGCAAAACTCGCAAATTTCCTTGCTCGCGCTACGTAGTTGACAAAAGATTGCTAGGCAATGGCGACTTCACTGTCTCAGTTTGATGCTGAAATTGTTCGTCCTTCGTTTTCAGAAGCTGAATCTCAGCTATCTTCCCTCGTCTACGGTTCGATCTCGTACTTTCGCTTGCATTTTCCGGGCTGCAAGTTACGCCAATTTTGTTCACTGTTCGTATGCGATTCGTTTCACGGTGAATGGAATTTTGCACGTAATGTAGTTAAAAATTAATCGGAAATCAGATAATAATCGTGCAATTCCATAATATAATTGAAATTGCATATGTTATGTAGTTGAAACTTACCGGAACTTAGACAGAATCGGATAGTATTCGTGCAATTCTCTCCGTTCATTTTATTGATAATGTTTATTTCCGCTAACTGTTATAAATGTAAAATAATTCATAAATCTGTCCGTATGGTGTGAATTTTGCGAAATTATGTTGAAATTTTGTTAGGTAATTGATTTTGATGCTAAGAATTATTAGATAATACGCCTGATTATCTTGCAATTTACTTATGGATTGGCCTGACTGAGTCAGATTTTTTTAAAAATAATTACGAGTAAAGGTGTGTTTGGGGGATGCAAAATTGGACATATTGTGTTCATCTACCAAGTTAAATCATTCCGATTAGTCTTGTGTTGGCTGGGTCTATTATTTTGTTCTTGTGCTTCAATTTTGATAACTGATTCTCTGTTATTTGGATGTGATTGGCCTTCAATTTGTTGTCTATCCTATTTTGTGTATGTAAGCTGCCCCATCTTTTAATTAGTGCAGATATGTCACAACAGGTCCAGATGGCAATGACAAACATGCTTAAGACGATAACGTGAGTTGATAATCATCAACCATTTTTAACTTCAGAATATATATATATATATATATATATATATATATATATATATATATATATATATATATTTGGCTCAATAATATGCAATCGGTATCTGTGAAGGCTCATTTTGAAATTTCATGCAAACAAAACTTTCATGCTTTCGTTAATTACATTTTTGCCTTCTGTTCCTAAATGGACATATAACAACCATCTGGTCTCATCATCTCTGCTTTTTTCTTATTATCTTCTCATTGTTACTTTTATCATTTCTTATTCCAGTCAACTATAATAATGCCATGTAAGTTTAGAGTCAATAAAATTACACAATACTTGCTCTCCTTAAAGTTTTCAATTGTCTCCGCTTCTGTACTGATAATAAATCAGCAGCTGAAATCCTTCACCATGGTTTGTAATTTTCATCAGTTAAATCCTGATATTTCTGTAAGCTTTCTTCTTCAATCTGTCTTTCATCTTCTGCTTAGCCTATGGAGTACAGTTTTCACTGATGACTGATCAGCTTAATTACGTGCTGTAAATGCTATGTTCTGGCTTATGCTCATATTTGTCACACCATTTTTTGTTGTTTTTTTTTATTTGGCGAGTACCATGCAGTGAAATTGATCAGAACTCTTCTGGTATCATGGAAGGGATTGAGAAAAGTAAGAACTCTGCTTTTGAGAGGAAAAATTCCTTGGAGGAAGAGAAGAAACAATTACAGAAAGCTGCTTTTGCTGTCTTAGATGTGCTGAACAATGGAGATTGAAAGCTATAAGCTTTATTACTTTCCATTGCTACCACCTCACATGATTTTGTTGATAATGATGTTCAAAGATTAATTTGAGTTTCCTGGGAAAAATTAAGGAAAAAATAGAAATAAAAGAAAAGGAGAAATGCTGCTCGTCCGCAATCATCATTTAATAAGAAGTATTTTATTTTGTTAACAGATCCAAATATTTGCATATATAAATATATACAGCTATTGAAAAATATACTTGTATCACTGCACTCAAAATCACCAGGTAAAGTACTGGACTTGGTGAACTGATGGTTGGTTTATCTGTTGAATTTTCAAAAGATAAACAAGTGGTCATTTTCTCTCAGTGCATTCAGTTCTTCAACTTGTGAGCCATCATCCATGAGAATCATGCTTCCTCTTCGGCCAAACTTTTTCTCTGCATCCAATTTGACATTAGTTTTCCATCCCTCTGAACTCATTAAGTATATACTAATGCACTGCCAGGGATGCAAAACAAAAGTCTTCTTTATTTTCCAGTGACTAAGGTTACTATACTTTCCACTTTTTCAACGCCTAACCATATAGGAGTTTGATGTGATGAAAGTCACTAGTTCTAGTGGCCAAATAGCTAATGTAGTGATGGTCTTAGGACGATATAACATGACATCCATCAGATCTGATGCATTGTGATTAAGGCTTTATTGAGTTGAGTTGACTGAGTGTTATTGGTAACTTTTACAGTCCATTTAATTTGCCCTTTGTCTCAGTCTTCTACCATTGCCTCAGAAGTTTCAGCTAGTCAATTTTATTCAAGTCCCTTCTGTGTCCATTCAACCTAATTTATTATACTGTATAAACATTCAAGGAAGAGATAAATTTCATGGGTGTTTGCTAAGGATATCTTACAATTGTTGGAATTGATTGTTTTATGTGCTTTAATGCATGCGTTTTGGAAGTTATTCAGAAAGAAATATTAGCCTGTTTAATTTTTTTTCCTGGATGTGCATCTTGCAACACTGTGATACCTGCTAATTTGAAGAGGTCCTCAATAGAGTCAGGGAGATATATAAGCTTCCCAGATGTCTCACCCTCTGCTGTATTTGTATTAGGATGATGTCTGTGAATTATCACCCTTATAGACGTTATGCTTGGCAATGGGGTGGAACTTTCTGGTGTTCCTACAAAATGATGGAGTAAATAGATGTAAATGAAGTCCACAATGTATTTTAAGGAAAAGCCTATGACAAAATAGTGCGTAGAACATATGCCTTAGGATCGATGTTTACCTTTAGTGTTTGCCTCTCTATGAGAGTCTGCTACTTCAGGTTTTTGTGTCTCTTCATTTGGCTCTGTAAGCTGCAAAGAAGACAGTGATATCATTTGCGTAAACTTCCAATCTAGTCATCAATGAAATAATTGTGTGACAGGCAGGGCCCAAGTATTGTGATCACCTTAAAACACATTTTTGTGGTTGGATGGCCAAGACTTTGGAGAATGAGAATTTTATTCTGAGCCCAACTATTACAAATATGTATTTTATAAATAACTAAATTTGCTCTCTCCCAAATTTATTTCAAATTCTACGATCATGAAATTGTCTGCAGTTTAAAAAGGCTCACATTCCGAATTGCAGCCAACTGGGCTGATTTGCCTTAAAGCTTAGGTATTATGTTCTGTATTTTGATTTAATTGGTTGGAGATGAGATATACCTCTATGTTCAGATCACCAAGTAACTCTGTGACAACAGGCATTTCATCTAGCACCTCCTTTTTTAAGCCCTTCAAGTTCTGCAAATAGAAGAACCAACATCATTAAACAAATATATCTGCATTTGAAGTCTCATGAATATAAGTGACCTAGAAAATTACCGTCGAACATTTTTGCCTACATGTATATAGTGGAACAATATCATTAGCTGAACATGCCGTTTACTTGGGATATGGTATCCATAAAAAAAATATGGGTGTCAATGATGATAACTGGAAAGGAAATAAATTGCATAGAAGTTCCATACCTGGATGAAGTTGGCGATAATCTTCTTCCCATCTTCTTGATCTGTCTGCATCACTTGCTTTAAATGATGATGGCTAAGCCGGATGACCTGGCAAAGTCTTTTGGTTCTCACCACAAAAGGTTGTGGGATATTGAATATTACACCAATCTCTCCTGCCACGTCTGCAGCACCTAATTTTGACAGAAACTGGAAAATTCACATGAAGTTAGTTTAAATTTACACAATAACTGTGATACTATTACATCACAGGTTCAAATTTCAGTTTGCATTTCACTGTTTTCTTATGAAAACTTTATCACTTTAGCTAACCTATAAATTATTTCTTACAAATTTCTAGGCTTATTCTTTTGCTACTAGAAAGAATGGCAGACAGAATTATTTCTCTATGTTCTGCTTTTTTCTGTATGCATTGCTGTTTCTGTGGCTTTTTAAAACTGTTGTCTGTCTCTGTTAAATACGCTTATTGTGTATGCTGTAAAAGATGTTGATTTGAGATGGAAGTTATCTAATGAGTATATCTTGTTTCGTGCATTTGGGGTGTAATAATTTGCTGAATTATTTGTTGATTTGCTATCACAGGAATGTCATTGGTAGTGTACAATGACAGAAATTGCTGAGAATCATGGAAGGAAATGGGGCATTAATAACATTTCTACCATTGGTTGCTTCACCAATTGAATATTACTAAAGAAGCTGAAATTTTCTCTTTTTAAACTTCGGTACACAGTAGTCATTAATTCTTTGCAACAAGTGAAATCATTTCTTCCTAGCTCATTGGCAATGAATCTAGCT
Source organism: Xylocarpus granatum (assembly GCA_019650275.1). NCBI lineage: Eukaryota > Viridiplantae > Streptophyta > Magnoliopsida > Sapindales > Meliaceae > Xylocarpus > Xylocarpus granatum. The sequence continues at coordinate 165,048 of BNST01000976.1, forward strand.
ACATATGCATACGGGGAAATGCTGAAACATACCTGCTCTGTTCCATTCTTGGATATCAGCACATCCTGCAGTTTTGGATACAAATCAGATTTTGTGCTGGACATTACATAACCTAAACGTGTGAGAAATAGAGATGCCTTACCACTGCTCCGGATACTAAAATGTAGAAATCTGTTGGTATCTGATTTTGCAAAATGATTTCAACCTTAGGAGGAAAATACTCTGCTTTCATATCTGACACCTATAATAATAAGATTTGCCATTAGAGATTGCTCTAGCAACTTTTGATGAATCTCTAGGCATTAATACACATGAACAGAAGTCAAGATTATCTTTGTTAACAAAGGGAGGTATACTATACTGTTGTTTTACCACTTGTGCAATAAAGTCTTCAGAGACTCCTTGAAAAAGGTAGGCTTTTTCAACAGTATTACGGAAAAGATGCTGGGCGATACTGGATCTGATTGCCTTGGGGAGGTCCTGTAGCACTTCTTCGTGTTGCAACTCTGCTGTCTTGAACTTGAGTTGCATGTGTGCCAACATTTGCTCTCTTAAGCCTTCTGGGAGTCTATTCTTGCTTGCATATTGCAAAATCTCGTTGATAGTATTCCTCTTCAAAACCATAAGAAAACAGTATAAGAACTTGTTTGATCCCATACACGCTGTTTGGATAGAAAGACATTTAACAATGAGATAAGATAGCAGAAGGGGACTTAAGAAATCACCATGTAAAGTGTGCGGACGGCACTGTGAACAATGAGATTTGTCATATTTCCGATAATATAAGCGGTGAGGCCAATATTGAAAAGCATATACAACATATTGAAAACCTTCTCTCCCGTATTGACTGCATGCAAATCTCCATATCCGACGGTGGTAAGGGTGACAATTGACCAGTAAATGGAGTAAGTGTAGCCAAGCCAGACGCTCCTGTGTTTAAAGTCATTAACCTGACTTCCGATCCAGGTATTCTCTGCCACCTTGTGATGGGCTGCTAAATAGTAGTAGAAGCAACCCGCCGAATGCACTGCAAATAGCGTAACCTGCAATGCCATGCCATGACACAGAAAACAAAAAATTAAATTTATATTACATTGTAATTGCTACCTGTCTGTTCAGCATGATTCTTCATTGGCTGCATTATTATGGTACGTGCTTTCAAAGACTTTCAAGTAACACTCACACAAATTAATTTACTTAATCTTGTTATGAAGTAGCCGAAGCGTATGTCTTTCTCCAACCTGCACGTAAACGAGCAAGTGGTTTGATGAATATTTACAGTTGTTATAGGAAATACCACGCAAACAGACACAAAAATATATATTTTATTTTTCCAGGCTAATATTCGGGGTTTAGTGAAATGACACATATATCCTCAGGGTTCAGCTAAAATGACGCTTTAGACTCGGTTCGATTAAAAATAAATAAATAAATAAATAATACCCCACGAACCCGTTGAATCGTTTCTAAATTTTAATAGTTTAGATTATTTGTCCGTATTTTTGTTACAATTTGTTGTAATAATTTTAAGTGGCAAAAGGGTCATTACAACGGACAAAGGTCAAAAGTCTCCTCTTAACCTTTTTACTTCTTTGACTTTTAACGGTCAATGTTTTTGACACCAGCAAAGAGCAGAGTGCACATTTAGCCAAGCTTTCGTCTCTGAGCATGTAATTGTTTACCTTTTAAAGAGTTCACTGACACGTCGGAGTCGCCAAAGCCGAAGCAAGTTGAGGAAGCCGAAGGCCCAACCGTCGTGCGATTCCCCGGTGAGGATTCTGTAAATGAGCTGAAATGGCAGCGTTGAGGCAACATCCATTGTGAACCAGAGTCTTGTGACATATCTGAACAAATTTAATGGAGAAGCAAAATATTAGATATTGGTCATACTCATGTCAATTCGATTCAGTCCCAGCTTCAGTCTCCAAGTTATTGCCTTGACTTGTTACAAATATTGAAAAGTCGCGGGCGGCGGAGAAGAGAAGAGGCGAGTTTGAACAGTGACTAGGTCACCCACCGAATCCTAGTTGGTAATTTGGTGGGTTAAAAATGAATGAATGGTTCAGGAAAATGTTTACGGATCGAACATGAACAAATAATGGCCATCGCTAGCGTTAATGATTGGACTGTAGAAAGATTGGAATATATCTTGTGTTGCGTATTTCTGAAGCGCCGCGTTCATCCAAGCTTCAGAAAGATTCTTTTCCATATCAAGACTCTCTTGTTTATCCGGAGAGTTTGAAATATTTCTTGTCTACGAGGTGAATAGAATCAGAGAGACCTACCGTAATGCGATTTTCTTGTGATCGTCGACGAGGAGGTAAGTTGATTTATCCAAGTAGGCCACGAAGAAAGTGAGGATAATATCGGCGGCAAAGAAAAAATCGACCACCAAATCGACGATCAGGAGTGACCCAGTTGCTGTTTTTCTGAAAGCCAATTCAAAAGGAGATGACCATGCAGAATACACCACCAGCACCACCAGAAACGTCTGCCACCATCTGCATATGATAAGATAAGATCAACCCCGAAGACATGATAATTTTCCTTCAGATCCTGTCAACTTTAATGACAAAATCTTTGCGAAATCTTTGTGGATTTCTATTTAATGACCTTGTTTGTCGCGGTAACCAATGTATATCAGCCAGAATTTAAAGACGATGATGACTGGCCGGAAAATACATGCGTGCTTCTTTAGGGAAGCACTCAACAGGGAAGAACTTAATAAAAAGAGAAATAACAAACAAACAGAAACTAAAGCTTGATGAAAACCATTGAAAAGAAAACCTTTATTTTGATCCTGTGCATGAAATGACATGAAAAATTAGGAAAGACGGAAGAGAAGCGTGGTATTTATAATTACCGATATCGATAATCATAAGGAGCAATGACGTATTTCCTGAGCTTCAAGTGTCCATCATCGACAACAGTTCCAAACGCCGGCAACAGGCTACTGGAAACGGAGGCCAAATTCTTGATTTCGCTACTCGAACGGCGGCGAAACAGAAACGGTAACGTCGATCTTGTTTCAGACCACGACTCCATTTTGCTCGCGTTAGAGCCTAAGAGAGAACGAGGTGGCTCTTCATGTCAACACTTCTTGGGTTGCTAAAAAACTATAAATATATATATATATATATATATATATATTAATTATATGGAAGGTTATACGAACCTGCTACGGAATCGTAAGTTTTATACTGAGATAAGACATTATCACTTCATTTTTTTAAGATATAAAGATAATTTAATAGACAAATCCATCATTGAAAACTCTGCAAACCAGGCTAGCACGTCCAATCCCAGCCATCTGATCCTGATGCTTTGTATAATCATGATTCAAGTAATATGAATCATTCTCATACTCCACTATTGATTACTATTTAAATTTGAAGGGCCAATTGGAACGACAGGAGTCCACAGTTTCCGCCACTTGACATGGCAGAGAGCGAGACTGACGGGTGGGTTGTAGTAAAGTAAATTGATGACGGTTGAAAATAAAGACAATCTTCCATTATTGTTATAGGATAAAATTGACACAGCTTGTTTAGCCACATTGGACCCTAAGACTTGAATTTATTGCAATGATGATATGATATTGGACAGACTTGGGAGGATCTATGCACAGAAAATGGTTGCTTTTATCAGACTTAGTTTCATTGTCATGTTTATGGCCTCGCCTGGCCAGGCTAGATTGTGGTGAACTGATAAATAATCGTACCGAGTGAATTGGACTGGGAGGACCCTTTCGTTAACTGATAAATAGTCTTCAACCTTTGACCGAGTATGTTGCAGAACAGGTCAAATTAATGGAGGCAAGTTACTCGAATGACAGTATACAATGGTGTTCAATATTGCTCGATGAATCACTTCCCCGCTCTCTCTCTAACCCACCTTCTCTACCATCTTTTCTTCTTTTATATCTCTCTCCCGCTTCTATGGCCACCGCCACCAATTATTCACCTTCACCGCCGTTGTTCCGTCACTACAGTCACCATCAATCCACCTCCATTGCCGCCGTTATCATCTTGTGGGTTTTGCTATTTGATTCTATTCATCTCATTGCCGATCTTTGATCTCTATTTCTCGTTTCCTATCATATTCAAGCGGGTTGGTGCATATGCGTGTAAAATTTTGGGTGTTGAAAAAGCTGTGGATAAATTCATAATCTTACAAACATGAAATCATATCCACGCACACTGATGCATGCTCATTGTCATTGCTCACTCCCATTCACCTACCCAAACGCTATTGATACTATATTTATAACGAAAAAAGAAAACACAATTAATACTTAAAAATTGCGGGAGTATGAAGTTGACCTGCCATTTTGTACAAGTGGATAAGCACTCTTACTCTGTTTCCTTATTCCGAAAATTTTCAGACCAGAGAGAGGGTGAAAATGTAAGGATTATATTGTAACTGAGGAAAATCTAACCTACAAAAGAATTTACTTTTAACATAACCCATTTCTTTTTCCCCTCTACTTGTCTAGTTTACAACAACAAATTACTCAAGTAAAAGAATTGAATTTACTACAGAGAAAAAATGAAACTTACAAGCTGTTTCTGTACTGTGACCTTTCTACACTCTGAAACAGCGGCAGTATCATAACCTCCTATTGGTGAAACCAAGCAAATCTAGCACCTGTTGCAGCTCTATTGTCTCCCATAGTGGTCCTGGATTAACATCTTGTTTAAGTGACAATGGACCAATTTCAAACATATGAGGTAGCTTTCTCTGCAAATCCTTTGAGATGTGGTACCGTTGCAAGCAATCATTCACAATGGCCAACTAAATCTAAAGACCCAGTTGAAACTGATTGCAGGAAGAGAAAGCAAATCACAGAAGAGAGAAGGCAGGGAGAGTTCTAAAGCCTTTGTCTTCATATTTCATGCAACACATGGCAAACTTCAAGCAGCATCAAGAACCATGACAATTTCCGTGTACAGTGCTGCAAATGAACTTCACAGCTTTCAAATATTCTCAACGAAGTGACCAAATCAGTAGTGTTGCAGCCCAAGTTGAACCCCAAATACTTTTCTTGAGAAACTAATTACATATATTGAGCCAACCACTGTTTACACATATCAAGCACAGGAAGCGCATTTGCATGTAATGCCTGCAAGCAATGTTCTGAGTGTTAGTATTTCAAACCAATTGGGAAATTAGTACTAAACCATTTTAAAACTATCACTCAGAATCCTCTCCATGCCCCTCAAAAAACTCTTGTTCAAAAAGTATTTAAATCAAGTTGGAACATCCAATGGAATTGGTTAAAGCATGGCTATTTAAATCCAGTTGGAATATTTGATGCAATCAGTTAAAAGTATCACATCATCTACCTTGGGGTTTTGGAGGTGGAGGAGGGGTGTGGAGGATTGTGGGGTTGTGTGTTGTGGTGTGCGTTGTGGAGAGGAGTGGAATGCCCCCCAAGTCAGGATGGCAATTGGTCAAGGTAGAATGACTTGTAAAATCCTACAACCTAAATTGAGAAAAGGAATAACCACCTGATGAGCTACATATTGAACATCAGCCACACTACCACTTCGAGAAGCAATTTGGAAAGCGCTTTTTAGACGACCACAAACTACACAAGCCAGTACCTTCCTGCATACCAATAAAAATGTGTTTGATGTTATCACATAGAGATAAGGAAAAAGAAACTAAGAACAAAATTAAAAAGAGAAATGGTTCCGAATTGCCATATAAATTACATTGGCAACGATCTAATTAGTTAAACCCAGTTGTCAAAAATTAATTTGTTGAAACCGGAATCTCATCTCATTAAAATATATCTACTTCCGAATTTATTTATAAAAACAAGTCTGCCTCACTGCTAAATCGAGTGGCACCTCCACAATCCAAAGCCTTTTATTCAGTAATTGCCATGAAAAACATATAAGAGAAGACATACCAAAACAAACAAGCACAGGATCTAAATAAACAGCAGCAGCAGTGACACAAGAGATACAAATGAGCCTCAACAGCACGAGGGAAGCAGATTAGTGATGTATACACACAAGAACCTTGTCAAAGGCAAAGACGATCGTAGAATTAAATATCTAAGATATAAGATAAACAAAATTCAGGGTCCACGAATCTATTTTCAAGGGGCCTTGGCAAGCACAGCGATAAACTTTAATTATTTTTCTGGGAGATAAGAAACACAAGCACCACAACAAAACCTTCAGTCAGCCAAGAGCAATGTGTATGTCCAAGAACAGAGATCTGCCAATTTATGCAAATATATTGATACTTAGAACCACATTTAGATCATCTTTCACAGGACCCTTCATTGACAGAACCAGAATGGGTAATTTCCTTTCAGTGATTATACATTGATTAAAAATATGTGATTTTGCTCCAAAATTATATAAATTTAATTGAAGCACTATCAGTACTCAGCACTAAACATTAACATTACCTGTGACTGCTGGTTAACATGTCTATAAGCCGGTCAGGGCGTTCTTTGTGTTTATTAGCATACACATTGATTGCAGCTCCCAAGACCTACATCAAAATAAATACACACACACACATTATATGCATCATTCAATATCTGAAATGAAGCATACTTCCTATCAAAAGTAAAATAATTTTGTGAGAGTTGAAAAATTGGCCAGAGTTTGGCAAATTAATGAAAGCAGTTTTAGTACAGATGCATACAGAAAGCCAGCCATTGAACAATTCCTATGTTAGCCCTAGTTGGTACTACACAGGACACTAAGATTTCTGCAATCTCATTACCTGGTCCCAGTCATCATCGGCAATTGTTCCTTTTATGTTTCTAAAAAATTCTGTCAACTGACTGCCCTTTTTCCTTTCAGCAAGTGAAGCAGCAACACCAGCATATATATCGACAGCTGAAAGTTATGAAAAGAAGCTTTCAGATGTTAATGGAACAAGTGCATTACATAAAAAGCCAGCAGTTGACCAAAATACTAAATAAACAAGAAGTTTTGTGTTCTGTTACCTGGAAGATTAAATTCATAGATTACTTGGAAAGCCAAATCGAAATTCTTCTCCACTAATGTCTCTGCAATCTCACACCTTCTCCTGTACATCAACACCCAGAGTATATCAGTCTCCATCATTGTCAAGAATAGAGCAAGAATTTAACAGTGCATTACATGAACCAGTCAAGTGAAGAAAGAAAAGCTTAAGCACTTTAAAAATAATTATACACTTTGTCATTAATCAGAAATGTCATAATAAATTATCCAAAGGAATATAGAATTTTCCTTTAATTTTCATCAAGTTTCAATAGTTACTAACATTCATACAGCATACAAAACCCCCCTTACCTCTACTCTAACTCCCCAACTTGGTGGTGGTGAGTTAGAGTAGAGTGACCAGTGACCCTCGTTTAACTGATATTTCATTAAATCATGAGTTTAGGTTCTCATTTGTAGTGTGGATTCATTAAAAATGGTTAGTGAGGTTCAATTGGAATCATTATTTTAATTAAACGGCCATGGTTAAACATGCTTAATAAAAATTCACGTTTACAACTTATTGTGCTGCTCAGATGGATCAGTCACACCGAGATTTTCTTGTCCCTGACTTTCTTGGTTTTCCAATGCTCTCAGCAGAACTACCAGGAATAGAGTAGTTTTGGGGCAGGTTCAAGGAAAAAGGTTGTGTTTGGTGAAAAAAGGTTAAGGTTAATTGCTATTTGTATGCTGATAGTGACAGGACGTTCATACACAACAGGCTAAAATTCAATAAAATTATAAATATCACCTATTTATTATGAGAAGCAAATATATAATGAAACATTTAAGGTAAGAACCCATAAAACAAATCATACCATGGGTGTTATTGGTTGGAAACTAACTAAACATAAAAGAATCAACATGACACAAACCTGAAGGTTTCTGGATCATTTGGATTTCCAAAAAGAGAATGTTTCCACTGTGGTCCATCAGAATCATTAAAGGATTTTATAACTTCCATCTACAATATGTAATATAAACATATAAAACATGAGACAGAAATCCAATGAAGTTATATTTCTGCAAACAGCGAAAATATTTACAATGGTGAATCAGACAATCTGTCAACGATTCTGAAACAAGGAATATGCTCACTTGAGGATGCTGCTTGCATCTACCATATCTACTTACTAGCTGTCTAAAACTTTATGATCCACAAGAAATTAAATTACTTTTGTGTGTTAACGTAAGTGACTTTACAACAATGCCCGCATGCATAAGCATCGTAATATTCTAAATCCAATAACTGACAACTAAATATATCTAATCATGTGTGGAGACAGAGAGTTAACATTGTATGAAGATGTAGTATGCATGTATAGGTCAGACCTCCTTATGCATGCACATACACAAATAAAAGGATGAGCTCACCCAGGCAGATATGACACTCAATCCTCCTCTGCAGTCAAGCAGTTGCCTATAACTGAATTTTCATTACAGAGATCATTTTTCTTCACAAAAGAAAAGGAGGGTTTAAAAAGTATCCGGGCAGCAGTTCACATTCAGTAACAATAAGGGCAATTTCTAACGGGTTGACAGCATCCCCCAGGATTACTTTCAGATCAAAACAAACAAAATACTCCCAGAAATTGGCAAATGTATTACCTGGATTGACACCCGAGCGGAAAACTTGACAAGTCCTTCTTCACTGAGTTTCTCGGAGGCACTTTTTCCTCTAACACCCTTCGTGACAAGCTTGGTAGAATCTCCACCTTTATGTCGAGCGGACAACCCTTCATCGAAATGCATCTAGAAGAAAGAGAAATAAAATGAAAAATGGAGCAGCTAATACAAATTGAGTGAAGCATGATTGATGGCCACATAACTGTGCTGCTGTATAGAAACATTAAATAGAATTGGCAAACACTCATCATGAGATTATCTAGCACAAGATTTAAAGTAAACTGCCAATTTTTACAGTAGTTGAGTAGGTTGATATTCTCTGATGTAATAAGCATACTGAAAAATTATAAGTCATTATGCTATAATAAGCATATTGTTGCCATCTGTTGGACTTTTAGGATGGAGAATAAACTTCAATTTTGAAGACAATAAGATAGCATTTGTTCATTGATAAGCATACCAAAAATTAATGTCATGTGGGCAATCCATGGATCTTGGATGGAAGAACTGACTCAAGTCATGTGTAGCATTTATAACAAAAGCTGAATTACAAATGGCTGATACTTCATATTATATCCTGGCAGAGCATCTTTCAGGAACTCTCTTAAATCACATCAACTTTCGTTATCCAGTACTTTACATGTTTATGCACCATTTTTAGCTCTAAATTAGAACAAAGGAGGACATAGCAAATTATTAGAAGCTAGTTACCTTAGCATTTTCCAAATGTTTGATGGCCTCCTCCTGGGAAGAAGAGTTCATAAATAACTGAATACAGCAAAGTCCAGCAGCAACATGGTCCTTCTTGATTACCTGAACCAAGAGATGTTATAAGTAAACCATCGACAAACAGTAGTAGAACATGGAAGGATTTAATCTAAACTCGTATATATCAATATGTTATGTTTTGAGCAATAATGGAAAGAGAAAAAAGGAAAAGGAAAAATCATGTGCATAATAAAATGAAATCAAGTTAAATTGTGTTAAAAAATCTAAAGTGGGTCATGTTAACTTAATCATGTAAACATTTCCATTTATGTGAAAAGACTCCAAATATTTTATTAACTGTTCATAAGTCTTCTTTTATGATTATATTTCTTATTTATGGTAAAGAGACAGGGAAAGATAGAAAAAGAAGAAAGCATATCCTGGTATTGAAAATTTAAACTTCCACATGATACAATTTCCAACTTCCTAATGAATTTGTCAATCATGAAAAAGTGGTCCTTTCATCAAGGGAAAAAATATGAAGCTTTATCAATATTTATTCTGGGATATTAGATTGCAAGTAAAATGAAAGGCAAGCATAGATCTATGATCTTTTGAGGGATTAAAATGCAATCCAGGAACTCGAATATTTCAACATGTTAGAGGTTCAAAGTTTCAATTAATACTCCGATCATCGATGTATAAGTGGATCTTAGCTTAGAGAGAGGCAGCCACCATAGAAAAATATTAGAAGGAACAACCCCACCCACCAAACTCCTAGCAAACCCACATGCACACACACACAGAGGCCACAAAGTAAAAAATTAGTCATGTCTGCTTTTCTGCTCATTCCCTTTGTTTTCATGTCTTCTTTGCGACATTACACAGTTTTATCAAGAAGGAAAACATTCTCAAAATGTGATGTGAGAAAAATATAAATAAGTGAAAAAAGGAATAAAAACTTTCAAAATCTCATTTTTTTTAAAAAATACTCCCTGCATACCTGAAACTTGTAAAGATAATTGAAATGTTTATGAGTTTCACAATACGTGCAAATACGGGCAAGGGCTGTGGCTATATACTGATTTACAGCTACATCCTGCTCCTTTGCAGATGAGATTCTCATTGAAATCACTTCCTCCAAAATTGACATTGCACCATAGCCAATACAGAGGTCGCAGAGATCATCAATGGTTCCATAATCAGTTGCCAGCAGATCTGGTCTTTGAGGGGCAGAAGACGAAGTTACTACTCCCATTGTTGAAGGTTGAGCAGGTGGTGGAACAACATTAGGAGGAAAGAACAACATGCAACCATCATTATAATGACCATGCCTGAACATGAAACCAAGCAAATGCTGTCTAGCATACTGCAAAGATTAAAAAAAATGGTAATTACCTGACTGGAGAACAAACTAGACCAATAATTGCAAACTTCAAGGGTTGGAGGAAAAGAAAGAATAGTAATACCATGTGGTATGTAGGTCTCTTGACTTAAAACAAAAAATCAATTAAAAAAATAACAATTTGGAATGATCATACTAACTTCTAGATACCAGGTGAAAATATACCAAAAAAATTTTTGAACCACAGTAATTCTTGCTCAAATTTGTATGAGTATATCAGCCATAGAATCCTTCAAATATGTATGCAATGTTTGCATGCAGCGCCCAAGGTGGGGAGCCAGCAGGGGCTGTGACACACAGTAACAAAAATATATGTGAAGCATCTCCAGTTTTAATCATCAACCCTATCCAAGTTATCATTTAACATGGTCTGTTTCAATGTTTTTATACTTCCAATTTTTGATCAGTTCTGAAAAAATGCATTCTGATTTACTTGTTAGTAACTTTTGTAATAATTACAGCAGTGCACATCTCTTGGTTTTCCGTGTGTACGTGCGTGCATGTTCATATAAACAATTTTTCTTTCTCTTTTTGATGGGAAACAAAGAAATTAAGTAACAGTTAGGGATTTTAGTTAAGCCAGAATCTGCCAAAAGCATAGTCATATCCACTTTATGAACTTAAATGACATGCTTTGATCAAGGGAAAAAAAATCAGCTTACTTCTTGCAAATAGTTAACGCACTCAGCGTATCTAATGCTGTCTAGGTTGCTGCGAGGTCCATCTTCAAAGTCAGAACCATATGTGGAATTATTGTTTGCAGATTCTTGGGATCGCCTGGATCTCTCTGAACGTGGAAACGTAGACGGCATGTACAGAACATTGAGATATGAATCAGCAGAAAGAGAATCATCCAAGATTGTTGGTGCACTTTTAGCCAAATGTTCATACCTGATGAACAAAATGCATCAGGAAGATCCATTAGCAATGGTATGCATATGGAGATAGTTTTTTATTTTTCTTTTCTTTTCTTCTTTTTCAGGAGAAGGTCCTTATTAGCCTGTACATACATTTAGTCATAGATAAAATAGATGTAGAAGGTATTTTAAATAACCACATCCAAACAACAGCTTTTATACAGTTTTTGACCCTTTTTAGCCCTTTACTTCACTGAAGGTTCTCTCACATACTTTCCATCATTCTAAACATGCTTTGATACAAATTGAGGACAAAATAGCATAAAAACACAACTATGATGTATTTTTCCATATTCATTCAAATGGTCTTATATCATTAAGACAAAAAAATCCATATCAACTTGGAAAGTCACATCAAGATCAATGGAATGCAGATATCTCATAAAACCTTCAAAACATCAATTAGATTGAAGTGTTTAGACACTGTTTGTCAATTTTTAGCCCATTACCAACAACAATAGAATTGTAATACAGAAACAGATGTTGAAATTTGAACTTTCTAGGTTGTGTGCTATCTTACATGGAACGAACAGCTGAAACATCCACAGGCGGACCTCCTTCAATTGTATTAATGATTTCCAGGATGACAGGAGCAGTATCACCCTTAAATAATTGCAGAGCTTGCCTGCAAACCATCAAATAAGCAAAAAGACAACCAGCATGCCCTGTTTATTCTAAGGTGCGAGCAACGAAAGAAAGACAGACAGACTCTACTGTCTTAGTTCTATTCTTTTATTAACCTATGCAGCTGTAACATTTAATGTATATAAGTATTCAACATACTTAAACTTTACACGAGCTTGTGCATAGTGCTCCATCCGAATCAAAGCATGCCCCCATGCATTCCACACCGGGAAAACATCAATCTGAGATAAGTCCTGATCATAAGCTCAATTATACAAGTAGAAAAAGGCATAAATATTACATTTTCTGGTAATCATATTTACCTTACACTTCTTGCAAGTATACACAGCCATGCTGTACCGTTCATCAACAATTAACCGATCACGGAGGCGAGCAGACGACTCTTTATCAGCAATATCATCAAGCGATGCAGCAATCCCGGATCCCAAGAGGCTTTGAAGCAGCTCGGCACGCCCTAGCCAAATGTCTGCCTGTGATAGAATTTCAGATAGCTCATCGGTGGACTGACTACCCACACTAGAGCTACCAGCATCAGAGGATGCATCGTCAGCATCCTTACTCCTTTCTGAAGTAATAGACAAGTCACCAACCCCAGCAAGCTTTCTCAGCAACAATTTTGAAAAAAGTAGTCCCTACACATGCAACACTGGAAATATTACTGCCAAGAAATCTGCATATGCCATACCCTTGCACTTGCACTTGTACGTAAAGCAAAAGTGCATAAATTGCCTTTGTCAATGGTACACTTTTAACAACTGGCACAAACCATGATTATAGAAAACTGTTGTCCCCCAGTCAAACCCAGGGCATGGCAGAGGACCATACCTGCACAAATGTCTCCGTGACATGATATGCTCGACCAATTGTTTCTACAGATGCATTCTCAGGCAACTGCTGGGAGCTCAAAACATTCTTCATCTGATTAATACACAAGTCCAGAGCACTTTTGGCAGACACTAACTCATCAGAACACAAAGAAAGCAGAGCCTGAAAACAAAAACTGAAATCTTCAGCCAATGAACATACTCTTTTCTTTTTCAAATATTACTTAACAGTAAACCAAATATCTATTTTATCTTTTCTGTATTTAGTAGATTTTCCTGACTGAAATGATTATATGAAGGGACCCACCATTGTGACCCAAGTTCACATGACTTGAAATTTTGTAAAATTGTCACAAATATCAGAGTTATATTTCAAATTTATCAAATACAAAGTGGAGCACAAGTACATTGTTAACATAATTCCAAAAACTACTAGTACAAACAAAAGTCAAAAACCAACTTGTTTCGTTAATCTGTTTGAACTTGTAGCATTCAAAAAAATTTATTTATAATACTGGGATGTGCACATATAACCACCTGCAATTAACTAGAGAAACACTCAACAGAAGCAATAGCATACATCAAAAGATCACACCATATAGTAGCTGTATTTCAAACAGATTAAACAAAATATATTAGCCTATTGCACCAGCATACCTTAAAGAGAATAATGTCAGGGGCACTTTCATACCGGTGAGCTGAACGAATGGCTTCATCCTTACTGGCATCTCCTGTTAGCATCCATTCCTCAGCAATAGAAACAGAAGGAAGCCGTTCTTGCCCATCTGTAGAGTACGAAGTGATGCGATCCTCGTGAATTCCAGTCATGGCCTCCCAAGCAACTCTTTCCGATGCCGACAAACCAGAACTCTTTCTTTTGCGGTAGACATCTTTTGGAGCAGCCTTATCTCCAGTATTACGTGGAGCCCAAGAAAAAGCTCTACGAGCCTCCTTTTGCAAGTTAGTAAGACTACTAGTAAAAGAGGACCTTGCAGCAGCTCTGGTTTTTTGCTTTGGTCTTGATCCTGAAACAGATATTCGAGGTTCTCTGGTAGGAGAGCAAATACTGATAGCAATAGCTTTTGCAGCATATGCTATAATTACACTGTTGTTCTTCAATGAAGGAAAATCTTTAAGGATCTGTTGAAAATTTTATGCGAGCATTAACATACAAATTGAATAAACAAAAACTAAGAAAAAAGAAAAGAGATGGCACAAATTCTTATTGACAAAAGGTAGATGAGAAACCAGGACCCCAAATCAGTGTGCATGGATTCACTAATGATCAAAGGGAATTCAGAGTTGTATGAATTGCAATTTAAGTGCCAATTAATATATAATCTAGAATCTCAAAGTCAGGAGTATGGTACCACAGAAGCAGACTGTAGTTGTTTCCTCATCAGCAGAACCTCTAATATCAAATGTGGGTGCTCATGTAAGGAGGAACACCTTTGCTGCCATGGCAATGGCAATGCAGCCAGAACACGGAGACCTAATGCCCATGAGTTAAGTCGAGAAACTTCATCATCCGACAGATTCCCATCCCTTCTCTTCAGGAAGAAGTGAACCTTTGCAACAGCAAGATAACAAAGTTAAACTGAGAGAAGCCCCAAGATTCAAATTCAAAATTTACGTAATCCAGTCAACTTCAACAAAAGAGGCCAACAATAACAAATTGATTACAAGGAGTTGCTTTGATCGAAGGTTGGGTAATAGCTGCATTGCACCCATAGCAACAGGAAGAGCATCATTAGAGTCACGTAGCGAAGACAGGAAACGTGAAGCTTCTGTAGGACCTCCACCGTTAAGAGGATCTGCTGTGAGAAGCTTCACAAGTTGCCTGCCCTGCAGCTCTCTCCTCAAATCTATTGATAATCCAGCACTTTCAGCCACTTCTAAGGCAGCAGAAACAGCTCCTTTCTCAGCTAACCTAAGAGCCAAGCCCTCCGGATCTTCCTTACAGACAGCTTCAACCTGACATATCCAGGTAAGCATAAAAGGTAACAAAAAAAAAGAATTGTTACTAGCAAGAAAATCACAAATATTTTTCTAATGCATAGTTGTTTTTTGTCCTGAAACAGGAAAGAACCATAACCTCTTGCCAGCTGCTATAGTGATCATCTGCACTTAATATATGGCTGTACCTCTGCAAAGCTTGTCTCATGTGCAAGATCTAAATACCATAAAGAATGATATCATTGAGAAAAACTATAAAAGGCTGATACAGTAGCATTAAGGCAAGACAATAAATCACTGCAGCCTTAGGCAGAAAAAACCAAGAGAATGAATGCCATAACTCGAGATAAAAAAATAAGGCAGAATGTAAACTAAATCCAATACCTCATTTCTTATTGGGTCGCTTTGAGGTAGGTGGCAGCTGCACATGGTGAGAACATCCAGAGCAGCATCTAGTTCCCATCTGTGCATATACCTGGAACAAGATTTTCATTATTTGAGGACAGGGTCAACAGTTCCAGGAATAGCAGAAAATTTCCATGGATTATCCCTCAATCATGAAAAACACAGTTTATGGTACACCACCAGCATATAAATGGGTCTGGATGGAAGTGATGCAGAAATCCAAGAGAACCAACAGAATGTTTAAAGACCAAAGCAACCTAGAAATGGCATCATTTAATTGGGGCCTAGTTGAGAACCTCTCCAGGCTAGCCTGGTTACTGATAGGCAATGTCTTAAGGTTCCTTTTCTTTGGGGGTGCAAACATGAAGCAGCTTTAGCATTTTTGGGGTAAACCAAATATTGGAATCCAAAACTATTTAGGAAATTTCAAGATTTTCTGGACATGGGAAGTTTAATAATTGGCAAGTCACAGAGGTATCATTAGGCCTTTAGCAGTTTTGAGTTTCGTATGTCAAATTTAAATGCAATATTCTGATTTTGAAATCAAATCCCTATGTGAATAACTAAGTACCATTCAAATCTATAAATGTCTACACGGTTTTCTGTTTCTGTAAGCATCACAATATCTGAAAATAATTTCTCTGACTTTACATACTTGAGGGCAAGTCTTGCCGCCAGTTGTTTATCCTTCAATCGCAAGCAATACTGCCAACTATTGCTCCACAAACTATGACCTCCATATCCATGAGGTTGCCCAGAGAGTGTATGGTTCTCCTCACCACGTTCAATAAGTAGCTGAAGTAATCGATCTGATGCTCCATTTCGCAAAAAGCGATCAGAAAGTGCAAGTGCATCCATATGTTTGCCTTCATCGATCAATCTGCAACAAGGAATAAGTTACAATAAGTAAAGAGTATGTCCAGAGTTAAAACTTGCCTTCAGTTCAACACCTCCTTTTCCCCAACATAAATATTTAAAATAGGAAATAGAAGGCAAAGAAAGGGGAGAGACACATAGATTTTGTCTTTATTGTCATTTTAGGCACATAGTGCACATACTAATAGGAAAAGGCATTTAAATACTGTCCCCAACAATTTACCCAAAGATAAATAGAATCACATGTAGAAGAATAGGAGAACAAAAAGGACTAGAAAACAACGAAAAGGTTAAATTAAACATATGGATATTTTGCCCATTTTTTTTTCAGATATTTAGGATGCCTGGCTCAAATTCATCCTTCTTTAAGTGGTACCAAGATGTACTATACATGAAAATTTGTATTCAACATCCATATCAGATGACCAGAATATGAAATAAAAAAACTAAGGGGACCGTCAAAAGAATTAATGTATTGAAACAAGAAAGAATGGCAAGTACCGCTCCACAGCTTTCTCATAAGGGTCTTCGTTCTTCCAATCAAAGGAAAGGAAAACTGTTGAATCATTTTCTGAATTTTCAGATTTTGAGGAGCCATGCCAAGTGTGAGGAGATGCACCACCATGACCATTGAGGTCCACCATAGATGCTGAAGTATTAGCACTGCCAACAATGTCATCAACTTCTGATTCACTATCACTGTCATTCTCACGAAGTCTCTTAATAGCAGCTCTTGCTTCGTGTTTGACCTTGCCATCATCAGCCTTTCGCTCAGCAGTTACAGCAAACTCTGAAACTCGATGAAGATTCGTCTGCATTTGTATCCATCGATTTAAAGTTGGAAACCTGTTAGAGAGAGAGAGAGAGAGAGAGAGAGAGAGAGAACTATGTGAACATAATATCAAAACCGAATACAGCATATCATTTCACTTCTCCAAGGCACATATCTTACCTCTCTGATTGATCAAGAGCAAACTCATAAAATAAACGGTCAGCATCAGGTGCCTGCAGTACTTCATCATCCAATGAGCTCGATATAGTGGAGTCACTGCCACAATACAATATACTGCTACCAAAAACACATGCTAGGACAGCCCTAACAGGGGATATTTTAACCAAATGTTTTACAATATCTAACTGTAGAGGGTACAAAGGGACTCCAGGTGTTGCTGAGGAACGTTTGTAACAAGTGGGCTTAGCTTCTTTAGAAGGCGGGGAAAGTACTTTCTTTTCAGATAAACTTCTAGTGCAGGAGGGAATGACAGGAATGCAAGCCCATCCATGGCCAGACCTTGGCGGATAAACTGGAGGTACGCAAGCAGAAATCACTTCATGGACAAAATCAGCAGACATGATTTCAGCCACCTTTCCAGCTGCGTCAGTGCTGCCTCTCTCAAACACTAGACGAGTTAAAAGCTGCAAGTACAAAAGCAAAATTTTGCAATCCTGTGAAAGGATATTAAACTACTCTCTTGATGCATTGACTTGTTATTATATAATAAAACCTCACACTTTTTCAGGAAATAGAATGGTGCCAAGAATTTCCTACTGCCGGTCCATTTCAAATCGGTCATAACATACATTAATAAATTATTATTATATATGAACTACTACCATAAAATTACAGTAGAAAATGACAGAAAAAGGACATGGATGTTTCTTGCATGAAAATTTGATACGAGATTCAATCGAGAAAAAAGAGCATGGCCACAAACTTTACATGGAGATAATATGTGGCACAACACAGAAAATAAAAGATCTTACATCTTTTGGCCATTCATAAACAAGTGAGAAAAAGTTGAAATCGTGAGTGGTATCAGTCCCATCAACTATGTCTCCAATTGCAGCAATATGGAGAATGAATTGTGATAGATACGTCGTGGGCTTCGCACTTAATGGACCAAAAAATCTTTTACCCATATCTTTCATATCATAAGCAACAGACTGCACGTTAGTATCTTCAGTAAGTGAGGCTAATGTTCTCTGTCTAACAGATTTAAGCCCAAGCCCAAGAACCCCGTCCTTGTCAAAATTGAGCAGCACTTTTTGGTCAGTATATGGACCATCTCCTTTGCTGAAATTTGGTTCTGTTTCTTCATCAGCAATAGCTCTTGCTAGATTATGAAGCTTGCCTAAAATTTTACAGGGAAAAGTGTGTAAGAGGCTCAGGAACATATCTTCATAAGTACTAGTTCTACAAGAAAAATAGTGACAGCATTAAACCACCCATCCCACATCAGAAAAGAGTTAATCAAAGGTACCGCTCAGAAACTGCCGCTTGCCCTTGTGAGCATCTTCTATCATTTGATGTAGCATCGCAAGAGCACGTTCCCTCTGTCCCTGACGATGGGACTCCTTAGTTGAGGAAAAAATGATCTCCCCAGCCAGAATGGCCTGAAGGGCAGACACATTATCCTGGATATGCAGCAAGATCAACAACAAGCAATTAATTGTTTTTAAAGCACATATTACTTATCACAAACCCCAAAGACAACAAATAATAAAGCATGTATTACTTATCACAAACCCCAAAGACAACAAGTAATAGGATCAGGAGCAATATTTCAAAGCACTTTCGCAAAGAAAACAGAAAGAAAGGGACAGAAGTAAATATAAAGCTGACAATTAATAATCTATGAGATAAATGCGAGATCATTTATGAAAAAAAAATGTGCCAAACCTAGCTTGAAGTTACAATAGATAATTAATGAGTTCTAATCCATCAAACTATATATGAAACTTTACCTGTTCCAAGAATTCATGCAAACGCTTGAGGACACGCCGAGCAACAGATATAACAGCCACTTCACGGATCTGATTCCAGTAAGTGGATCCCATCTTTGGCGAAGCTCCTGGATATATCTCAGATAGCATAACCTGCGCCTGCATATATGATAATTGCATGCATAGCATAATATCAGAACACTGTACATTTACCACATAGGATTGCTAGGATGAAAAAACCAGAGCAAAATAGGTAGAACAAGAGATAATTCCAAGAAAATGTTTAGGAACATAGAAAGTTACAAAGCTTGGTGCACCTGAAGCAGTTGTAGAGAGTAAAACTGATGTTTTCTTTCCACATGTTTATGATAAATAAAATCATTATTAACCAAGGGTGACACCTGACCCCAGTTTTCTCGAGATATTTAAAGTTAAATCCTACTCAACAAAGAAGAATTGCATTATTTTTTGAAAGCATCGAATAGGCATTGTGATTAGAACACAGACCACACAGATGGTAAATAGAAAAGTGACTAGGGTCCAATCAACATTGAAGGAAACATCAGAATATTAAAGGAAAAGGAATTTTCTTAAAAATCCGAAGGTGAAAAAAAAAGGGCAGCAGCCCCTATAGATTTGGTTGCGCAACTACACACTACAAAAGTAATTGCAAAAAATTAAAACTATGTTTAGGAGAGAAGAATTGCCATGCATAGGATAAAATATAAGAAATTCAAACTTCAAGCTCATAGATAGGTCAGCTTTGCCTGATTCAGAAGCTGCAGGGACATATTGGCGGACCTCGCAGAAGTTGCAGCAACATCAATGCAAAGAAGAACCTAGCAGGATACAAGAGTGTATTAATATTCACTAAGGCCACAGAAAGTGGAATAGAGAGTCTGTGCCGGAAAATACTCACTGCAGCCAAAGAACCCAACTGAGAGCGTAATGAGTAAAAGTCCAGATCTTGTACTGCAGAAGTTCCATCAGCAGCACGTGACACTGCATCTTCTACCTGGAAAGAAACAAAACAATTAACCTTGCATGATGAATTAGAACATACTGAAACGTAGTGAGATTACATCAGCAAAAATAAATGGAAAACAACATCCACAGAAAAGATTTTAGACCAGAACAAAAATAAAGTATTATTATGTGCCTCAGAAAAGATAATTAGCTTTACAATAGATTATCACAATTCACAAGACGTGCAACCCATGAGATCCAGTAGGCTACATGGGCAACAAACTAGACTTCCAACATGTTAAAACACATGCCAAGCACCATAACCAACAGACAGGATAGCAAATTTCTACATCCATCACAAAAACTTAACACAAGTGCATTAGGTGAGCAAAAGTAAATTTAATAAGCAATTTTGAACATTATAGTAGCTGTTGAGGAATCACTAATCCTGAAACTTTAATCTAACAGGAAACAGCAAGTATGTTTTGAACTCTAACACATCTCTTCACATGCATGGCAAAATAATTTGATAAGCTTGTCAAGCAGGTCCAGAAACACTTTAATTTGAGGGAGCTTCAAGATTCAAACACCGACGTCTGAGTAAAATAGTACTCTAATACCATGTTAATATCTTTAATCCTAATAGCTAGTTAATCAGAAAGGGCCCAACCATGGTATTTAAACTCTACAAACAGAAAGCATAACACAGATAAAATAAGAATCTTAGTCATGTAAGATTTAGCATCTAAATTCCATTTTGCCAAAATATATCAGCAAAGAAAACTATGCAACTAAAAAGAAAGTCGGTTCATCAACGTTAGTAAAATGATACTGTCGAAGCATTATGAAAAAGTTTTAAAGGGACAATCTGGATCTTACAGATGCTCTTCTGAAGGTACTATCTACCCATTCGACTAATTCAAGGGTAGCTCTATCTTCTGCAGACAATGAAAATCGATGTACAGCCTCTTCCCCAATGTCATATTTTGCTCTTTGCATGCAGCTGCAAATTAAAAGAACACCAATATTCTTATTCTATGAACATAGGAGGATCAGTCTACCAACCCACAAGTGCATCAAATTCAGTAAGAAATTTCTTAGGAAAGAAAAGGTTTCTGCAACAGAATTGAATAATTTTTTTATTGGTAAGAAAAAAAAAGAAAAAGAAAAATGTAAGCAAAAACAAAAAAGGCAACATGTGGACTGGATGTCCACCAAAAAAACAGTATTCAGTCATATATCCTTGGTTTTTTCTTAACCTACATTTACTCTGTTGCAGATAATCTAAAATGGTACAGAGAGTATAGCAATATCTTATTGTACTTAGGCACAGCCCTTTTTTTTCCAGTAAGAAACTAGAAAGAGTATTAATGATGAAAAATCTGTACATCTGCAACGTGGACCAGTTTTCCACCAACTAAACAAAACCCCTAGGGAGGGGAAACAGAAACTACGCTAAAAATTTCCAAACTGTCAAAAGCTGTAATGTACAATGAACACTTGCCCACCCCAGTGCAAGAGTGGACCAGAGATGAATGAGGAAAAAAGAGAAATCTCAGAACTCTTCAGAGGTCAAAGCCCAAAGCTAAACTAAGAGACAGACTATCCCACAAGTCTCAAATATCATCTACTATTTTGTCCTCAAAAATACAATAATTTCTTTCATCTTTGTAAATAAGGGCTGTGCCTATTCTCTCTTAACAACACTAATTGCCAGCACAATGGCTTCATTCATTTCTCAGTGGCCTATAAGCTGATACAGCTCTACACGCATTCTTGCCACTTTCAAGTTTAACAATAGAGGAATGCAAGTTTCCCTACATTGTCAACTTCTCAAGCCAGGGAAACAAAAGCAATTTCTTTTCTACGAAAATTTGCAAAAGTTACCACCAGATAATTTTAAAATGGATGTAAGGAAGTCATAATTCTCGTCAGATGCTTTTAATATTATTGTTCTCTTCACTAGGATTCATTTAAAGTTACTAAAGGTTAGGACCCTGCTCCAGCAGGATCAACACTGCAGTAATGGCTTATACCCAGTCAAAGGAATGCAAATAATGGACATAAGTTACATTATAGAAGACAAAAAGATGCAGTCTTTGCATATATTCTTGTAAAAAGGAAGATGTCTATGAAAAAATTATCACCAAGGACAGAAAAAACCGGAATATAATACACTACTGATTCACAAATCAGAATTCATAAAGTTTCAAAAATAAGGAATTGAACTTACAGGTTAAGTAGCTTGGATGGGGCTGCTCGTAGCACAGTCAATGCTTCCTTCCAACTCCATTGGCGTTCAGATAATGGAAGAAGACGCTGCAAAATTGACAGCCGCCATTCCCAATCTTCAATAAAGCATTTAGCAATTGAGATTCTCCATTCTAATGCCTGCCTTCCATCCACACTTATACCATCATTCGGTGCACACTCTTGTTTGGTTATGGTTGATGGAAGATTGTGATGCAGTATATCAATTAGCAACCCTGTGAATGATATAACCATTTTGTTTCCCCCTTCACATGTATTGAGATCAGAATGTTCCCAGGCACATGCAGAGGGTGATTCAAAATAGCTTCCTGGTGAAGCGCAATGCGTCAAATTGTGAGAAACACCATCCATATGTAAAAGTGAAACGATTAGATTCACCATGAATATCTGCATCAGTGAACAGAATGAACATTATGTAACAATCAGGGACATAAAACCGATAAACTAATTCTAAATATTTGATGCCAGCACTTAATGCAATAGAAGCAGCAAGATACAAAGAAAGTTACTTAGGCTACCTACAAACTTCAAGGGCAACCACAAAGATCCAATGTAATGATTATAGGATCTCTAGAACAAATTATAATATAATGGATATGCATTGGAGAAAAGTCTTCCATACTTAGTATCCAATGCAAAAAAACTCCTATCAACAACATGGAACACTTTTTTCCAAGAAAAAATTGTTATGCGTGCTTGTGATGTTCATGAACTGAACTTGTCATGTAACAGTAAATAAATTGAACCAAAGCCTCGGAAAAATATAATACGAAAGGAGATCCAGCCTATTCAAGAAAATCCAAACCACATATAACCTTGCGTGGAATAGTTGTTATAGCCTCCAAATGGTTCCTCAGGTCTTTCAAATGGCATAAAGCCACTTGATGCTGACTTGCTCTTTCATCATTCGTAGCTCTTTCCATTGCTCCTAGAGCAAAAATAGTTGATTGCAGAGCATAACGCATGTGCATGAGTTCAATATCTTGCATCCTAACCAAACAAACAAGCCCAAAAACACACTATATTATAGTAGAAAAAATGAACAGTAAATCCACAAAGAACATGACACATGCATAACAACATTACATTATACAGCTTCAGATACAAACATGATGTACACATCAAGTACATTTATGCCCCAAACTTAAGGGCAGAAGGACCCAACTGAATAATTATTCAGCAGAAAAGAGAAATGCAACACTACCAACCAACAACAATCCTCAGCAAACATATTTGACTCTTTTGCGATGTCCATGTAACATAAGAACAGGTTATTAGAAAATTATTCATTAAGCTTCAGACATCTATAAATGAATACATTTCTTTCTTGATTAGGATGTTTAACATATTGTATCTCAAAAGTACAAAGTGCATCAACCTAATGTTCCACAACTCAATTCCTAATTTGAGTCAAATAAGTTGTGCCATTTATCTCTCTTACTCAAGTTCGGCTCACAGTGCCAGGATTCCATCTCATGTAACAGGGAAAACAAATACAGAACTTAACAATAATGAGCCATATCCCTTAACCAACTACATCACCACCAGTAATAAACAACTATAGCAGTACTAAAATGCAGGTTGGCATCATACTCCGATAGCATCTATGAACCAAGCTGCATCTCCAATTCACATATGGATATATTCAGATATCCAGTCATACACATAGCAAAATTTTGCATCAATCATCAAGCACACCTCTTCCATGCTGCTATATCTGAAGCAATTGGTTGCATACTAATCAATTCAATAGCATCCTGATATTTTATGCCCGGAACAACATCAAACAGTACCTGCAGAAAAGAGATCCTATTACAAACTCAGTACACAAATTAAAAAAAAATGCTGTACATAATAAAAGGCAATGCTGTTGTGCTCAGGACTATGATTACTTTGTACAACTATTTTACAATAAAATATAAAATAGTCCAGCCAACTTTTGAGGTACCAAAGATTAACTAAGAGACTCATAACACTGTGAAGCCATTTAGAGAAGCAGACAAAAAATATAAAAATCTTACAATAAAATAAGATTAAACTGCCATTGCTTTTGACCTATGAGTTGTTGCCAGAAGCTCAAGTGTGCACATACATGCACATGCATTGGAACAAACTTTAAAACAGCTGAAATCAATTAGCTCATATAGAATTAATGGTTCAAATGTGTAAGCACCTTTCAAGTACCTTTAGATGACACTTACCTCATTTCTTCTCACTTCTCTTTTGTTCACTATAACTTCCTAACTTCATTTGAGTGAACTTTTAAGCTCTTGTTTCTTAATTTTACAATCTAAAAACTTGTCTAAATTTGTTGTATTACGTTATCTGTAGATATCATTTTTTATTCATCTTCCATATTCATTTTCATTCACAATCCTCAACTTACACTGAAACATATCCCAGTACCGCTCACCCAGTAAAACCTTTTTTATTATACTGCACTGCCAACTCCCACAGGTGCAAAATTAGCAAATTCAATGGCGTTATAGATACTAAATTTGCAGATTCTCTACAGTAACTCCATTTGCTATAGTGTTACTGAAAACATGCAGGACCATAATCCCAAGGGTTTAGGTTGAGTGACAAAAGACCCTAGGATGCAACCAAGAGGTCAGGGGCCCAATTCTCTTGGTGTCACCTACCTGGGATATTAAAATCCCATGAGTTTCCTGACTAACAAGGTTGTGAGTATGGCAATTGTCCCCAAATTAAAAATCAGTGAATAGTCAAGGGATTTATGATTATCAAAAACTTGACCATAACCCCACTAGTGCATTTCCTAAAATGATAACAACAATAATATAGTTAGTTAGAAGCCCCTTAGTGCCAGGAAATGATATTTTTATTAGATATGCACTGTTGTAAATAATTTAACTCTACGGGCAGTTTCTAACAAACTGAAAAAATGTGCAGTTTCAGTAAGATAGGCAAAATGCTTTGCTTTAACTTTAGAGTGGATAAAAATCTTACCCGAAGAGGACTTTGGGCAGAGAGCCTTTCCAACACAAAGTTTTCAACAAAAGGGTCTAAATGACTGTCTTCACTTCCAAATGCTGTTTGTTCTTTTCCAGACAACAGCAAGGAGAACTTTGAATTCCATGATTGACCAGAATTAACACGAGCAACATAATGGGAAAGATCAAGCTGATAACATAATAAATCACATAGATGTTCCACACAAGATATCTGTGGAGGAGAGAGAAAGAAGAGCTTGTTTACTACAAGCATTCTTTATGCACAAGAAAAGATAGCAACATGACAATTATAGGAAACTGGAATTACCTCATCTGACTGATTACCATAAAGAGAAGATTCCTCTAGACGATATACTTGTGACTTACTTGTCCACAACAGCTGCATTAATTTTCGACGTTCCGTTGTTTTACCAGTCAATAGATCCCAACCCATGGCAGCAACCAGTGGCTGAAGCCGGGGATACAACATAAGGATCTAGCATTTTCAGGCAAATGGGGTTTGTTATGATTAGAAGTAACCACGTACCAAAAGAAAAATGATTGAATGATTGCAAACACAAATATTTTCATGCTCACATATCTAATTTAAACTTAAAAACCAGACACATACATTGCTAGCTTCTTGAAGCTGGCCCTTCTTGACAGCAGACAGGGCTGTACTCATGACAAATTCTAGCACATGTGAACCAGAAACACGAGCATAATGGTACATGTCTCTCATGCACAAACTGACTGCCATATTAAAAGCTGAAGACTTATCATTTATATCTGCATCAGGTTTCAGTTCTACAACATGTCTTTGAAAGCGCTCAAGTGGCGGTGGAATTTGGTGGTTATTAAGAGCTCTATAAGTATCAATCTCTTGAAAAAGAAACTCATCATGAATAACCTGCAAAAAACCACCAAAATGTCTGACAATGATAACAAGACATGAAGAATTAGAAGAGTAATTTTCAAACCTTAGCATCAAATACTGGTAAACAATGGTCTAATCAACAAAATGATATGCTGCAAACCACGGTCATGTGCCATCAAATAAATTTACAATATATGAGAACTCGACAAGACAAGGGTCCATTTGGGGCTTCGCAAAATGAGCCAATACTGGTCTTTCAAGGAATACAAAATCTAACAAAGACCTACAGGGATTATTTAATAAAGATGATAATGCCAAACTGCTAACGAATCAAGAAAAGTAACTGACTGGATCTTCCTAAGCAGACCAACTTAGCAAGTCCAGCATGGCTTTATCTGATGAACTCCTATCATCTCCTGATGGAAACTAAATAGTCAAGAGACTACTGGTGTTATACACATCATTACAAAGAATTTTTACCACTATGACAACTTTAAGAAATTTGTAAAGATTATTACCTGTATCATTTGAATGAGATGCCCGCAATTAGAAGAAAGAGCTTCTCTGTAAATCAATAACAATTTTTCTTGCATGGCATGCCAGGTGTCTGCATATTCCTCCCTTTTGGACAGAACCCTCTTAAGAAGATCTTCCAAAACATTGCTATTATAAACATCAAAAGACAACTACAAATAAATATCAAAGAGAGAAAAAAAAACAACGCAAAATATGTTCACATTATTTCTCTAAACTACCAAAAACCAAGGAGAGGAAAGCATAACTTCATATGGTTTGTAAGCCCGGAATATTAACCCATTCTTCCAATAAAAAGTCCTGTCCGAACTCGGGAGAGTAAAAACAAAAATTCAAAGAAGTTGAAAGTATGTCATCCCATTTGCCTGGAAAGAAAAAGCTCATGAACCAATTTACATTAATGATTATCTTTAGAACAAAAGGCAGTCTTACACTCTCATAATCTCTGCCACTCCAGTATTCTTTCACTATATTGCCAGTGGACATGATTCATTATTGTCAAATTAATATTAAGAAAATCAAAATTGCAACCTCCAAATACTTTTCAAGCCTAGACTAGTAAACTAAAGTAAGTTGAAACTTGGAAAACATTTTAAGATTTACAATCATAAAATATTTGCATCACTTGCTGGCCCATCGCAACTCACTTCCTATCTTCCTAACTACATCTACCAATTTAATATGCATAAATCTCTAGAATACACATTTAATATTTAGGCTTATTTTCCTCCCTGTCTGAAAATAACCAAAATAAGCAACATTATAATACAGCATATAATAGCAGATAGACATACTGATACTCGGCTTCCTCAACTCCATAATTAAAGTGAAGAAAATGAATATGGGATACAGCTCCTTCCTCATCTCCCTCTTTTAAGCGCTCCTTCATTGCATCCAAATGAGCTAACTGAACACTTCTCAGTATCAACCGAAGAACCCTTTTATCCTCCTCTTCCTCGGACAAATCCCCTCTCCGCACCATGGCACGATCATTATCAAAACTCTCCCACCCTCTCACTTGCTTGTTTATATTCCAACACAACGCATCAAAAACATCTGCGTACTCCAAAATTGCGTTCCTCAAACACATCAATTCTCCTTCATCGATCAAAACATTTACATTTATATTTCCATCTACCTCTAGATTCACATTTACATTTACATTCGTTTTCAACCTCTTCACACCCAAAGCCATAAACCTATCCAAAACCTTAACGCAATCACCAAATTCAGAATTCACATCTCCCAAATCCTCGCTTTTATCTAACAAATTCACTTTCTCATCAAAACTATCACTCTCGCTCAAGACATACTTTTCCTTCTCTTCCTCAAAACTATCTAAATCAATATCCTTCCGCGTTCTTTTCAACACGCGGTCAATTAACATCTGAACTAATAGCAAGAACTCTGACCTCAAACGCAGCGTATCTGAATCGAAACTCCATGTTGACGAGGTGGAGTTATCGAATTGTAAAAGCTCGAGAGTTGAAAGGTACGTGAGTAGAGACGGGGACGGGCAGGAGGCTGACCAGAGGATGTTATCAAAGCTGCCCGAGTTGGCGACTATAGTTTGGAGGACTGCGAGAGCTAGGTCGGGGTTTCGGGTGCGGAGAGCGAGCAGAGTGGCTCGCAGCGGCTCGAACTGAGCCAGATGAAGGTGGTTCGCGGCTAGTCGCGAGAGCAGCTCGGTTTCTTTGTCCATTGCTAAGAATTATGGGCGTCGGATTGATTGATTACTTCATTTTTATTATTTTATTTTTTATTGTAAACGGCTGGTTTTAGGGTTGAGTGAGGTGAGATTTGGAAATCAAATCTCTGTTGCTTTCTCTTCAATTCCGGAGAAGCCAGCGCAGTGAAGCAACTGCAAAATGTCCAAATTCGGGTCCCAATTTCTATCGAACTCGGTAACAATCCAAAATTCTGAACAGAATAATAACATATAGGTCCCTATTTATAATTAATTCACACATATTAATACCGTAGATTGTCCTACCCCACATACATGCAATTATACGTAGAATTCTTTCAACTTTTGTATCAGATTTGATAATTTAAATATCATTTATTATATATTTTAAATTATTTATTTATATATTTTTAATTTTAAATAAAATATTTCAAAACCTTCGTTGCTGTTTCAAAATTTTTGTCATGTGTTGTATTCTTAATTAGTTGTAACACAATCAAGCCCTAATACAGGGGTTTTTCATTACTGGGTTCAAGCGAGTTTATCACAAAATTAATAATTTAAATTAATATTAAATAAATAATTATTAAATATATAATATAATATAAATATAATTAATAATATTATTATATTTGAATTTAAAAAATTTATAATAATAAAATAATTATTTTAATAATATTAATTTTATTTGTAATATAATAAATTTATTTTATATTTTTTGTAAAAAAATTTTAGTTATATTTATTATATTTTTAAAAAATATTTAATTATATTTTAAATAAAATTTATTAATATTTAAATATAAATATTTTTTTTATATTTATTTTAAAAATATATTATAATTATAATTTATAAAAATATTTTGAAATTATATTAAATTAAAAATTTTTAATTTTTAATTTAATTATTAAGTAAATAAATTTTAAATTAGCATAGCACGATTATTTAAAGGACCTATAACTTAATAAAATAATAAATTTTTACAATGTACCATGGTAAAACACGTGGCTTAGGCTTGTGCAGGACGCACCTCTGGTACGCCTGGCTGGAAAACAGGGAAAACGACAGCGTTGCATTTTAGTCTAGAGACGCAAAACGTGAAGACCGGGGGGAGGGAGGGGGAAACGAGATTAAAAGGGCGGTCCTGAAATTAACCCTCGCAAGCAAACCACGATCGGAGGTAAAAACCATTTAGGCGGGAAACCCCGGAAAAGTTTATTAGCCTCCGCTTTCGTCTCTTTCTTTTCAGTGTCGACTTTTCATGTTCCCCTCGGTTTTTCTCTGTAGAAATGGTCGGTACACGCTGGAAAACGGCGACGTCATCGAGAGGCACTGTTGGAGATAAAAATGTCGCCGTCAAGGAGGACTCAGATATCGTCCCGGATGAATCGTCGTCTCAGGCGGAGGTTAAAAAGCTACGTGGACGATGGGAACTCGCTTCCGTTCTAAATTTCTTGAACGTAAGATCCATTTTTGTAATCTTTTTGTTCTACGCCTTAATTTGCATTGTAAGCATAGTTTTTGTTGGCGCGGAAGTTATGGTTCTGAAAATAAGGAGCTTTGTTATTGATTTTCACTCACACGCACGGAGTTTGTTAGCATTGTTATTTTTGAGATTTATAGGGTTATTTTTATGAGAAATAAATGGAAGATCAATCAATGCTTAGAAGAAAACTTTTGCAGGTTTTCGGACCAGTCGTTGGAAGTGATTTGAAGTTGACTGCTGATGAAATCGAGATGGGTCTCATTGCACCTAACAAGTCAAATGCTCAGCTTCACATCAAACTATTGAAGGTTCTTTTACTGTCATTATTGATGTTTGAGCTAGTGTTTTTCAGATGCTTGTTTGTCCTAGTTTTATCTTCTTTTATTGATTCGTTTCGATTTGATGAAATTGTTTTGAAGTTATTGCAGCTAAACATGGCGCTTGATTACTGATAGAGGGTTACATGGCATTTGGGTCATTCATTAATTGATGTAATTCATTTTGGTGATTTACTTGGAAGAGTTGGACATGGGATCACATATATTTTTGAAAGATTTTACATTAATATGGCATTAAAAATTGTACTTATAGATATTACAGAAGTTTTTTTCTTAATTTCATTAGAAAAATATAAAAGAACAATGGCCTTCCTTTGTTGTGCTTCTTGAGTGCTTATTGATCACAATTTTGTCAAATTTGTGTAATTTTGTTGGTCTTAGACATCTTCATTTTGTTACGTTTCTTGTATGATCTTGTTTCTTACCAGGGGATACCACCTGTGAGCAAATCATTGAATGGTTCTGATGCATGGGTGACTATACTATGTAAGAAACTTGCTTTGTGGTGGCCATGGGTGAGGCATTTTAGAATTATTTTCATTTGATCAAACTGTTAATCTTTTGTATTCTGGATAACACTTGAATGTCTATGTGCTCTATTTTTGTAGGTTGCTGAAGGGGAGATTCCTTTAACTGCTGCTAATGGGTATTGATGACTGGATTCTCCATATATTTGTTTTACCGTGCTTGTCATTGATGTTTTTGGACTCTGAGCATAGTGGCTTTCGCTGCTTGCTTTTGCAGAGAGGAGATATCCGGATATACAGAACTAGATCCAACATGTCGGTTACGAATGCTGAAAGCACTCTGTGAAATCCGAGCTGAAGTAATATATCCAGCGTCCTTACCTAATATGGGTCTATCTTAAAAAAAATTGTCATATCAAGCAGTCCTGTTATCTATTTTGTTCTTCATTTGAATAGTTGCATTGCATATTTCATTTTGCAGTGCCAATGAGATTTTTTATGTTGTGAATAAGATGGATAATCCTTAGGGTGCGGTTTGTTTGTTTCCTCTTTTCTCTTTTTTTCTTTACACTTTTATATAGTGATTCTCTTTGTTTGCAGCAAGGTGATACTGTGACGTATATTAACGATGCTCTGAAAAATAAAACTCAAGTTTCTTTTTTCCGCAAAGATAAGATAGGAAAAGATGGAAATGGAACTTCGTACTGGTAATTGTCAAACTTCTAGATTTTTTTTAATTTGTTGCATGAAAGTTGACAATTTATATTCTGTTCATGGTAGGTATGATGGGAATACAATTATTGGCTATAGATTGTACAGAGAAGTTAATAAGAGAGGGTTGAAAACAAAAACGAAAGGAAAAGCTTGTTTAACTCTACCGCCATCTTGTTTTCACTGGGAAACAATTGCAACCAATCTTGAGGAATTTCGTGAAGTTGTGGTAAGGTGACTATTGTATTTGTGCTGGGACTAAATTTCTAAATTCACTTTGTGTATTGCTGGTAATGGCAGGATGAACTCTCATCTAGCAAAGTTGTAGCAGAAACTGCTGTTGGCAAGACAATTGCCAATGATGCTGTTCCTATTGTTGAGAAATTCCATAAGGCAAGTTTACAGATCCTACTTAGCAATTCTATACCGACAATTTTGAGGTGGCACCATAGTTTTATGCTCTTTTTAGTTATTTTACTGCTCTCAGTAAAGACTAGTTGTAACAGTTTCTTCTGTATTTAACAGAAGAAACAGAGATCATTGAAGCGAAAACAAAGGGAAGAAATGCTCCTCCTCAATGGCTTTGGAAATTCCTATGCTGTTGGGGTAACACGTTCCTGTCGGAGCCGTAGGCCCATAAGTTATACATTTGGTATGATGTAAATCTTTTTTTTGTATACCCCTTGTAATCTACCGGTGCCATGACTTCATGATGCAGTTGCCTAATTTAATCATACACTTGCATATTACATATCCTTCTTTGCTGTTTTAAATGCATCCTTATTGATGCACAAGCTAAAAGTTAGGTTCACGTCAACAAATGTTCACAACTTTATATGCTAAAATATAAGTTGGATATATTCATTTAGTTCACAACTTTGACTGAGAATCTTGTTTAAAACTCTGAGAGTAAAACTGCAAGCTGAACACTACTTAAGCTTGCTTAATATTTCTTTTCACCAACTGGATATGTGCACTAATGAAGAAAATAGGATAAGAAAAGAAGTTAGACCCCTTGTTTTTTCTGTTTTAATTTATTTTATTGAATATGATTATGCATTGACTGTTTCTTCTTATCTGGGTTATAATGAGCAGATGAGTATGACCGGGCCATTGATGAGGCTATAGCGATAACAAAGTAAGACTTATTCCATGTGAATTTTTTTGGTTATTCTATATAAATTTGTTTGGCTGTCTTCACAGTAAGATTTATAACTGCATCTTTGTGCCATGGTACTCCTTGGGATGTGTAGAGATTTTATTCACTGAATTTGCTGTTAGTTATGATCTGTTAGCTGATTGATTGGGGACAGGAATATAACTAAGTTTTTCCAGTCTCTTTCTGGGGCTTGCTTTTCCTACCTTGCCCATTCCCTTGCTTATTGAGCATGGAAATTGAACATCTAAGATTTTCAAAGTAGAAGTGACTTTTTATTTGGTTGATAATCATGTCCTGAAACATAGCTGATAAATATAACTTATGATGGATTAATGAACCATTTGGATTGGAATTCCCTCAAATCTTGTTCATTTCAGATTATCTATATAATATTTTATTTTAGAGGATCATAAAACTTGTTTTCATGGGAGCATTTCTTCTGTTATTAGCTGAAAATATGATACCTTGTGGTGGTGGTGGTTATTTGTGGATCAGGACAAGGACGAGTACTAAAGAGAAAATAATTGACAAGAAGCATATTGAACAGGGGAAGAAGGTATCTAATGGAATGGGAACAAGCTCAGAAGATAGTTTTGTTGAAAAGGGTGACTCTGCAGGTAGTGATACTGAAAGTGATAGACTTCAAGAAGTTGGCAATAATGATGATGTTGAAGACGAAGATGATTGTGATGGCAAAAAGGAATACGCCAGTGCCAAAGACTCAGGCAATTCTGACGAGGAAATAAACAACCTTGGCAAGAGGAAGCATTCAATGCCACCCCCAGTCCAGAAGTCGCTGGGATCGCGCTGGAGTCTGAGATTAGCTGGAGGTTCTAGCCATCATGTTGTTGAAACCCAAAACTTGGGTACAAAAAATAGGTTAAGGCAAAGACCAACTCATAACTCTGCCCTTGACTCTGTCATGTTAGACTCAGAGGATGAAAAATCAGCTGAACATACAAACAGCGAGATATCAGGACATGAAAACCTGACTATTGTTGCTGACTCGGATGAGGTCAGTGACAGCTAAAAGAACTTGGAAAGGGAATCCTCGGATTAATTTCACTGCAATTGATTAAAATGATTATCCCCTTTATTTGTCTTAGGAAGGCAATTTTGATTAACTTTCTTTGTAAAAAATGAAAATGTTTCTTAATATTGTGTCTCGGAAGCAGAACTCAAATTTGTAGCAGTTTGGTTTCCGAGGTCTCGGGTGGTATTTTTTGCAGAGGTAATGGTTTATGTAAAGATATTGATTGGAATTCCCCGATCAATCTGATGGTATTTATCTGGCTCACACATTTTCTTCTTGTAACTTTTTGACCAGCCAGTTGTTACTAAATAATATCTCTTGGGGACTCCACTTGACTGTTGATCGTTGATTGGTCTTGATCAACGAACGAACGGTAAATGATGAGTTGTAAAGACTGCAATTGCACCAACGTTTTCAGTTTTGGGTATTTTCATAGAGATGCTCGAACCTTGTACCACCGTCTACTTGCAAGTGTTGCATGTACAATTTTGGCCAAGGCAAGCGTTATAGAGATTGATCGTTCTATATGGAATAAATAAAATAAATCTTAACAAATATCATCATAAAGTCAGGATGGCCGAGTGGTCTAAGGCGCCAGACTCAAGTTCTGGTCCTCGAAAGAGGGCGTGGGTTCAAATCCCACTTCTGACATTCCTTTTTACAAAAAAATTTTGGTGAATAGGCCGACAGTATCTGGTTCAGGACTAGGCTTATGGTTGACAAGTGAAAGCCCATTTGCTACTTCCCCCGAATGGCTGCTAAGGTTAGGCCCGTGTAAACAGTCCAAACTCAAAACCATGGTTTTAATTTTTTGAATGGGCCGTTACGATTTTCAAGCCCAGATTTGTACCTTAATGGGCCACCATCCAGTCCAAACCAAGGTTTACGGTTGAAAAGAGCTTTTACAGCCGATAGCTAAAAATATATGCAGATCTAACGAAAAGATTGGTGGCTAGAGCGCTCGCAGACGTGCTATTACTTGCAAGTAGTTTGTTGAAAGACAAGAATTTGAGAATCGAATATGGCAACGAGCAGCAGGGAAAGTAGAAGAAGAAAAATCTTGGAGAGAGGATCCGACCGCTTAGCTATCATAACGGGTCGGGTCCCTTATTCTTCTTCTGCTCCCACTACTACTACCCCTCCTCCTCCTCCACTCCAACACGTGCCTGAAACCGACTCACCGAAGCAGTTGCTTTCCCGCGAACCCCGTTGCTCAGATCAAACTACGGGTACCGTCTCTCAATCTTTTCTGGATTCAGCTTTGATTATAAGATCGTGTGTTAATTACTGAAATTATTGGCAAAATAAAATTTATTAGTGGACACCAATCAAATAAGAGTAATTTGATTCCTCCCGCATTTGAGCTCTGAAGCCCAGATTTCTTCTAGCATCATCATCTGTTTTATCCACTAGATGCGATCATTTTTTAATGTTCTATTAAGCTTTGGAATTTCCCGGCGATGTCCTGAAATGCACCGAGACCCATAGTTTTCGGCCGTTCATTGGATTCACTCTTTGGTTGATAATTCTCGGCAATGATTAGCTAAGTACCAGATTTACGGATAACCATTTAGATGCAACGCAACCCTGTTTGAACGTAAACAGGGACATGACTCCGGACCCCAAATAAAAATTATGCAAAGATTAATACTTTAAAATGTCTCAATCACATCAATTTACAGCTGCCTGGAATTTTATCCTCATGATTTGGAAATTATTAGTTTCATGTTATGCCGAAATATAGTAATTAGGATTGCATTTGAAGAATTACATTCAACTGAGCTTATTTTGTTGGTTGGAATATTTGGCTTACTAAATTTCTCCTGTACAAACTTACTCACATGACGTGTTATTTGAGAGTATCGCACTGGTCTTTATATCTGCTATTAGACCAGGAAAACTTTTTATTTCATTCGAATACTTGTTCATGGGTCCTGTTGATTTGCAGTTTCTCCTAATGGTGGTGATAAAGGCGAGGGTGATTCTCCTGATTCTATGTTGTTGAAACTGGATCCTGTTGCAGATGCTGGCCATACTAGCACTTACCACAACGAAGGAGGTGTCAAATTACCCTTGCCTGAAGGTCCCCCTGCTTTGGTGGACAATGGAAAAGAACAATCATCTCTTATATCGTCAAGTGAGCTGAATTTATCTGTCACTACGCCAAGCAGGGAGCAACATTTGGAACCACAGAGAGATCAACATAAATTCTTTAATCCGAGTCAAATAAGTTCTGCCATTTCGGCAACAGAACGCGCTCGTCTTCTGTGTTCAGTTACAGTAGCTCTATTAGTTGTTTTGTTATATCTAGGTTTTCCGCTATTAGGAAGCAGCATTATAACGAGCGTTCTAATCTATAGGCCTCTTTATCTAGTCTTGCTGACTAATCTAACAGTTGTGCTTTCACTGCTTCTTTTTGATAATCAAAGAGGATTGCAAAGGGCTATCAGGGGAGAAAATAATGCCCCTTCTACCAGTGCCTACGATTGGACTGCACAAGCAAGCAAGGCTTTGGAGGTAGGCTTGATGATGCAGAAGGTAATTGACGCCATATTCATGGATTGCAGTGTTTATTCCATAATTCTCATATCTGCACTCTCGATCAGTAAACAATTCAGGCAGTAGATTTCTTTCTCACTTTTGTCATTAATATCTAAGTAATCTCACAATTGTTATACTGTATGATCTTGCCTTAGTCACTAAATGATTTTGTTTTTTATATCTCGGCTGTTATTTGAATTTTTGTGATTAGAAGAATGAAGATGTGTGTTTGCATAAGAAGTGACATTGCAATTAAGACAATACATTTGATGGAAGAAAGATCTCTTGTTTTGCAGATTTAGAGTTTACTGTTATTCACAAATAGTATTGTTGGGAGATCATGCATTGCTGATTAAAAGAAATGTGAGATTACTTGGAATGGGAGATCATGAGAGATCAACATAAATTCTTTAATCCGACTAATACATTGCTGATTGTCTTTTAAGTTTCATGCACAACAAAAGTTGCGATAACAGGTTATTGGAAGCTAGAAGATTGTTTGATCAGATAGAACAAAAGAATATAATATCATGGGGTTCACTAATTCTTGATTGTGCTCAAGAAGAGAATTTAGCAGAGGCCATGGAATTATTTAGACAGCTCAGGGAGAGCAGCTTTCAGGTTGTTTTATCAAGCATGGTAGGTGTGTTCGCTGTTTTTGTACTTGCTGATCAAGGCAAGACTAATAGACAAGGCAGCAGAACTTTTCAATGAAATGCCAGTGAGGATTTTGGTTTCTTGGGCAGTCATGGTCAAAGAAGCAGTTGGTCTCTTCAACAAAATGCAATTAGATGATCTTGAGCCTGGTTAGGTAACTTACTTGGCAGTCCTCACGGGCTGTGGCCATGCCGGGCTCATTAAAAGAAATGTGAGATTACTTCTCAAGGTTGTGATAATTCAATTCAAAGATTATGAATTTTGAAGAAACAGCTAACCATCATTGGACAAACTAAACTTGTTTCTTTCTGTAATTTAACCTAACTACCTATACATAAAACTCCTTCACAAAATTTGAAGAAGATTAAAAATTCCATACACCATGGGTATGGGAAGAAGAGAGCGATAAAGATGATGGATTGATGTGTATGGTTGAAATTGGGATTAGGGTTTCTATGATATTTTGGCGAACTTGAGGATTGTCTGTTTCGCGCCTCATCATGCATTGTTCTCCTCTCCTCCACGGATGAACCGTGCACGTACACGTGCCTATTCCTCATCAAATGGGCTGGCTCGGGTCGCGTAGAAGGAAGGATCAGTCGTATGAAATATTTTATTTTATTTTATTTTATATTTAGGATGTTCATTGAAAATAATTTTAAAATGAAAATACTGTGGTCCAAACCCAATGGGCGATCAAAACCAGACTGGCAACATAGTTACCACACCATGGCTCCATAATAAACCAACCAATAAGATTGTGTTGGGACCACCGGTCCACGACAGCCCACAGTTTTGCTTTACCACCAGAGAGCGTGGTGACCAGGCGACCCCCACGAGCCCTTGATAAATACCGCACGCTCTCGGCAACTGTCTGCTGTCCATTCCAGGCTACGCGCCCAGCTACAGTTGTTATAGAGAAACCGCAAGGGTGTGAGAGAAAGATATGCAGTCTCTACAAGAGAAAGCTTCCGAGTGGAGCGGAGTTGGCTCAGCCGATGCGTTTGCCATTGACGACACCAACTTGTTTCAGAAACTCGGCCTCCAAGCCTTCATTGATCTCTCCACCAATTTCTACAACAGGCACGTATAGGCACGTATATGCATACGTCATACCCGCAAACTTGGTCCAAATTTTAGTTATGGTGCAAAAATCTAAAGTTTCGAATTTTAATGCAATTTGTATGGGTGATTCGTTCATCCCTTGGTAGGGTGATTCCACCATCTCTTGTCCGGGAAAACTCTTGATTCTTTTTTCGGCTTTAGGAATCTAGCTTCATCCCTTGGTAGGGTGATTCCACCATCTCTTGTCCGGGAAAACTCTTGATTCTTTTTTCGGCTTTAGGAATCTAGCTTTATTGTGAATACTTTGGAAAACAGATCAAGATTTGGCAATCAGATTTTGAACTTCTGTGTTTGGAACTCTCCTTTACGTGGTGAATTTTTGAAACGGAGAGAACTCCTTTCAATGACGAGAAGTTCTCCTGATTGAAGAGAACATCACGTACTGTAGGATTACAAAAGTAGAGGCATTCACTTTGAATCTTCTGTTTTTATTGGATGTTCTTTTGTGAAATTTAGGGTTTATGACGACGAGGAAGAGTGGTTTAGGTCAATTTTTGCCAACTCGAAAAAAGAAGAAGCTATTCAAAATCAATACGAGTTTTTTGTGCAGAGAATGGGAGGGCCTCCTCTGTATTCTGAGAGGAAAGGTAAGCTAATATTGTAGGTTTACTTAATCACTTATAGATGCAATCATGTCATTGAAATTTGTTTTTTCTGTCTAATTTTCGAAAGGATTTTCTAATTATGGTAAGCCTCACATTTATTAGATTATGGGGTTTTGGTCATTCATCCCAAACTGATGTTATGTAAAATATGAGGTCAGACTTTGGGGAAGGCAATTTTTTCTGTTTAACAGTGTTTGAAAGCAACTTCAGTGATGATGATTTATAACATGGGTGTATTTCTATCTTTATTCATTTCAATCAAGCTTCAATCCACATGAATCCTTTCGGACTTTATGGCTATATCTCACTGCATGTATTATGCTCAATTTCAGCCCTCTCCGACTTTCTCCCTTGGCCTTCGCTCATTGTATAAATCTGTTAATGTTTAGTAGGGTGCACAGAATTATTGTCACTGTCCAAGCAGATTCTTAAAAACTAAAATAAACCAAAACCTCCCAACTAAAATGCATAGTGAAGGACACTGTTCTCTGTGTTCCTCGCTTATCTCGTCACAATCTTTGTTCTGCGCGTTGTGTTGTAGAATATTTATTCCTTTTGCTCTCTTTGCTAGCCTGGAATTGAGCCTTTCTAACGGGAATTTAGTGAGTTTGGAGATGTCAATCCTAATTCTTCTCAAGATGATGACCTGTAATAGCATCCAATTCCATTCTGTGTCCAAATTTATGTTGCCAAACACAAATCTATATTCTTTTTGAGTGATGCTTCTTCCTTTGATGAATGATACAAGGTTATGTTATATCTATCATTAGTGTCCTTGCATAAATAAATAGTGGAAAATAAAACCTTTGGGCTTCTGTATTTTGATTTATTTGTACTAGTTTGCAGATTTAAAAATTGCAATATTTTCTTTAATAATCTTCCTTTTGATTTCGGCAGGCCATCCTGCACTAATTGGACGCCACCGGCCATTCCCTGTCACACATCATGCTGCTGAAAGATGGTTACATCACATGCAAAATGCATTGGACAGCACTGCAGATATTGATGCTGACGCAAAAATCAAAATGATGAATTTTTTCAGGCACGAGTTTTTACCAAATTTCAATATTTTTTCATTCATCTTCATCTCTGATAATGTTTGTTGTTTATCTTGTTCCTAATGTTAAAGATTGCGCATTTCATGTGTTTTTTCAGACACACTGCATTCTTTCTTGTGGCTGGTGACGAGTTGAAGAATCAAAACCGTCAGCCTCAGTGCAAGCATGGGGGCAGCAAACCAGCTGCAGCTTAACAACAATATCAACAGAATTGTCTCATTCCTGGGGGGTATCATCATTCATTGAACCGTCTAATATTAGAGTGGTGTAAAAGAAACTCTCATAGCTTTTATTAATAAATCTGAAATTTGTGATTTTCACTAATTAACATTTTGAAGCTAGAATCAAGAATTTTGGTCCATATTTACCGCTTAGCTTCTTTTGTATGCTTCAAGTGGTTGCAGGTTGGAATACTGGAAATAATGTAAAACATGCACAGATGAACCCTCACCCTGTTATCCAATTAATCAAGTTGCAGCCGCCTTAATGGTTCAGTTATGTTCTAAAGCTGCATCATTTCTTTCGTGCATGCATAGTGTGAATGTGTGATTTTTTAGCACTGGCTCTTGACATTGCTGCAAGTTTTGATCTTCAAAATCTGATCCTATAAATTGTGAACCATAATCTGCAATCTGTTTCCCTAACGTATTCTGATACTCCACTAGAAGCAATTGCTTTTAGTTTGTGAACAGTCTCATTTTGGGATGCTGAATCTTATCATGTGTGTTTTGGTAAACTTCTGCTTGATTGAGCTAGTTAGCTCAAGCCTTGAGTTGTTTGAGTATTCTGCAAAATGCTAGTATGGACTGGAAGCTGAAACTTTTAAAAGTTCAAGCTTGGCTGCAATGCATCGACTTTGAATTTTTTTTATTTATAAAAAAAAAGACATTGACAGTGGTATTGCTATTATTTAATAAAATCATGTCATTTTCATGTACATAAAAATTTTCATTGCTATAATAAATCACAATTATAATTAATTAATTTAAAAATAAGTACATGATTAAATTTTATTGATAAATATATATATATATATATATGTGTGTGTGTTATACACTATATATTATTTAATTTAAAATATTTTTTATTTATATTTTGAATTTTTAAATATTCTCAAAAATGATATAGAACATGTCTATTCATATTTGTCAAATGAATTGAGTTCAATCATCTTGTCCTTTTAAAATAAATCAATAAAAATATGCAAGAGACATTTAGATGAACATCTCTAATGGGATATTTTTAATTAAGTTGCTATAATAGAACTGTAGTACTGGAGACTCTGTCAAAACATATAGTATGTACTCCATTCCATTAATTAATCTGTATCACACAGAAAACTCTGTAAACTGAAAGCTGCCTACCTCCTTTCATAGATTAGAATCCATGTAAGACCTAAAATGACAAATCATTTGTACAACGAAGCAGCATGATAATACCGCAGCTTAGAGACAACCAATACATCTTCATACAAGATTTATGCTCATAACTATTCGGCCTACAAGTGATGCAAATCATGAAAACATGTCAAACTGGATGCCACGGTTGGCTTTGATTTCAAAATCACCTTGGAAAACGGGGAATTAGAGGTAAAATTTTCTTCATCGATGGTGGTTGGTTGGAGTCTTTTCATATTCAAACATCATTGTTGTTTTGAAAGCAACGATTAACAACAATTTGAACCTAATCTTTTCATTTGTCTTGAAATTATGCCCATAATTTTCTTGGTTTACTAACAGCATATGGGGGATTTGGTTTCAGCTTTTTAGATGACCCCAGTTGGTCTCATCAAATTCTGTGAAGCCAATTCAAAGTTTCGGTAGGTAATGCAAGCATGCATGCATGCCCTCAAGCAAACTGTACATCCTATATGAGGTAAGTAAAGGGAAGAAACAAATCTATTTACACTGCTGAGAGAGAGCCTCTCTGCTTTCATGATGAACAATGATATCTTCCACCAGTTGTTAGCTTGCATTGATGTCATAAAATAAGGTCTAAACCATATACCCAGAAAGAAATTAAAGCACTAATTTGAGTACAAAAAACAAGACTTGAGTATCATGTCTTTATTGTTCCATCATTTACCTTAAGTTCTGTGCAGTAAGAATTGACTGTTCAATTGCCTAAAGCTAGCACGGTAGAGAAATGGGGGTCCCACAACCTTTGGTCAATTTACATTATTTCTATTGCGTCTGGTTTTGAAAATTTTCCTTTATTCTTATCCAATTCCTAATTCATTTTCACCCTGTACTCTTTCCGGAATCTTTCAGAACTCTCTTTGGACAAGGATTGCTGGCGGGTTTATCCCATGTTCATGCTTTTGAATCAGATAAAATAAGAACCAAAAAGAGATGCATGCATCAAAATAAGGTAAGGATACAAGAAATTCAACAGAGGATGAGTAATGATCAAATAATAAATTATTCCATGAAGAACCAAAACAGCTATTCTATGGCAAGTCTCTTTTACATCTATTTAGAAAGAGTCGTGAAAGCAGAGAACAGCAGGAATATTTGACCCCAAGCATGAACAGACTATGAACAGTATTGAACTTCTGTTAAACGGGATTTTGAGATCAAAACCACAAGATACAAGACAGAAATTGATAGATGTACATATGTACTCTTATTTTACATCAATCCAACAAGTTCTTCTGTGAAAACCTTGACGATTTAGCATACCGAACTGAGAATGATCGATAGAGATTATCTGGTTCTGTCCGTCCTGTTCCTTCATCAAAATTCTGCGAGTATTCTTCAGGATCATAACTGGTAACAGGAGAATGGAAAACTTTCTTCTTCTCCCCCTTGATTGTCCTCCATAACGTTCTCCACCTTGAATTCATGTCCTTGTAATTACGCAGGCTGTAACTCCTGCCGAGTTGGATGGTTTCGCTGCCCGATCTTCGCCAAATTTTCATGCCCATTGCTTTGATACAAAGAGATATTTCTGGGTCAAAAACTCAAAAGGGTGGTTCAGATTTATAAACAAGTCCCTGCAAGGCTGCAACAACACGAGCATATGAACTCTCTCTACTTCTATAATATCAGAATTGCTTCGCTTGGCTTGATTCTGATTGCTCTCTATAACTAACTGACAAGCAGAACTAACGTCAGTTGTCCGAACAGAAATGTTTTAAGATATTGTTTTCCAGGAAAAAGAAACTAACAACTTTTGGCTAAAGAGGTTGAGGCTTCATCTGCCGCCGGCAGGAGCTCTTATAAAAGAGAAAAAGATAATCGAGAACAAGACCAGGCCCGCCAACTTCGGCCTGAAATGGTTTACTGGTGGCATTAAATTAAAGACAGCCAAAAGAGTATGACTTTCCACTAACCGCGTGCAGAAACTTGCAATACATCTTACACCTGACTGCATCGAACAATCAATTAACACAATATAAAATAATACAGATGGGTTAGACTTAAGATGGAGAAATATTCAAAGGTGAATGCTGAACGTGGGTTTGTTCCAGGGAGGAATACAACAACCCGTGTATCTTATTGTCAATGTTTTACAATTAAAAATGATTAAAGCTTGGGAAAACGTTTACATTATTGGTGAAATTTACAGAAAAAAATATGGGAAATTTTCAGAAATCATTTTAACAGTCAGTGCTTGCAGTAGAATTTCATAAAATAATAGCGTGTGATGTGGGAAAATTATGTTCCATCCAATGGAAAAAATTATTATTTCACAAAATAATAATAGTGAAAGATGAGTGTAATCAG
The DNA here is from genome assembly GCA_019650275.1 of Xylocarpus granatum. Classification (NCBI taxonomy): domain Eukaryota; kingdom Viridiplantae; phylum Streptophyta; class Magnoliopsida; order Sapindales; family Meliaceae; genus Xylocarpus; species Xylocarpus granatum. Next base: position 208,326 of record BNST01000976.1, read on the forward strand.
TCACCAATTTAAGCGTGATTAAAAAAAATTAACAACTCATAAAAACGAATAAATAATATAATTAAATAAATTAATCTAAGTTATTATTCACATTCTAACAATGAATTGTCATGTTGAGTTGAATTCAATGTGAATTGAAGTTGGTTAGGGAGGCTTGCCTCCTTACGAAGATATTACAAAATTAAAATGAGGATATTACGTGATTAAACGAGAAAAATTGTCGTGTTAATTTTAGTAATTAGATTTTGTATTAATTGTTATATAAGAATAATAATAATAAGTGAATGCAATCACGTAATTGAATGGTAATTAGAGGAATATATTATGATTAGTTAATTGAGTGGTAATCAGGGCCAGGGAGAATGTGACACATGGAATCTTGATCATGTGGTAAAGAGAAGAATATCACGATTCTATGTCAAATCGTGTATTATATATATAATTTGCCTGATTGGGTTATAATTTGAAAGAGAGCTTTGGGGTCTCATCAAAGATTTTTTATAATCAGTCGAATGAGTGGAGGAAGAGTGTCATGATTCCATGCCAAATCCAATCTAGAAATCATGCGATTAAGAGAAGAATAATATCATATAATCCCATGAAGCTATCATTACCTTTTGATTTGATTTTGATTTTAGCAATCCATCTTGTGAAGTTTCGTGTCCATTAAGGCTGCAAAAAGATTGTAACTGGGAGAATTGAACCGGGAAAGCTGAAGGCTGAAGCAGTCTGCCAGTCACCTCCAATTTCATTGGTCGTTGATCGACAGCATGATCCAGAAAGCACAACTGGTTGAAGAACAAGGGGTAAATACTTCTACCTGAAGAAGGCACATGGACAGGATTTACAACTTACTGCGCGTGGGTCATTTTGCTGACGCCCGATTGATAGTACATTCGGGTAATTTGGCACTCCTGGAAAAAGATCAGAAGGCAGCAGGAAGAGGGGTCCTGCAATTTTCACCAGAAGAAACAGAAGCCCCATTTAATCTAACAAGCCAGAGTGCTCCAATTAATACAACAGTAATCCACGCTAGACCAAAGATTGCTACAATTGGCATGGCCAAGAAAAACTACCCAGCATCTCACACTAAAACTGAAGTTGAATAAGGTTTTAACTTAGAATTACAGAAGGAAGAAAAGGTAAAGGGAGAACATAAAATTTATCACGAAGAAGCGATGGATCTCAACTTTTTATAAGCATCCGAAGAGTCATGGGCATAGTCTGACAGAGCACGAAACAAATCAGGCAAGCGTAGCTTAAGACTCCCCACAGACTTTTCTCTCACTTGAAGACTGTGCCTTTGGTAAGCTTCTGTTTCTTCTTCCAACCTCTTCCTCAAGCTCTCAACCACAATTTGCCTCTCCAAAACAGGATCTTTGGTATTTGCTTCGTCACCTCTTTCTGCTTCAGACTTGTCAGAATGGTTTTTTTGGTACTTCCGGTACCATTCTTCGTATGCCTGGTTCTTTCGCAAAAGCTCCTTCCTGGTTTCCTCACACTTCTCTTTAAGCTTTGTCTCTTCTTCCTGATGAACTATTATGGTTTTTATCACAGCAGCAAAGGATGAAATTGCAGATTTGGCAAGCTCATCTGGAAGCTTTTCAAGACAATCGTGCCACAAATGGAGGAGAGCTTGGATTGGAGGATTTGGAGCTCTTGGTGGAGATGTGGCTCTCTCTCTCAAGCTACTTTCAACGGGAATCAGATTTAACTTTAACCAGCTATTTAGAGCTTTTATGTACTGTTTTTGATGATTCACAAACTTTTCAAACTGCGAAAGCCATTGTTGGACAATGTTACAGAGTTCAACAGTGCGCTCGTGGTGGTGCTGGGTTGTTTCCTTGGGAGCATAGGCAATATCAAGAGACTTAAGATCAGAAACAATGGTCAGCTGTCTGTCATGATGTATACACATACTTTCCCACATTTTGGCCATTCTGCAGAGTGTTAAACACATATGGTCATGGCCAACTTTCATTCTGAGTTATTAAAGAACACTAATATAGAAAATGACATAAACAGATTGGAAAACACCCAGAAAAGAGACTCCAGAGTACTCGAGGTAGAATAAGAAAGAACAAAGTCATATATCAGTATAATATAAGATTGAAAAAATCACAAGAATGACAATGCAATGCAAAAAAGCACTGCTTTTTTCAATCTCTAAAAGCACACATGGTTGGTGATAAGAAAAATAATTGAGGTACCCAGCCAAAGTGTAAAGAGTATTTCAGACTACAACAGAAAGTGCTTCTTGGTTATTGATCAGGCAACTATTTCTTACACTAGAGAAAGACCCAAGGGTGATGCAAAAGCCAGGAATCAAAGAATAACCAGAAAACACAAATATAAGTTTTACTAGAAACTATACTAGGTTGCTCGATTCACCACATAAAAGCAACAGAATGTGAAGTATTGATGCATAAATGTAGAAAACAAAAAAAAATTGATGTAAGGCCATAATCTTTTCTTCATTGTAGACATAAGAAGCTATTATAATAGAGTAAGCACATATTCGAATTTCCCAGTAAGTATTTAGAGATAAAAGTTTACCCATCAACAAGAGCAACAAGTTTTGGGTACAACTCCTCATCACGTAAACGACTTAATTCAGAAACAGACGAATCCATAGACTGCATGTCAACTATATACTTGGTATGCAGGTGAGCTACAGCTGCTTTTGTTTTTTCCAACATATCAATACTAGCTCCGCGTTTCTTCTGCTTATTCAGCACAGCAATCTTCCTATGATACTCAAGCTTCATAAGCTCAGATTGCTATCAACATGACAAAAACATCAATGAGACTCCACTTAACGGCATAATAACATTAAATTGGAAAAAAGAAAAAGAAGAAAAAGCTATTCCTAACACAGAAAGAATTGGGATGTTGATATTTCCATGACTGGATGTTCAAAGAATATAATCAGTATACTAAATGTGCCTACAACAGTCTTCAACAGTAATATGAACAAACCAAAACTGATCGTGATCAACCACAAATGTGAAATGAAAGAATTGCAGCAATGTACCTTAACTTCTTCAAAAAGTTTCCTTTCCCATGCCAAAATCTTATCCAACACAATAGCAAGAGTTTCATTATCGTCTGAATCAATATCATCCTTCCCACCTTCACCACGCGGTGGTAAACCCCTAAAGGATCTATTCCATGTAATAACACGCAAGACCCTCGCAGAATGATCAATATGTCCTGCAATCAGTACAGCACATAACTTCAATCACAACAAAATAAACATGAGATTTAACTAGGAATACAACTTATTGGCATGATAACACCATTTGCCACATTTACAGAATGACAATGAAGTTTGTCCGTCATCACACTTAAAAATAAAAAAAAATAAAAAAATCAAACTTTTAGTATAACTTTAAAATTAAACATAAAGAGCATTAAAAAAAAATCTTGGATGCAACCTGGGCTTTTAAAAACAAAAAGGCAAGAACAGATCCAATCAAAAGACTAAAGAGAGATTCTTAAAACAATTTTTTTTTAAAAAAAATGAATGATGATATAAAAGACAAAAGGTATAATGCAAAGCTCATTTATTCACAAACAAGAAAAAGGGCATCAAGACACTTGACTTGTTACTGTAAAATTCGGTCCAGATCTACAACTTTTCGACCAAAATTCAGTTCACAATTGCATCTAAGAAAGCACATGAACAGATCAAGAAAACTCGAAATGAGATAGAATAATTACCTCTGTTATCGGCAAAATTAGAGTGATAGTGCAGCTTAGTAGCCTCGAGAATGCTGGAAACATCTTTCGCTGACTGTGAAGCCTTCAAGAAATCATCATCTATCTGATTCAAAACTTGGATCAAACTCACCGTTGATCTCCTGCTACTGAACTCCGGAGGCGCCGTTTTAGCATGCTCAATCACTTTGTCCTCTGCCTTTGCTGGCTCAATACCATTCTCTTCACCATCGGCATCGCCATCCCCATCAACAACATTGTTAATAAAAGTATCATTTTTGTTAACAACATTGTTAATGTTATGATTGTTATCATTCATAACATTAACATTCTCGTCAATTGCCGCAGCATTTTTACGTGGCTCTTCCGCTGTGTTTAAACTTGGCCCAGCCAAGTGATCGTCCACCATGAAGAAATAATCCCACGCTGCATTCGGCATGGGACGCATCTCCGGAGTTCTCGGCGACGACGTCGATGCAGATGCCATCCCTCGGTGGGACCCACCCATTTCTTTTTTACTCTTATGTTTCTCGCTGTTATTTTCCTCTTCTATTTCTTCTTCCTCATCGTTTTCATCTTCTTCTTCTTCTTCGTCTTCAGTGATGGCATCGTTATCGAACTCTTGCAAGTGTTTTCGGTTCTTTAACGAAAAGGCAGGCAAGCTAACGGCACGTTTGATGGGACTAGGAGAGAAGTTGGGGAGCGGCGGCGGAGGGGGAGGGAGGCTGTCGATGGACGAGGGAGGTGGCGGAGGCGGAGGTGCGGGGTCAAGTGGCTGTTGAAAGTGTTGTTGGTTGTCTTCGGCTTCCCCGTGGGCGAAATCACTCAAGGCGGCGCCGATGTTTTTGAGAGCAAATGAATATCCGGTGTGGGCAGCGGCGAACAAGTTTCGAGCTACAACGGCGTCCTTCATAAGGTTACGGCGGTCTTTGCTGCGCGCCACCGCTTCTTCGTTCTCTATTTTAGACTGCGCACACCCCATTTTGTGTTTGCTTATTCAGCAATGCTTTATTCTTTCAAAACGCCGTTTAACTTCCGGTGATCGTCTTCACACCCAGAGAGTAGATTAGAGATCAGAGCTAGACCTGATGGGCTTTAGAGAGAGAAACAGGAGGAAGACAGAATGAGGGAGAGTTATGTGGAAAGAGAATGAGGGGGAAAGCATGAAAAGAGGGAGGAGCGCCCAGCCCACCCACAACAGAGCGGAGCGAGCTCGGAGTGTTACGGATTGGTGCCATTGAGTGAGAGTAGGAATTTCAATTCTACTCGCTTTGTATTCATTACAAGGTGTCCCTCTCAAAGATTTTTTAAAATAACGGTCACATTTTTTATCGTCGGTTTTTCTATTCCTTCTTTCTCCTTTTCGAGATCATACATAGAGTCTTGTTAATTGACGGTTCTGATTGGACAGCAATTATGATCATCATTAGCAATGCAGGCAGTATTTAGATTTCAAGGGTTCTTTTTTTTCATTTCTTTGTTTGAAATTTACTATCAAATTCACAAGCATTATATATACAGTAGTAGTAGTAGTAGTAGGCTGTGCCGTTGAATGAAACCCAGTACCAAATCCCAAGAACTCAACTTTCGGCTTGAAAGTGGCAGCAAGACGCACTGTTGACATGTCTGCTGCAGTGGGTGTACCTACGCACGAGGCCATTTGTTGTTTGTTTCACGGATTGGGACACACCGGTGGCCCGTCACTTATCACATATATGGTTTAGCTAAAGAGAGTTTTAATTGAAATTATAAATCTAGTTTCACTTCAATTCTTATTTATATATATATATTTTTACAAGTTTTTTCATATGTTGTCACGAAAATCACATTTGCAAGACCATTACTTGCTATAATAACATAAAAAAATAAATAGCTCTATCCTCTTCTCTTTTTTCCATTCTCTTTTCCGACTTGCTTTGAATGTTTGAAAGAAAATACAAAAGGATCTAGGGCATTTTCTATCAACAATAATTTACTTGATTGCTGCTACAAAGAATTCTAAAATTGAACTAAAATTTGAAATGAATTTTAATATTCGGCTATTTTGCTATAAAATCATATTCAAATCTCCAAAAACATCCTATCATGTTAAATTTAAAAGAAAATTGCTAAGATCCACAAAAAGCGATGATGGCTGGTCCAAAACAACAACCCAATTTTCACAATTCAACATCGTATAATATGCATATTAAATGGCACATTTCCATCGTTCTGTTTGAACACACAATTTGTATGAGAAAGCAGAGAACCAGCCAGCCAATTACACCATACATCGGATCCCCAACAACATTTAGACATGCTCGAACAATATTTTGCCCCGACTCTCGTTTAACAGCAGATCTGGACTGACTTCTGTGTTTCCAGTCTATTTCTAAAAAATAAAATAATGGAAATAAAAAATATAAAAGAGTTGAAACAAAGTAAGTTATAGTCAATTTTCCAAACTCTTAGGTCAATGATACTACACTTCTCAAATGATATTCCAAGTTTTACCAATCTTTTAAGTAATTTAGCATTTATCAATTGGATAGTAAAACAACGAACTAAATTACTTAATTTTTATAAAAATTAATACCCAATTGATTCATGTCCACATCACTTGGAATTGTAAAAATTTAGGTTAACTCTTGGGAAGTATAGGAATCTCTATAAAGCATTATAAGAACACTAAACACATTCCCAAATACATGTACACATCCATCCTTGCATGAGCAAATTTATAAAGACTATTAGTATAACATGACTGAGCGATGACAAAGCCATCAATATTATCCAAGGAGGTGAGGAAGCAATTTCATCTAAAACAAAACTTTGAGAGCAAGAAGGTATGAGGATCATTACCAGGGCACTATTATCAACTTGTGCCTAACAGTGCTTATGCATCATCTCCATGGTGTGATTCAAAAATAGGAGAAGGCCTTCTATTAAATTCAACTCTGTAAAAAGAGGCGGTACTGTACATGTGATAGAAGCCAAATTTTCAGACATCAATTTGCACAATACATGCAAGCTAAATTCAGCCAGAGCACCTACCAAAAAGAGCAAATGCATGGAGAAAATTCTCATTTGGGCTGGAGCTCGGCCTTCAGTTTTCTCAGCTCCTGCCTTTGTTGCTAAAACAGTTCCAATATTCGGTTAAATAGCAACAAATAAATCATAAACTCTACCACATTACTATATTTCATATTATAATACCTCATACAACTTTTTCCATGCATGGTCCAGTTTTTCTTGTAGCAAGCACCATTCAATGGCCATCTCATATTCTTGCGTGTTAGGTTGAGAACAGTGTGAAGTTGACACAGCTTCCCTCTGGGCAAAATAAAAGTCCAGAAATACCATTAAGTGATAGGGATTTATAAAGGAAACAGTGCATCTTGTTTGTTCTCTAATACAAGAGCATAAGAATGAGAGTCAGATACAGCTATCTTACCATCTCCCGTTGCATCTGGAATTTAAATTTATCAATTACAAGATGGCCAACAAATGTCGACTGCTTTTCCATTAAGTAAGGAGTTCGAATGCTGCCAATAAGGGGCCTGCAAATAGAAAAACAGAAAACAGGGAATATATTACTTAGTTTTCTTCTTTAGGAGTGGACAAAAATATCTGCAGCCCCTAACCTAAACTGAACCCAAAACAAACAGCACAATTTGGATAGGGGTTAGGTTGGAATCTTTCAACCAGAATTTGTTTTGGGTTGGTTTCAGTTCTCCAATCAGAGTAACCTATCCCAAACCGAACATCTTGATATAATTTTATAATAACTCAACTGTAAAAGAATATATATGTTATTTTCTTACCTTAAAGAATAAGATTAAACTAAGACACGACTTATCTTTTCTACTCTATTTCTAACATAACATACGAAGTCCTGTTTAAATGGAAGTTTAAAATTTTAGTTGTTGATGAGATGTTTGTAATATGAAAAATTCAAATTCAGTGTGGCACACTGAATACTAGAAGTAAAGATTATCTTCTATACTGAAATTTACCTAATCAAAATCGTGATTCCCTAGCCATGTTAGGCCATTCCCCCTAGGCTTATCAAGCTTAAGCTAATCTTGCCCATCCTCATTACCCTTAAGGAGACATATCCAACATAGTAATCCTTCATTAGAGCACATGGCACAAATTTTTTAGACCTACATGTTAATGAGAACTTAAGCCTTGAACCTGTTTAGATACCTCTTGTCACGGGCCAAACCTATTTTTTATGCCACATGGGATCATGACACAAGGCCAACATCCCATCAACCCAAGATACAATTCTTTTTATTTGATCATCTACAACAACTTGATATTTCTAAGTACTAGTCATTTGTACTATTCATTACTACGTATGAATACACACACACACACACACACAAGAATTATCATTTAAACGACTGCATTTTCTTAAAATCCGAACTAGCAATCCTTTGTATAAAAAATTTATAAAAGAAAAAATTGTCTAACTCTCTTGAATGGCAACTATAAACACAAGGAATTGGAAAATTTTTGTTTTATAGCATTTGGGGTAAAGAGAATTGCTAATAACAATTTTAAGAAAATATCAACATCCACAAAAGAGAGTTGTGCTACCACTAACAAAGTTCATGTTATTTCAACCTTAAATTAACATTTAACATAACAAGTTTTTGCAAATTAACATATTGTCCAGTTAGACTGACCCAAATTAACTTCATTTCTAGGCTTTCATTATTAAGACTCCTATTTTGAGAAGAATCTTCATTTCTACGCCTTCTCTTTTTAGCATAATGTGACATTGACACATTGCTTCACTTCTTCCATCTAGGTTTTGTCAACTTGGGAGTCTTGAATCTTGGTTGTCATGAATGAATGAACCAAAACCACATACAATCTTGTTGGAAATGGTCACTACATTGTATATGTAAACCCTAAACCTTGAATGCATAAGGAGCCTTACAAGGAAAACCCAAGCAACAAAGCTATACAAGTACGTGTCTTAGTAAATATTAATTCACTTTGTAGGAATGGTTCATTACAACGAATTTAAGGGCCATATCCACTAGAGGTGGCAAATAAGCTGGGTCGGCCCAGCTTGGCCCACAAAAATGAGGCATAAAGGACTCATGGACTAAGCAGGGCTCGACTTGTGTAAAAATAAATAAATAAAGACTAGCACAACCCATAAGTCTGCATATGGGCCGTGTAAGGCATGGGCTAACCTCAAGTCTTAATATTTAATAATCTAAAATTATTTATTTAATTAATATAAAAATGAATAGGCCTGTGGGCCAAACCCTTGGCCTAGGGCCATGGCAAGCTCCAGTCTTCCGACTTGACTTGGACCCTCAACAGACTGAGCTGATACTATTCATGCATCAAGCTTGGACCAAATCGAACCTTTTGCCACCTCTAATATCAACCTTATGATGGTAAGACCGACCATCATTACAATGTTTTGGTGTCAATTAAATTCAAAAGACTCGTATTGACAGGATGAATGCTTAATGTGCATGCGAGGATTATTGTCAAGGGTATAGGTGTATATTAATTGCCACAAAAGGCTTGAATACATAAGTTGACTTATAGAGTATGATTGACTTTCTAATCCTTCAATTATTGATTTTAATGAATTATAGTGATACATAACATCATCAATTAACCTCATGCCACCTTAAATGAATAAAGTTGTCAAGAGATGGACCGAATCAATTACAACAATTCAAAAATGTCGACATTTTTACCCGTTCATTCTAATGTCTATCGACAAGGTAGAATGACAGAGCAAGACACATATTTGTCTAACTTTAATTTAAGTCCATAATTGAAGATTAAGGTTGCATGCGTACCTTCCATTTGATAACAATAAGCACCCTTCATCTAATTTTGTAACAACCATTTCCGCTACTTCTTTTGTTTTGAGTATAACATAAGCTTGACCTACAACATAAACCAAACTAACATGGCATAACTGAAGTATAACATAGACAACCAAACATCTTTTCTAGAAATTCTTTGTAAATATGGTGTACAAGACATTCAATCATTTTCGAATCACAAACCAAATGCCCCTTAAATTAACAACCAATCCTTTTTGGATCACAACTCAAATGCTCTTTCGTTCCGTAGTTTAAGGGTAACATACAAAGATTTTCATCCCATGGGTAAAATACAAGTAAACTCAAGTGATTATAAAACTTTTCAAAAACCTCTCATAAATTCTTAAAATGTGTTATACCTCTTCTTCAATCCCATAAACTTCATTAGATACCTATGTTCTTCAATCCCATAAACTTCATTAGATACCTATGTTGCAAAGAATATCATAAACGAAAAAATAAATCAATCATTATTCTTTTATTTCCATCAAAACTCAAAGGGAAGTTAATAAATTTACCAAATTTCTACAATTTCCCTTTGTACAATGTCGTCAATTTATCATCTTAAAAACATTCTCAACATATAGATGACACTAACCTAAACACTCTCCAATTGGAGTTGGTTAGAATGACCTTATTAGGAGCATTAAACTCTTGTCAATATCTATGACCTTATCATGAATAAGAAACCTTTGTTGATCGAAAATAATGCATCTATATCAAAATTTTATGTGGATCTCATTAGGAGCGAACAACTTCTTAACATTGTCCTACTCTTTCCCATTAAATCAAATATGCGACTTGATTTATCTACAAATTTAACCTTAAGTTTTGGAGTCAAATTTTTACTCACAAACTTTAATATTAATGTCACTTGGATTGGGTACTTCAATAAAATCTTCTTCTTTTAAATAAAGTACCCACCCTTGTAATAATTGCCATGTCAAACTATTTAACAGGCATAGCTAAAGTAGTGAAAAGGTCAACTCAATTTGGTTTGGATTTTGTATTAGTTTGGTGCACTTAGATTCTACTATACAAGAACCGATCAACTCGATTCAAATTTCCATTAACTACCAAACCTATCCGAAAACTCGATCAAGTTTAGAGTCAAACTAAGAACTGAACTTTAAAAATGAATCGTTAAACCAAAAACTAACAACATGCTAAATTAGGCTCGTAACCAAACTAGGAATTGAAAACTGAACCACCTTGGTTCCTCTTTAAAATTCAATGCTCTTTGGTTCCAAAAAAGAAGAACCAATCAATTTTTGATTCTATTTGATTTTTCCAAAATCAAAATGAACCAACAAAACCCATCCTTAGCATTTGACACAATTACTTCAAGTGAAAGTAAAGAGCCCATGCATCAAAAAAAGAACCTAGTACTCCATATAAGAAATGCTAACTGAATAAGGAATAACTTTGCTTTTAACTTTGGTGATTACTCCTTTACACAAAAAAATATCATTGCTTTTAGTGAAGAACAAATGTTGGCATGCCAAACATTATGGGCATCATGAACTTATATACTTGAATGAACAAAATGGAGCGATTAAAATTCCAGCTAGTATCACATCACAAATGATAGTATCCTTAAGTTTTAAAATGGTAATATCGTAGAGCAACATTTATCATTCTATAATTTTGAGTCAATAATCCATGCCATATAAGGATTATACAAGCCTCACCATTCAACTACTCCACACTTTTAACACAATAGCTATACAACTCTTGATATATGGTATCAACATACACTTCAAAACCAAGTTTAGAACAGTGAGAAACCTGTCATTAACTTTATCTTGATGAGAAAACTTCTGCTTCGTTTGTGACCACTAATTTGGCTTTTTTTACAATCCCATTGTGCAAAATGATACTAAAATTCCTTCTCTAAAGTTATATCTTAATGCATTAAACTACTTTAGGCTTAACACAATTGAAAAATTGCATACTCAAGGCATGATTTAGACAAAAATTTAAAATTAGTATTGCCAAAAATAATATACTCAAACTTGGATTAATATCCAAGGTTTCTTCACCTAGAGCAACAACTAACAATTTGCTTAAACCTCTTTCATTTTGATCCATATAGATTCAACTGCCTGCACTTTACTTTAAAGAATGTAACATCCTTCCTTATAATCCAATGAGCTAGCAACAAGCCTTCACAACTCATCTCAATGCTTGGCATACATCATAGATACATTGATTAAGTAGATGTGAAACATAAGGTTCACCTAAGGATGAATTAGATCCTTAGTTGTGACATCAACTTATCAATGACAACCACAATGCTTAGCGTTAAGAGTTGTTCTAGAAGGCAAACGTGGAGAGATGCCTATAAGATATAATAATAATCAAATACTAAAACTCATCTTGGTGATTTAGGAAAGCTAAGAAAACCAATACTCTTTGGAGTGTATTTTCTAATTCTTTTGTGGTTAAAGAAGAAAGAGAGAAAGATGTCAATTGCTTGCAAGAAACTTAATTCATTTCTTTCATCTTTGGGCCTATTTCAAAAGGCTTTCAACATACATCTTTTATCCTTTATTCATCTCAGTGCTGTGGGTAAATTTTGTATGTTTTCAGGACTGTTTTGGCTACAGCAGTTAAAGAATACTATGTTCTCCAGTGCAAATTTTTAACGAAAAGGGCATGATTTTTAAGATACAGTAAAAATTATGAATTCTTTTTCCATACCAGAGTGAGGAGAAGAGAACGCAGTCTGCTGAATCATCTTTGCTGAGCAATTTTCCTTGAAGGCATGCCAAACTATATCCTGCAGTACGTAGAAAAATACTTGAGAAGAAAAAAAAATGATACAAAGTGACAATCATAGTTGAAAAGTTAAACAATACAAACACAAGAAATTTATTGGAGATTTGGAAGACATATAATTCACAAGGCATGAAAGGCAAAATAAAATTATATGGCATGAATATAAACCATACATATGTATTAAAAGATATAACACATGCGCACACACTTATTTCCACAATGATTATTACCTCAACCTCTGTTGAAGTATAGGATGGATCCAAATTCTCAAGTAGGATAACTGTCCCTTGCTCATGCGCAACACGTACTCTTTCTTCCCATGGCTGATAATGATATACAAGAATTCTCACAAATTAGTCTAAAGGTTATCCAGATTTATTTATCATTTGATGGCATTGATATTCTGACAGAGATCCTAACAACTCACAAATTTTTCACTTATTATAGAAAATCAGTAGAAAATATAGGATTGTGAACAGTAAAAGTGCATAAAAGTGGTGAGAAAGTGCACTTACAAGTTCTTTAAACCATTTGCTTCTATCCTGTCATCATGTTAATAAACAAGAAATATAACGTCAACAACAATAGCACTAATAAAAATGAGCAAATTTTTCATGTGCAAAATCTACTTGATATGCAAACTTCTATAATATAACACAAACGGCATATATTGGGCTAGATGTTAGCTAAATAAGACCAACATGTCTAAGGATTTCCAAGCTATTGCTTTTTGTTCATAGACAAAGATCAGAAAAGGTCCTCCTATGTTTGTTTAGGCCAGTAAATGTCCACAGGTATGGGGCTGCTTCCTCTGTTATGCTCAGTTACCATAGAGAGTTTTGATTATTATTAATTCTATTAGTTTGTTTCTTAGGTCTTATTTTTACATTTGCTTACATAGGTAACAGTACCAAATTTCACTAATTCTATTTAGCTAAAAAATCTTACAATCAGTATTAACCAAAAAAAAACCCTCAAACATCTTACTGATTGCTGTCCTACTTTTCAACTTTTCTATTATGTGTTAATGTCTGTACTTCATTGCTTGGAACAAAAATACCCCATTGCTTAGCAGATTCAATGATGACCCCAAATTAACTCAATACTGTACACAACAAATAGATTCAATGATAATATCAAATTAACTCCACATTTTGTACACCAAATGAGTTTAACATATTATTGTTGTGAAAGACTAATAAACATCGCAGGACAAAAGAGAAGTCTACTTATACAACTTACCAAATTTGGTCGCCTGGCAACTTCCAGAACTTGCTTATCAGTTTTCTTCTTAACAATCGAAGGCTGAATAGAAGATGTGTTTGTCAACTTGCCATTAATAGGATTTATAAGTTTTTCATCAACCTTCAGCTTCTTGGAAGGGTCCGTGTCTATCCCAGGAGAATTCTTTGCTATTGTTACTTTAGTTTTAGATTTATCATCATTGTCAATAACGACAGGTTTATTTTTCGCATCATTCCCATCAGAATCATGGCCTAAAATTCGCACGCTATTCTTGATCTTGTCATCACATACTTCCATACAACTATCAAACTTTGCTTTTTTAGACGGTCTATCGTACAACTTATCAGGATCCTTAGAAGATTTTACCTCCTCTTTAACTTCAAGAACCTTAACACCTTTAGCCTTGCTCCTTTCAAACCCAACTTTAGAGCTTAATGCGGCTTTGTCACCAGACGAGTTATCCAGTCCATCAGTTCTAACAATTTCATCTATTTGTCCAACTTCTCTAGATGCAATCTTTTCTCCAAATCTGTATTTTCGTTTCAGTAATGGAACTTTTGTGTGCACATTTTGTTTTACTTTAGACCTAAAGTTGGTTCTATCACTAGAAACATCTTCCTGCCCTTCTCTAGTTTTAGCCATTCCACCTGACTCTCCACCTACATTAGAAAAAGGCTTTTCTGACAGTGAAGATTTCTGTTTAACTAATGAAGGTTTCACATGTTCTTTTACTGAAGTATCAACAAAACCCTCTATTTTTGCAGTTAGGCTTTCAGTTATGTTTTGCTGTGCAGAAATTACTGTTTCATCACTTGTTGTGGCATTCTTGTCTGAATCATGTTTCAAAGAAGTGCCAGATTTTTGACAACCCACTCGGTTAAACATAAATTTAGCTGCAAGAGTTAAAGAAACAACATAACAATAAACAATCAAGAAAATTGCAACATCATAGAGATAGGACGAAATAAGCATTTATGAGTGAGCAAATAAATACCTTCAATCCCAGCAATCTTCTCATCTATCTTGTCCAAGACTTTACGGAGCCCAACATCAAATGTGCGGTGAAAAATGAAGTCACTCATTTGAAGTTCTTCTTGTGAGGGTTGAGGATTTCTACTGTCCATTGCTGTGCAAACAACATTGCACTTGCCAGCAATTGCTTCCTGATTTTATTATGGAAATTAGCAAATAGTAATTCGAGATGCTAGTACATAAAAGTATAAATTGACCAATAAGAGGAACATATCACTGTCAACTGACAATAATAAAATCAAAGCAAAAATCTAGTAATTCAATACCAAATTCTTTCATCAAAAAAATTGAGCGAACACGAGGATAAGAGTTGGTGATATTCTCAAAATAACAATAAGTATCTATTTACAGAATTCTATTTGACTGAACTAATACGACATATAGAACAACTGGCGGCAACAAAACATATATATCAAGTATAATCAATAATGATAATGATAATAACATTAAAAAATAACAAAACAACTAAATTAACTAAATCACAGCTTAATTACCAAAGGATTGACATTTGCAAGGCCCACACCGTCACCACATGCCAAAAGTAATTCATTCTCAGGTATCTGATTATTTCCAAGAAAATTTGAAATCTCACTAGGACGAAAGAACCAAAGAACCTTTACTCTCTTTGTCTTATCAGCGGTCTCCCATATTTTTATGAGTTTACCAACATAAGGCTCGGGTTCCCCTTCCTTGTACAAATACACAGAGTCATAAAGAGTATATTCCACACCATCATATGTAAAAGATTCATAGAACTGGACATCTTTCTTCATTCCACCAAGTCCTCTCTTTTTACCCCACTTAAATTCCAGGTTCTCAACTTCCTCCATCTTGTAATAGCAGGCCTTTCTCTAGTCCAAGTTATTAATAGAACATATCCAGAAAGCTAAGCGCCTAAGCCTGAAAAAACAGCAATAAGCCACTTTACAATGTAGACACACAAAATATTCGTGGAATATGCATTGCCATCCAGAACAGAAAGCATTTAATGAATAATAAATCCAGAAACATGTGGACAAATCACAAAAAGTTAGTGCTCAGCTTTACAACAACCTCATGACTCACTGGTACGGGAAAATCAAATGAACTTATATGTCCATACACATCACTAACATGAAAATTATTTAACAAATCTGATAATTTACCGAGTGAGATGAAACTGATCCCTTAAGCGAGAATAAACTTTTACCAAAAATTGAGTAAGCAAAGTGTCTATCACCAAGAGAAACAAAGCCTTCGAGCAATTGTCAAGGAGGCCAAGTAGCTCATGGGTCCCCCGTTAGAACGAACCTTCAGATAAATAAGCGGCACCTGAAAGAGTCAAAGATGCTACGCGACCATAAACTCTTACTCAAACAGCACGAGGAGCTGGAGCGGTGCTAGGCTTAATTCTTTTTTCTTTAATTTAATTTCAATCTGAGGAAGATTGTACAGTAGCCTGAATCCTGCAATTACAGTGTGTGGCCAAATAAAATTTTGAAATGCGATAAATAATAATGGTAAAAAGAAAAAATTTGTTCGTAACTTATTGCCAAGAAATTTAAAGCCAAACAGAAACTCGAGTTGAAATCATCGGCGGAGGAAAAAAAATCTAGAAAACAACTGATAATTATAAAATTCCTTCCGTTGTTTATCCAGAAAAATAATAAACGAAAAAAAAATTAAGCTGGAGTGTTCTTTTTCCCCGGAATTGGCAATGGATGGAAAGCAAAATCATAAGTCCGAAAACAATATTAGAAAAATATCACCAATTATATTTTCTAGGAAACTTTTTCAACTGAAACAAACAGCGCAACAGCAGAAACAAACACAATAAAAGAAGCAATGGCAATGCAGAAAAACTCTGAAACTGAGCAATGGAGTCGCTAAAGATAGTAAAATAGGCGGTAAACTCACTGTAGACGAAGGGCTAGAGTAGCGGGGCTCTGTCCGGCCTTCTTCGTAATTAAAAAGAAAAACCTAGCAAAAAGCGCGCCCGATTTCCCTCGCTTGTTCCCTCCGGTTCGTCCGCTCACTTGCTCTTTTTGATTACGGGAGGCGATACGTGGTTGATTGAAACGAAAGACGTCCGCCGACGTACGAAGCTCTCAAAAGCGAGCATTTTGGTCCAATAGATTAAAGTGAGTTAAGCAACGGAAACTAACTCGCAAATGCAAAATTTGTTAAATTAACTCAAATGTTATTCTAAATGACAAGAATACCCTTTATTGCCACTCATTATCAGCAGGGTCGACCATTTCTAAGAAAATTCCCCATTTTCGCTTGAAAATTTTTTTAAATTTTATATACTAATTTATTATTATTATTATTTATTCACAAAAAATATATATATAATTAAATTAAATTAAATAAAAATACCCTCTAGTCTATTCCATAAGATTTAACAAGTTTTACTTTATTTTAATGAACACCAAACTTTTGAAATTAACAAATAATAATAAAATATTTCAAAGTTTTGCATATTCATACCCGTGTGTTTGGTTCGGTTGTTTGGCTACCAACTACTTTATAATTATTTGTTAATTAAGAATATAGGGCTCTAATAGAATATTTTAAATTTTGATTTTAGCAAATTTCAAATAGACCCAGCTTTCAAAATATCTAATAAACCATTGAAGTTTTGAAATTAATGAATAATTATTAAATTTTTTAAAACAAAACTTGTACTAATATGCAAGTTTTGTAATTATTAACAAATAATAATTATTAAATCACAAATAATAATAAATTATGTAATTATTATTCTACAAAATTAGTAATAATTTGTTCTACAAAATACAAATTATATTTTGTAGATCTCGGCTAAGTTAGTAATAATTTGTTCTACAAAATACAAATTATATTGATATGTCTAGAAAGCAATGATATTAATTAAGAAAAAGGAATATTTAAACAGTAATTTTTGGTGGTTGATTGAGATTTAAGTGGAAGAAGAAAATGGTTTTGGGTTCTTTTGTAATTATGTTTGCCTTTGAGGTTAGTTACGAGATTTCGAATTTTTGTGGTTACTTTTCTTAGTATCTTCCAAATCAAGGGGGTCACTTTTGCGAAATACTCAAAAGACTAGGAACACAATTGCAATATGTCGAAGTTGCAGTCCCGATAGCCAGTCTATAAGATCTAGCTTAAATAGGAAGCTACAGTGAATGCGAGAGCGTTGGCAATAGCTTGTGTTGGCGCTAATTCAAAAAAATTCAATTATTCAAACGTCTAAGCAGCGTCGTGTCGAGGCGTCGAGGAAACAAAAAGAATTAGGGTTTTGCAGAGCGCCGGGGACTTCTTCCTCCCCTAATCATGGCGTCTGGTTCGCCTCCCAAGCGCATAGACCAGGTTTCGTTCTTACCCAGTCTTCGTCTTTCAAACCCTAGATATATCAACGTTCAATTTACAATTCTTAAGTTTAAAAATTCTCTCTATCTGAATCTCTTAGTTAAAGCAACCAAAATTACTGTTGTTGTCAGGGCAAAACAATTTTAAAATACAAATTTCGATGGATACAAAAAGCTTGATTATAAATTGAATCTGCATCTTGGGATTTTTCAATCCGAGAAAAAGAAGCCCATGACATTTAAATTCAACGTCTCTCTAAGTTTGTTAATTTTTTATTAGTTAAAGCAAATGAGATTAATATTCTTCAGGTAGTATCAATCTTATTCTCCGAAGAGAAGCCAAACGTGTACAAATCTGTTTACATTACCTCGTTTAACCTCTGGATTTATTATGCTTGCTCACCTATTGTTTTATTCAGTTTTTCTCTTCAAGAAAGAGAAAATCACTGTCCCCTGGTTTGAAGTCTGGGAGAGTCGAGAAAGATGCAAAATTTACAGTAGAAGGGTCTCCTAGTGCCAAAGGAACTTTGGACAATTATTTGAAAACTTCACAGGAGGATTGTCAGTCTAGGAAGTCTGCACATGCAGCTCAAGGATTGTTGGCTAGGCAAGAGCCAGTTAAAAGAAATTTGACACTGGAGATCAATAAAAACTCCAAAATTGAGAATAATCAGGCCCTTTTATCAGGTCAAGTGCAGCCTGAAACTTCTGAATCATTTCAAGGTGCTCAGGAAGTGATATCCCAGTGTTCATCTAAGGAGGGCAATTATAAAGTTGGGTGTCTTCCAAATGATTGCTCAGTTTCTACTCACATCCCAGAAAATTCAGAACTAAAACAGTTTGCAGCTGACTTTTTATCCTTGTATTGTAGGTATTGTACTTCAGAATTTTGTATAAGTAGTCGGTAATCTTGTGTTTATAGGCTAACTTTTTTCTTCCTCAGAAGCAAAAAAACTTCATCTCAATTTTTAATCCTGCTTTTCATGCAGTGATCTTCAGTCAAGTGCAAGTTCACCATCAGCAAGGGTGAAAGACCAGAAGAGACATGGTAGTCCATCTTTGGTGGATGGGGAGGATGATAAAATCACCAAGAAGAAATATTGCATTTCCCATCAGCTGCAGTACGGAGGGGAAACTGTATGCTCTAATGCAAAGAATCCCAAAGAGACGCAGTCTGGCTTTATTGTTGAAACTGGAAAATGTGCTTCAAACTCTTCTCAAGAGGTTAAAATTTGGTTTTTAAGTACTTCTTTTATGAATTTTATAGTTTGAAGTTTAGTTACTTTTGCCACCATATTATCTTTTTGCTCTGCCAGGTGATAGATGGTAATCCATCCTTGTTGCTTCAAGCCAGCTTGAGGAAATGCGACAAATCATCCAAATTAACTTCGAATACAACAGCATGCTCTACACCCGGTCCATCAATTCTTAAAACATGTGTTCGTGAAACCCCAAAGTCAACATGTGGAAGCTCCATGGTTTCTCCTGGGGAGGCTTTCTGGAATGAAGCAATTCAAATTGCTGACGGGTTGTTTGCTCAAACTGATAACATTCCCGCTCAGGCTGCAGGAGTCAGTGATACTAAAAGCCAGTATGAAAGGAATAATTCATGTGATTTAAGAAATAGAAGTCATAACAAGCCAACTAAGATGTTGAATGAAGTTGAAAGTAAAGTTTGGTGTATAAAAGCTGCTGGTTTTTTCAAATTGACAGGAAAGCATAAGATAGAATCTGATAAAGAAGCCTCCCCACTGCCTGTTAAGCATTTTGATTTCTTGTTGGAAGACAAAAACTTGAAAGGAAGTACACAAGGCTGTGTTATTGCAGATATCTCGGAAACTATGATGCATAGGGATGGCAAAGTATCTGAAAGAGGATCTGTAACTCGTGAAGTTTCTCAAAAAACAAAAATTACAACTCATCACGGAGAAAATTTGACAACTGACGAGATTTCTTATGTACAAGAGAAGGGTTCTATTCATATGGTAGAGAAAAGAAAAGTGAATTTATCAAGTCAAGTTAATGATAGAATCATACCACAGTCACCAGCATATGAAATCAAGAAGTCATTTGGTAATGACAATTCTGATGAAGCTGGTACACCTTCAAGTTTCGGGATGCGCAAAGACTGTTTAGATCTTAGCTGTTGGCTTCCATCAGAAATATGCAGCGTATATAAGAAGAGAGGAATCTCAAAATTATATCCATGGCAGGTACCTTTAAACTTTTAACAACTTTGCTTCTTTTTTATTTTAATATTGGGTGGGCTAAACTGGTAAGCTCTCCTGTTTTGCAAAGAGGGATTTGGTTTCTGCATATTATATTGATGAGGCTGTGATTTTAATGTCGGGTTCGGGGTGGATACATCTTCAACCTTTCATATTATCTTTGTTATCAGTTAGGTTCAGTCATATGAAAACTCATATTTGGTTACCTAATTTGTCTTATTATATGGATGTTGAGGTGGTATTAGATATATATATCATATTGTTTTGGTGGGTTTGGAGTTATAACTTTAGAAATTAGTGTTTTTGGGGGTGGATCTCTGCCAAAACAGCATCATATATCACCCAGCATGCTATCTTTTGTGTGAAAGAGAATTTACCTACCGCAATCAAGGCTACAATAACCTCTGGCTCTATGGTTCTTAGGACTATCCTCGAGTTACACTTTTGTTTGTTCAGAAAATAAATGCTTAACACTTTTTTTTCTCTTTCTTCCCCTTTACTACTCTAAATTTGGCATTTACTTCATGCTGATATGATGCTAAAGTTGTATAATCTATACTTTATAACTTTCATCGTGTATTGTCTTCACATGTTAATCACACAGAGTAGAGTAGGCAACCTTTTTTAATTGAATTTCCATTATAATTCTTCAATTATTCGCATGTTTCTGTAAGTCAGGCCACTTATTTTGCTCTTGAATTTGTCCTACTTTTAAAATCTTGGGCATAGTGGTTATTTGGATTCACTTGTGTGTGTGAGTGTGTCTTTGATTTTGCCTGAAAGCAAAAACATGCAGCTTGTTCTTCTTGTCATTAGAATAGATATTTGCTGATGGTGGGACTTTGAAGTTAATATCCTATGTGCATCTATTTATTGTTTTTTTTTGCTTTTTATAACATGTCATTTAGTAATTTAAAGCCCAATGATACAAATATTTTCCATTTCTCAGGTTGAATGCCTTCAGGTGGATGGAGTTTTGCAGAGAAGGAATCTTGTTTATTGTGCTTCAACAAGGTATTCTCCTAAAAAAATAAAATTCATCATACATTTCCCTCTTTATCTATACTCATCTTGAATCTGAAAGGTTCTTTCAGGTGTGATGTAGGTTTAAACTTGTTTTTGTCCTATTCTTTCCCTGTTGTGTCAGCAATGTAGTTGAATACATATAACTTCAAACAGTTGGGGACAAAGTTGAATTCATTATTTCTAGGTTTAAAATGTGTTTGCATGGCATCAATTTGTTGTTTAATCTTTGTTTGCTCTGCCCCAGTGCTGGAAAAAGTTTTGTCGCAGAAATTTTAATGTTGCGGCGGGTACTCTCAACTGGAAAAATGGCCTTGCTTGTGCTTCCTTATGTATCAATTTGCACAGAAAAGGTGCTTTGTCAATTGTGATTTTCCATCCTGAGAGCAACTGATATTTGATTCCCATCTGTTATATTTTTCAATACATTCTAATAAACATGGTACAGGCAGAACATCTGGAGGTCCTCCTTGAACCACTTGGTAAGCATGTTCGTAGTTATTATGGAAATCAAGGTGGTGGAACACTTCCTAAAGATACTTCTGTAGCTGTATGCACGATAGAGAAGGCAAACTCTCTTGTAAACAGACTGCTTGAAGAAGGTCGCCTGGCAGAAATTGGAATTATTGTGATAGATGAACTACACATGGTAGTTTTAATCATATGTTGTTGGCATTGGTATCTTTTGTGGATAATCTATATGTTAACCTTTTTTTTTAAATAACTTTCTCTACCTTTCCAAGTTATTCTTTTAACTTATGTATGCTGATGACTTACTTTAGATGGTTCACATGCTTGGGATTTTTGACAGGTTGCTGACCAGAATAGGGGTTATCTTTTGGAATTACTTTTGACAAAGCTCCGTTATGCAGCCGGCGAAGGCACTGCAGATTCAAGTAGTGGAGAAAGTTCAGGTATGAGCAGTGGGAGGACTGACCCTGCTCATGGTCTGCAAATTGTTGGGATGAGTGCTACCATGCCAAATGTGGCAGCAGTTGCTGATTGGCTTCAAGTAAGTAGAATATTATCACTTTTCTTCTTGCACCGCCTCAACCAATTCCTTGATGACTAGACATTTCATTTCTGTTAAAGATATTTTATTTCGTGAGCTATACATAAAACAACTTTCATGTCTGCAATGCGAAGTGTGGACCTGTGGCTGTATTAAAAGCCTTATTCATGTATATACAAATAAATACATTGTTCTGTGTAGTTTACATTGAAGGTATTAGTGAATAGTGAAAGGACTTTTCAATTGAATGGCATATTTGTTTATTTTTATTCATCTATCAACTTTATGTTGGTCTTTAATAGCAGAAAATAACTTGTTCGAAGCTGTTGTGATGTGTCCTTTTTCTGTCAAAAAGTGTTCTCTGATCTTTTCTCTCACATATATGCTCTCTTTTATTCGGAACAAAAATAGTTGGAATAATACCTTTCACTTCTTGCTTTGATGAGTTATAAAAAGTTTTGTAGTAACAGAACTCATCTTTTATTGATTCCTGCTTTCTTGTATGTTGATTACATTTGATATATTTTACATTTTACCCCCACTTGTATGCAGGCAGCATTATATGAAACAGATTTCCGACCTGTTCCATTAGAGGAATCTATTAAAGTGGGTAATACCATTTACAGTAAGAAATTGGAGGTTGTTAGAACAATTTTGGCAACAGCCAACTGTGGTGGAAAAGATCCAGATCATATTGTTGAATTATGTGACGAGGTTGTGTCTCTATACATTTTTATAATAAAGCTCTAATTAGACATCACGTCAATAGTCGATCAATTATAAAATGTGGGAATGTTTCTCAGGTTGTTCAAGAGGGTCATTCTGTGTTAATATTTTGCTCTAGCCGAAAAGGATGTGAATCAACTGCAAGGCACGTCTCAAAGTTCCTCAAGAAATTTTCTGTAAACATCCATAGCAGTGATGGTGAGGCCATTGATATTACTTCAGCTGTTGATGCCTTGCAAAGATGTCCGGCTGGATTGGACCCTATTTTAGAAGAAACTATTCCTTCTGGTGTTGCTTATCATCATGCTGGACTCACGGTAATTTCTCTATTCGTCCTTCTGTAATTTCTATTTTCATTGGCTATTTTTGCTTGATTTCTGTTTCTTTTATCTTCCTGTTGAATCATGTAATTGTGAGTTTTTACTTGTTGGTTCTTAATATTTTTATTTTTTCTTACTTCCAGTAGCTGTTCTTTATTTGTGCATAGGTTGAGGAAAGAGAGATTGTGGAAACCTGCTACCGCAAAGGCCTTGTACGTGTCTTAACTGCTACATCTACCTTAGCTGCTGGGGTTAATCTGCCTGCTAGGAGGGTTATTTTCCGGCAACCCAGGATTGGGCGTGATTTCATTGATGGGACAAGGTACAGGCAGATGGCTGGTCGGGCTGGTAGGACTGGAATAGACACAAAAGGAGAAAGCGTAGGTTTATTGTTTTTTGATTGGTTTTGTTGCTGGATGATGTCTCTTATGGTTGCTTGTTTCCTGATTTTGTTTCTGTGTAGTGCCTCTTACAAAGTATCTTGGGCTGATGTACTGAATATTTTAGTTTTGCTTGTCTCATAGTTTCTACCTTTTCTTTTGTAGTTTGTGCTACTAAGATTTTGCCAAAGAGTGCCTGTATAAAAAGAACAAAAATGTGTTTGACTGTTGCCTTGGGATATGTTTTTGTGAATCTTTGAGTTGCGATATGAACTATGTAACTCTTTGCTTTCAATGTTTGGTCCTTCTTTCAACAGTGTTTTCTTAGGCTTATGGCCTACAGTACTGGCAGTGAAGGCATAGTTCTTTCTGTTCCGTTTTATTTCTTTATTTCGTAAGGTTTGCTGTTTCTTTCAATGGGTACATTGCTGTAAATTATATTGGTGGTATAGTTATTTAGTTTTCTTGCAGCTGAGACTGATGACAATAATTTTCTTCAGTTTCTATTTGATATATCTAACTAGCGAAGGTCGGTCTTTCCCATTGGTTTATGATTCAGTGGCTGGATTGTGATTTTCTGTATCTCATTCTATTTTAAGGATTTGATTTTTGTTCTTAACAATGTTCTTGTACTACCAGGTGCTTATCTGCAAACCAGAAGAGGTCAAGAAAATTAGTGGACTTCTTAATGAAAGCTGTCCACCATTGCATTCTTGTTTATCTGAAGATAAGAAGGGAATGACTCATGCAATTTTAGAAGTTGTGGCTGGTGGGATTGTCCAAACTGCTGAAGACATTCATAGATATGTTAGGTGTACTCTCCTCAATTCTACAAAACCATTTCAAGATGTGGTGAAATCAGCACAGGATTCTCTTCGTTGGTTGTGCCATAAAAAATTTCTTGAATGGAATGAAGATACCAAATTATACAGTACCACACCTCTTGGGCGTGCTGCTTTTGGGAGTTCCCTTTGCCCAGAAGAATCACTTGTAATTATTTAACCTCTACTTTCATTGTTGTTTTCTCAAGTTTTGAAGTAGTGTTTCCATATCCCTGCATCTTTGAGCATTATTCTGTTCTAAGTTTTTGTGCTCATCAATTGATTCTCTTTAATTTGTGGATCTGACCAAATGCAGTTGTAAGAAAACTTAAATGCATTGAGTTTAATTATAACTTTTTGCTTGAATTCCTAGATTGTGCTGGATGACCTTTTGAGGTCAAGAGAAGGATTTGTACTTGCATCAGATTTGCATTTAGTGTATCTAGTGACACCAATTAATGTTGAAGTTGAGCCAGATTGGGAGTTATATTATCAGCGGTTCTTGGAGTTATCAACCCTCGACCAGGCGAGTTCACTTATTTTGTTATATATTTGTGTTGTTTGGAACCCATTTGGAGTTGGGGTGCATTATTCCAGTGTTATTATCCTCACTACAGGCTTGGCAAGTGTCTGAGCCTTAATTTAATTTTGAAACTATGAAATTTGGTGTATAATATTCTTTAGTAGCCCCAAGGATGAGCTAGTGTCAATGTGATATTGTGATTGATTTCATTGACTCCTTAAGGAGTTCTTAAGCCCCATACCCTCTTAAGTGGGCACCTCTAATCATGCACCTATATGTCATCACACTAATGGATCATTGGTTTTTTCAAGAGCAATTATGAGTAAATAAAGGGTGGAAGTGAAAAGAGGAAGATTTATATATCCATATCAATGTGACTATATTTCCTGGTAAGTACTAGAATATGATTTATGTCTATTTCTAAGAGGACCCAGTTCACATTACTGTTGATTGTACAAATGCATATGAAGATTTTGGTTTTTATCTTTAATCATTGAGAACATCATACTTTTTATGGGATGGTTGTATTTTGAGCAACATTCTTTTGAATTTTATGGAATTCAGTCAGTTGGCAATCGCGTTGGAGTGGCAGAACCATACTTAATGCGCATGGCACATGGTGCACCTATGAGAATTTCAAACAGATCAAGAGATAGTGCAAAAGGATTGCATGGAAAACTTGAGTACCGACATGGGATCAGCAGCAATAATATGATTTCAGATGAGCAAACTCAGAGAGTTTGTAAACGATTTTATGTTGCCCTCATCTTGTCAAGATTAGTGCAGGTTTCTTTCTTAGTTTTTCCCTTTTTTACCTGATAGAAGTAGTGTACACCTCATAAATTGTAGTCATGTCATTATGTGCCTATCTTTGTCTATCTCTCTTTTGGCAAAACACAAGAAAATATTACCAACAGAAAATGGACAGAGGAGGGACTTGAAGTCCACAAAAACAAGGGCGAGAAGTCTCAAAAGCAGAAAGCTGCAAAAAACTCTTTAGCAAAGGATCTCTACCAAGCAAAAGTATATGAAATGCACAGAGTCTGCGAACCCCAAACCCTTTTAGGCTATAGCTTCTTCCCATTTTAGCAAGATTAAGAAGAAGAAACATCTTTTTAACTCTGAAGTGATATGCCCATTTATATCTGATGGGCTGGGTTTCTTATATTTATATTTGTGATTTTTATTTTTGTTGCTAGCCCCAATAAAGTTTTATGACAGGAATAAAGAAACCATCCTCGTTGTCTTCTTACGCATCCTTGTTGTTTTCTTACGCTGTCTTTAATTGAGACAAGATATCCATGTTCTTGGTCACCTTGCCCTGAATTTTGTTTTCTGACTTTCTAACAGATTGGCTGTACTTGCATTTCCCCTGTTTGATTTCCTTTTGTTGCTAACTGCATATTCTTTAAATTCTGGGATGAAGGAAGCTCCTGTGCTTGAGGTTTGTGAAGCGTTTAAAGTGGCCAGAGGCATGGTTCAAGCCTTACAAGAGAATGCTGGAAGGTTTGCATCTATGGTTTCAGTGTTCTGCGAGAGGCTTGGATGGCATGATCTAGAAGGCTTGGTTGACAAGTTTCAAAACCGTGTTTCATTTGGAGTGAGAGCAGAGATAGTAGAACTTACTACTATTCCATATGTGAAGGTAATTGTATTTGTCCAGTTACTTCTACTAAGCAAACACATACCTTTCAGTCAGATGCCTTCCGTTGATGTCTGGTGGGAGCCTTATCAATGATTTGGATCTCCTCGTCATCATGATTATAATTGTTTCCTTTTTCTCTTATTTTGTAGGGTTCTCGAGCAAGAGCACTTTATAAAGCTGGATTGCGCACGCCTCTAGCAATTGCTGAGGCATCCATTCCTGAAATTATGAAAGCTCTTTTTGACTCTTCATCATGGATTGCTGAAGGTGAATCTAGCATAAATTTTTGGTGCATGCCTTCTATAATCCTTGGTTATGATTTGGAAGTGATGGCTAATATTTGATATTCTGGTATCAAGGTTTTACCAATTAATGGCCTGCACTATGAGCTTTATTTGATTTTCTTTATAATTAAATTTGGATATTTTTCTTTGAGTTTAAATCTTGGTACATTATTTCCTTGTTGATAAGCTTCATTTATCTTTAACTCCTGTGTCTCACCCCTCAAAAAATACATTAAGTTAGCGTCGTGTCTAGGATTTTGTGAGTATTGTTGAAACACTTGTAACTCCTATGCATGATGCAATTGTAGACATTTGCATTGATGGAATAAAATGTGCAGATACAAACAATTGGTGTAAATTTTGCTAGAATTTTTTGGTTATTGGTGTGTGAATGGGAATTTTCACATTACATTAGGACAGGCATGGTACACATGACCCTGGTACTTCATTGAACAGAAAGATTACGACTACCCTTCATGGAGGTTATTCAGGCAAGATTGTATTAACATGAATAGAAATTAGTAGATGGTCCAATAGAACAAGTTCTGTTCATGTTACTTCAGAAGGTTCTGCAGTAATTGCCAAGTTACAAATTTAAGAGTTTGCTTGTTCTGTTGACGGGCCCAAGTTCAATGCCTTACAACTTAACTCTTTTTACCAAGGGAAGTCCAATTGTCAGACAACTATGCAATGTTTTTACTTTGTTTTTAGAACCCAAGTGTATCAATATTATTACCAGAATTTGAAACAGTTAATTTAACTTGATTTTCATTCATTGGAACTCCTGAACTTGAATAAAAAGCAGTTTAACTTGGAATAACTTGACAAAACAGAAAAAAAGGAAATCTAACAATGGTTATTCCTGTAAAGTGTTTAGATGTAGTAAACCGAGCATTGTTTTGTAAGAATTGTGACATTTCTTTTTTTTTGTTATTATTTTTTTGAATAAATACAGTTCAATGAAGATTTATTTTCTAGTTTTTAAAAGAATCTGTAAATCACAATTGCTCAGATCAACCCCATCAAATAATGTTCCTCAGTCATTTGCTTCATACTACAGCTATACTACTATTTTAAGTAGATATGCTCTATGGATGCTAACAATGAATCAGAAGCATTAATCATTGCTGATTTAATATGTAGACCATTGCAAGGTGCTGTTGCTGGTGTTCATCCTTCCCATGTGTTCTTCTTCTTTTTCTTCTGTTGAAATTTTTTTGAGTGAACTTTAGTATTGACAAGTTGACTATGTGACTAGAAGGCTCAGCACAAAGACGCTTGCAGTTGGGAGTTGCAAAGAAAATTAAGAATGGTGCTCGCAAATGTGTTCTTGAAAAAGCTGAAGAGGCCCAGATTGCTGCTTTCTCAGCTTTCAAATCTCTTGGGTTAAATGTCCCACAGTTTTCACGGCCTTTGTTGTCAACTGCTGCTGATAATTCAACTGCACAAGAAGCAGCAACTACATTCTCTGGGGATAATAATTCTTGTAGCTTCATCAATTCAGTACCTATAGAGCATTCAGATAGGCCATCTATAGAAGCAAACGGGATTTCTGAAAAGGTCACTTTGAAAAGTGAGAGACAAAAGTTGACAGAAACTTCAGATAGTGGGTTAGGTTCATTGGTAGAAGTACGCTCAATTACTGCATTGCAACATGAATTTGGTGCTGAAAATCCTGCTATACCATCTGGAACTGGTGGTGTTGAGCTTAATGTTAATGCTGATCATATTAAAATTGCAGATGCAACACTCTCTATTCAGTTAGGAAAAACTGGTGTTGAATCAATAACACCTGATAGCCATCATGATCATGAATTACAGGACAGGACCAATGGAGTCTCGTGTCTTGTCAATAAGGACAGTGCTTGCAACAAGGGCCCTATTAATGCTGTTAATGTCCCTGGAGGATTTGACTGTTTCTTGGATTTATGGGAGATGACCCAGGAATTTTATTTTGATATTCACTACAACAAACGATCAGAAGTGAATGCTGTTGCCAAATTTGAGATACATGGCTTAGCAATTTGTTGGGAAAATTCCCCTGTGTACTACATTAATCTTCTGAAGGATCTTCTGTGGTCTGACAATAGAAGCAATGATACCTTGCTTATTTGTGGATCTAATGATATTCTACCTGCTGAAACTCGGTTTGAGATGATGAAACAGAGGTGGAAAAGAATTGGTGAAATAATGGAGAAGAGAGATATTAGAAAATTTGCTTGGAATTTGAAAATTCAGATTCAGGTGCTTAAAAATGCAGCAGTTTCCATTCAGAGATTTGGTTTCCTTAGTCTTGCAGGAAAAAGTTTGGATCTTGAAGTTATAGACAACTCATTCTTGTTGCTATCCCCAGTTTATGTGAGAGATGGGATTGATGTGTGCCTTGTTGCATGGATTTTATGGCCTGATGAGGAGAGAAGCCCCAATCCTAACCTGGAAAAGGTAATTATTTTTTGTTTCCATTGACAGATAAATTTAATATAGAAAGTAGCTTTTCAATTTGCTTTGAAGAGATAAGTTGTTGGTTAGCACAATGCCAAAATATTCCTCCTTTTTAAAGTATTTCTGAGGTCTAAATCATGCTTATCCTTCTTTTTTAAGTAATACTTCTTTATCATAGTTCGAAATGGCTTCTAAGGCAGTGATAATGGTTACGTAGGAAGTTAAGAAAAGATTATCCAGTGAGGCTGCAGCAGCTGCTAATCGAAGTGGCCGATGGAAGAATCAGATGCGGAGAGCTTCTCATAATGGTTGTTGCCGTCGGGTTGCTCAAACACGAGCCCTATGTTCTGTTCTTTGGAAGTTACTTATTTCTGAAAAACTTATTGAAGTGCTTATGAACATTGAAATCCCATTGGTAAGTTATTGTGCTTCCTGTTATGAATTTCTGAAAGGACAGCATCTGACCTGGGCATATAAGTGTAGGAATGCTGCTAGAATTTGAGTGAGAAATTAATAAGTTGTATAAATGGAAAACGATATGATAATTAGATGATATGAGACCATTGTCATTGGCAATCTTTATATAATGAATCCTACATGCTTCTTAGTATGACAATGAACACTGGTATAATGATTGTATTTGCATGTTAGGTTAACATTCTTGCTGATATGGAGCTTTGGGGAATAGGTGTTGACATGGTGGGGTGTCTTCGGGCTCGTAGTTTGTTACAGAAAAAGCTAAGGTATCTTGAGAAGGAAGCTTATACACTGGCTGGCATGAAATTTTCATTGTCTACAGCAGCAGATATTGCAAATGTCCTGTATGGACACTTGAAGCTGCCCATACCTGAAGGTCACAATAAAGGGAAGCAACATCCAAGTACTGACAAGCATTGTTTGGATCTATTAAGGTATAGAGAGGGAAACTTGGTTATTTTTCTTCTTATAAAGGTTTAGCTGATCTCCTATAAAGATAAAAGTGTCAATCTAAGATGCTGATAGGGAACAATTTTTCTAATTAATTTCTGAAAATATCAGGCAATATTGGATGATCTGATTCGTTTGCAAGGTTCATTACAAGAAAAAATGTGGTTTATGTGTTTGTCGCTAATTCTTCCAAAAATGACTGTGCCATTGTGTTACTTTTTTTCTCCTTTGGTTCTCATGCATTCTAAATTTTTTGAGCGTGCATATTGTTAAAGAAATAAATTCTTGTATTCATTATGAATTATAATAAGTACATAGAACATGTCTTTATTTAGGATCAATGGAGAACCAAAATAAACTAGGACTAAAAATACTACTTTGATAAGAAATCCTACCCTAATAAGACTAGACATAATAAGTTACTTCTCATTTTAATTCTAAAACATATTACATGGATTTGGTTTCACTTCAGGCATGAGCATCCTATTATTCCAGTAATTAAAGAGCATAGAACCTTGGCAAAGCTTTTAAATTGCACCCTGGGTTCAATTTGCTCACTAGCTAGGCTATCTATGAGCACCCAAAAATATACACTGCATGGCCATTGGCTCCAAACATCCACAGCAACTGGTCGGCTCTCAATGGAGGAACCTAATCTTCAGGTCGGTGTTCTGATTTTTATCTTTTTGTTGCTGGTTGAATTTTTACCTTCAATGTGATGTGATATTCTTTTTTTCTTTTTCTTTTTTTTTAATTTCCTATGGAGTTATACAGTGTGTTGAGCATATGGTTGAATTCAAAATGAATAATGAGGATATAGATGGAGGCGATGCTGAGGTTGTTTCCTATAAAATTAATGCTCGTGATTTCTTTGTTCCTACGCAGGTAACATTTATTTGTTTATCTTCTGAATGGTTGTCTATTATGGGATGTTAAATAAACATACCTTAGAAAAAAAGTTATTGGAAATATTGTCAAGATGTGTGCGTGTCCTTATTGTCTTGAAGTCTTGGACTGAGGAAAATGAAGGAAAAGGTTTATGCTTTCAAACACAAATTGGCAGACTCTTGGGTAAATCCCTTGACAAATGCTTGCACTTTGTTCTTCATTTAGAAATGAAAGCTCAAAAAATAAAATACCAAAATACAAGTGAAATGAAAAAAAAATGTTAATTCAAGTGCAATAATTGACTAAAATGTGGCATGTGTGTGGAAAAAATCAAGCACTATGGCCTGGTTATTATTGGAGGATGAAAGGTTTGGCATAAATATCTAGGATGTGGATATGGGGGCCCTACTTTTATGGTAGTGAGGCTTAGATGATAGTGCAAGTGTTATTTGTCAAGCAGTTTTGAAGTTTAGGTAAAATTAGAGGTTGAGAGGGGAGTGGGAGGGGGAAGCAGAGGGGGAGAATGACCATTTCAGCATGAAGGATGTTCTTTGGTATAGTTATGATACTCAAATGTTGTGAGTTTAGTGACTAAATCACTCAGAGGATTTCTTTGGTGTGACGGTGAGTTTATTTGTGATTACCTTTTTCCTGCAGGACAACTGGTTATTGTTGACTGCAGATTATTCTCAGATAGAATTGCGACTGATGGCACACTTTTCTAAAGACTCTGCATTAATAGACCTCCTTAGTAAGCCAGAAGGTGATGTTTTTACCATGATAGCAGCAAGATGGACTGGAAGGCCTAAAGTTGCTGTTGGATTGCATGAGAGAGAACAGACCAAAAGGTTGATCTATGGCATTCTTTACGGAATGGGTCCTAATACTCTTTCAGAACAACTGAATTGCAGCTCAGATGAAGCTAAAGAAAAAATTAAAAGCTTTAAGAGTTCCTTTCCTGGTGTTGCACTCTGGCTTCAGGAAGCGGTGTCATCTTGCTGTGAAAAAGGGTGAGGGCCTCTTATTATCTTCTTTGTCTCAGACTTTTCATTAATATTTTTGGACAAAAATATAAAGTGATAACATTGCATATAGCGTTAGATTTTCATTAATTTTTTTGTTTCATTAACATTCGAAAAAAACTACTCTATAATCAACTTTGTTCCATCTCTCCACTAGCAGTTCTGATCCAGTAAATACTTTCTCTCACCAAATTTCTTCTCTCTCTCTCTCTCTCTCTCTCTCTCTCTCTATTTTTCTGGTATGTACATATATCTGTGTGTGGGGAGGGGCCTAAGATCAACAGTCCTATTTATCTCCCAACGTTGTGCAAAGTTGGGAATTTTTAAAAAAAGAGTTGGAGGAATTTTTATGGAAAGAGGTGTTTATTTATGGATGCTTTTAATTTAAAATGATGCAGCATGAGCAATTATTTCCCCTGCCTCTTTCAGGGCTGTGGACTTATTAACATCATTTACCTCTATCCAGATATGTGCAAACTCTCAAGGGAAGAAAGCGTTTCTTGTCAAAAATAAAATTTGGCAACAGTAAAGAGAAGTCAAAGGCCCAGAGGCAAGCAGTGAATTCTATTTGCCAGGTATAAAAGTTTTTGTTTTCATTTTGCTCTGTGGATCAGTGATTGGAACGGGGATGGCTTAATTGTAGTGCAACAAGGTATGAGTCTTGAAATGACAACTCCTTTCTGTAGGGATCTGCTGCTGATATAATCAAGATTGCTATGATAAATATCTACTCTATTGTTGTTGAAGGAGTTTGCCAGCCAGATTTTAGCTCTGAACTTGCAGCTAACTTCCAGATGTTGAAGGGCCACTGCCGACTTCTTTTACAGGTTAATGCTGGGAAATCAATGTCTTTGTTCTCCTTTTCTTCTTTTTTTCTTTCAAAAAAAATCATTACTCTTTCTTCCATGAAGCACTTTTCTTGCAATTTTAAAATTTTTAAGGAAGATATTTAATAAATGAATTCATTACAAGCATAAATTTTTGAATTATTGTTCATTCTGTTAGATTTACTAGTGCAGCAAGTCTATGTTGTAACTTACATCTCTTAAATGATATTGATATTCTTTGGGCTTTCTTCTGTTCAGGTACATGATGAGTTAGTGCTAGAAATTGATCCTTCTGTGATTAAAGTAGCCGCACTTTTGGTACAAAAGTGCATGGAAAGTGCTGCCTCGCTTCTTGGTGCGCATTCATCATTATTTTTAACATCTCTTACTATTTTGAGAACTATGTTTACCGGTTTTTATGTTATCTTCAGTTCCTTTGCTTGTCAAACTGAAAGTTGGAAGTACATGGGGTTCGTTGGAGCCTTTGCAAGCCGATAAGTATATAGATTTTGTGGCTGATTTGTAAAACACACAAGAATTTCTTTATTCTTGATTGAAAAGATGCTTGATGACTATGGAGGCTGAACATCAACATCAGGGTAATAGATTGAATATTCCACATCTTTTTGACTTGTGAATTAAATTTGTGACACTTCAGATCACCTGATTCCAAACTTACCTTTCATAGGCAGAGAAGCTGGCTCAAATGTTTTGCAATTGAAAAATTCTCCGAAGGCCCCTCGAATGCAGTTCACTGTCGGAAAAGAAGATTGCTAAAGGACCTCTATTGGTGTAAAATATTTGCTTTTCGTATGCAGACAAGCCGATGAAGCTCCTCAATGCAGCTTCTCTTATGTTTTGTCAAATAGTAATAAGCTGTCTTAACATAAAAGTAGTCTGATTCCCTCAAGTACAGCAAGCATTGCGATTGTTCCCTCTAATGTGGTTATTGCTCTGGAAGGCTTTCAAGCTTCATGCTCTTCCAACTACTTAATATACTAACTAATTGCTGGGCTTGCTGAGCATAATGGAATGTTTAAGATTAAGCATCTATATAGGTCGGGTAATTTTTGTTTTGGCTGCACTGCAAATGTATATAGTTTATTACCATATGATGAATATTGGCAGTGCTGTCCTTTCATGAATGGATGTGCATTTTTCATCTCTCAGACATTTTATAGGACATGACACAAGAATTCCTATAGTACGTCCCAGTCACTTTTCAGTCTTGCCATTTTCATTGATGTGATAGGCAATTCCATGTTCATTTACTGGGGAAATGGATTATTTCCTTTTCGTAAGAAAAGTTCTAAGTGGGGTGGCTGTTGGCTAATCAAAATTTTCCAGGAATTATGAAAAAAAATAAGTGTAGCATTTGATCTTGGAAATGTTAATGATTAGAAAGAACTAGCTTAGAAAAACAGAGCACTAGTGTCATTGAATATAAATGATTAACTGTTGGAGAAAGGATAAGAGAGAAGGGAGAATATTTATACTAATGCTTCAAGGCGTGTTATCTATTGTGTTACCACATAATTTATTTAGTTATCAACTGACATTATACCTCTCTCATGTTGCAGAACAAATATGCAATTGAATTTTGATGTGGATATGTTGATTTCATATTTTTTTTGATGGATGAAATAAGAACATTTCATTTTTCTTTTGTAGCTAGGTGATTAAATGGCTATTGCCTTGGGTCACCAACACCATGTCCCCAATTGTTAGAGTAGTTTTGCCTGACTTTTTCTCTTGAATATCTATTGCAGTGTGTTTGCTGTCCATTTTCTGATAATTGGAGTTGTGGAAAGAGTTGAAGACTCAACATCTTTTTTAATATTGCTCATGGTGGCTGTTAAGCTTGCTGCCAAGATAAGGCGGGGGATGTGGTGGTTGTTACGCCTGCCATCAGGTATGAACCACCTTTCAGTTCTGTCGTTTTTGGGGTGGCTACTCTGTTTTTCCGCAAGGTTTAGCGTAGGTTTGATGAAGTAGATGGTACACCTTTTGCCTCCCTGAAGTTCTTATAGATGTTAATCCCTATTATATTTGTATCTGAAAGAAAAACAAGGTAAATTGGAATAAATGCATATCACAATTTGCTTAGAAGAGTTTTTAACACCACAGTGGTCGGAGTCTCATAGTTTGTTAAAGATATTATCTGAAAAGCTCTTCTTAAAATGTAAAATGTACCAGCCATGCTGTCAAACCAGCAATTACTGCCGTCGTCATTAATTTTTAAAGTGGGATGTTGCCCCCCCCTCCCCATAAATTGCAGTTGTAATCTCCTTATTTTGTTCTATGCTGTAGCTTTAAATGAGTTTATTGGGATGGCCTGACTAGTTTATGACCTGTGGAATAGCATAGTTTTATCAGTAAACATTACCTACAGCAGGGATATTGTTAATTGAGTTCTATATATCTTCCCTTGTTCAACTAAATCTTATGACTGTTATTCTCTTTGTGAAATTTCCTCTGGTATGAAATGGCGGTCTAGTAAGTAATAACATTGTCAGTATTTCAATTTTGGTTAAGCTACAGGTATGTTCAAAATTTTCTTATCAAAATTATTTGTCCAAGGATAGAAGATAGTCATGACTGATGGTTATGGGTTTTTGGCATGATAATTTTTATTTGATTCTTGTTATGGCAAGGAATTCCAATAAATTCACCTGCCAGCCACAAAGCAGCGTATGAAGACACAGCACCATAAGTAGATTAGATCTTATAAATGACTGTCTGTCATACACTAGTTCAGCAAGCCTCATGTATACGTAACCATATGTGTTTAAGGTACATTATTATATAACTAAACACACAACATCTTGAACTGGCCAATGCAAACTCTGCTGTTTGAGTAGATGGAAACTTGTATTCATTTCTATACTGCAGGCTTCTTATTTGGAACCCAGACGATGTGATCTTCAGGAAGGAAATGACAGACAGGAACCGTTTCTGGCTTAACTTTGAGCTCTTTAAAAGCTAAATGCTTTGGGTTCCTTGCTGATGTATCTGTGTGGCAGACTGCTACTACTCTGGCTTTTGTCCCATCAGCATCTTCCAAGGGAACCGTGTGAGCCCTTGTGGTTTGCGTTGCATGGCAGTAGAATACAGCATATAAATAGTACTGCTTGTGGTACACTACAGATTTGTCACCAGCCATTTGCTTTACTCCAACTACAATTGTATACTTCTGTATCTTGGTTCTTTTTTCAACCTCTG
The DNA here is from genome assembly GCA_019650275.1 of Xylocarpus granatum. Taxonomy (NCBI): domain Eukaryota; kingdom Viridiplantae; phylum Streptophyta; class Magnoliopsida; order Sapindales; family Meliaceae; genus Xylocarpus; species Xylocarpus granatum. The sequence goes on from BNST01000976.1 coordinate 244,572, forward strand.
TAGAAATTGCCTGAGCAATTTTTCCGAGCTTAGAAGTGCTGAATTCTATCATCAACTCTAGCAAAAGTGCACAAAATTTCTGTTGTCCTTTAATCCCAGGTTCTTCACATTCTTTGATTGTGTTTTGCATCATCTCAGCTTCAAGTGATCCGGGGTCCGCTGAAAACTGTTATAAGATTTCTTGCAATTTGTCAGATGAAAAAGGAATTGATTTGGCAATTTGTTGAGGTAAGAAAGTTGCTGCATTTTAATTTTTGGTGAAGTGCAATTCCATCTGCATGCCAGGATGCATGTCCTTTTCCAAGAAGAAAAGTGTTACATTCGGGTCATCATGTAGTTGGGTCTCGGTTGCAGTATATCTGTAAAGAAATGGGGATCCCGGATTTACTCCAACATAAACTGGCTTTCCCTTGTGTCCTGTACTGCCAGATACTCTTCCTTTGCCAACACCAGCATTGATTCGTTTCCTGGGCTTTCCAGAGTTCACTCCAGCACCTTGGCCTCCGATGTTCACATGCGTACTACCGCCTGGCTTTCCTTTCCCACTATTCACATTTGCTCCACTCTTTTCAACATTAACAGAAGTGCCTCCCGGGCTTTTCTTTCCCTGCATCCACATTTACTCTACCCTTGCCTACATTGACAGATGTGCTTTTGTCTTCCAGCAAGTCTGCAAATATAGCAATAATTATCAGAAGAGACCACCGAATCTTAACTGATGGGTAGTTTAATGAAACTGCAGCACTTTTCTCAATGAGATTTTTAACCGTCAAAAATTTGGTTGGAACATGATCAAAAGTGAGAACATATTATCACACTATTAACAGGTATTTGTGTCTTCCTCATGGCTTTGTATCCTACTTTACATAACTTTATAATCTCAAATTCTTGTATGCTATTCATATCTCAGGTTTGTGGGGCATACAAATAGTGTTTGGCTTCCATGAGAATGACTAGAGAGAGTACTTGGACTTGAAATCCTGACCTGGCTTTAGAAATCTTTGACAGCTTTTGGCATTGGAGTATTTGGCGATACAGAGTTCCAATAGAGTTCAGGAGACAGAGCTGCATCGCGTGTCACCAGTGCAAGCTGCAATACAAGTCAGTACAAAATCTCGTTATTTTCTGTTAACAATAGAGAATAAATAAACTGTTTTATCCAATTTAAAGAGATACACACGGATTCCAGGAAGAGCTGTTTGTTTGGAACTTGTAATAATATAAAAGAAGCTTACCATGAGAAAACCAAGAATGGGCAGGAAGCGAAACTTCATTAAAGCTGTTTGTATGCTCGGAAAACCTATGAGAATGCAGAGAATATGAGCTGAAACCTAGGCTTTCATGTTAAGATGAGCAAGTGGGTAGGTTCATTTATAATGGAAATGTTGCAGAGTAAATGTAGCAATACATTGTCAGAATTGGCCACCGTCTTAATATCCTCAACTGTCCCTGGTTGATTTTAAATGCAATCGTGCCAGGGTAGGCAGGTGGGTGGGGAATTATAACAGAAAGGGTATTTGGCATCGTGATCAAATTTGATATTGATAATATTCACTCACGGGTTGAAAATGAAATAGCATTCAGTCAGGTGATAGATGATTTTTTTTTAGTGAACATCTCTATGGGCACCTTGGCATTTAACATCAACTAGAGTCAGGACTTCCCTACTTAAAGAGTTTATACTGCCTCATTTTATATGAAGAGATTTGGTGGTTGATTCCATTGCAATTTATTTTTGTCAGTCTTAGCAATGTTAATATCACTATATTTCATACATCTACTTTGTCAATGAAAAGGCCTTAACCTATTTAGGTAATATCTTTTCTTTTGTTACTAACTGAATGTTACTAATTTTTTGAATGAATGACGTGATCTTTGTTGATAATGTAATAAATATGTTTTAAAAGTTATAAATGATCGATAAATGTTACGTCATTTGACAAAAAAAATTAAATTAACATTTAAGTATAATATTATTTTGTTATTAATATGTTTTGAGGTCTAGAGAGTTCCAAGCATATAATAGAAAGATAGAATAACGTCATCAAGTGGGCAAAAGAGAAGAAGAGGTGTAACCAATCCAGAAGAAGAGATTAAATGAAAACCGCCATAGTTGTTAGTTAGGAGTCATTGGAGGATTTCATTAATCATATTTGTAGTCAAATTTGTTCAACTAGGCTTATATAGATATTCATATGCTCCAATGATAAAGCAGATAAATAAAGAGTTAGTATTGTAGACAAAATTGATGACAGGAATGGGATAGACAGAGTTGCCCCTTGCAGTTGGGCACTTTTATTGCCAGTTTTCATGGACTTGAAATAAATCTAAATGCACCCCTACTTATTACTCTATACACCTGAATTCAGGAAAACAGAAGAGGGATGAAATCAGAACATTGGTACTGTGGTTCTAGATCAACAGTTGTACCAAGCTGGGCTGCACATATCTCTGTTCACGAATAGTTCAATAAAGAAAGCTCTTGTATCTCATCTCTCAATATTATTATATCTGAGATTTGATGACAACTTTCTCTGAGTGTCTTGGATGCAAACAATGCAATAAACCATTTTATTACTGAATGATGTTACCTATAAAATTCCATTTTGATTATAAAGAAAAGGGAAAGTGTTGCATTTGGCATTTGTTTCCTTGTATTTATTTATTTTCTTGCTTTAACGATCCCACCTTCATTTCGCATGATTGATTAACAGCCTAGTGCACTATCTTTCTTTTCTTTTCTCACGTGTACTCTTTTTTCCCGCTAATCTTTCCTCTCTTTTCTCTTTTAATTTGTTTTTAAGTAGGCTTCGTAAATTACCAGTATGTTTGCTTTTGTTAGTCCTCTTTGGTGGGTATTGATGTTATCCACTGATTAAAGAAAATTTGAGTTTTCTTGTATAGTGTGAAATTATTAGAAATAAGTCATATAAATAGTGACCATTAATTTGGCAAACCAATTTATGTGGGGCAGTTCCCATTCCAATTCCCATTGTGAATGTGCATGCTTTCTCATGTTGTTGCTAATAATGTACTTTCGTGGTTGTGGGGTGGGTTGATTTCTTTGAGACTTCAATGATTAAGATTTTGGAAAAATGATCATACCAAACATTTCCATCTGTTGTTTCCCCAGCCATTTATCACGTGATCATTCTATATTAATGAGCATTCATTCATTTCAAAACCCATCAATATATCAAAACAAATGATTAATTCTATGATAATTTTAGAATGTTTTGTTAGTAATTTTGGCTTTGAAAACCAATAATAGAAAATGGGCAACCTTTTATTTTATAGGAAAACTTCAATAGAAGTTATGAAGTTAAAACATGTAAACTAAATGTTATTGGCTTAACAAATGAACAAGTCAAAAGTATCTCTATAATTCATCACATGAAAATTATAGGAAATCAATTAGGTACTACATGCAGCGTTATGGTTTTCCTATATATTCTGCTTGTAGTGATTGGCACTAGGAATAAGTCTGACATTATAAAAATTGCTGAAAATTATAGGAAATCAATTAGGTACTACATGCAGCGTTATGCTTGCTTTATCATTTATGTTCATTATCTTATGGCATTAGACGTGGCATCGACTTTACATACACTCATATATATGTGTGTGTGTGTGTGTGTTTGTGTTTGTATTACGTGCATGTATTTATAAGTAAAATATTTAATTAAATAATATTCATAAATAAAAGCTATTGGGTGCCCCAAATATGCCCAATGCAAAGATAGTGAAATGAAATGTATAGTTTAAGTACATAGTATGCGTTCTTTTTTATGAAAAGGAAAATGGAATCTTGTTATTTGTATAGTTAAGTTAAGCAGAAAGGGAAGAAGCTAAAAAGAAAAAGGACAACATTCGAAAATGATATTGATTAGATGTTTAATTCTTTCCAATTTCTTAACCATTATTGGACTTATTAATTAACTGGAAAGGGCATGCTTGCTTTGCTAGGGTTCCTGATTGCAATATTTTCTTGGATTTGCAGATGATTGGTTTGGTTTATATTATCCTCCAGCCAGCGGCTCACCGTACTTTGTATCAAGAATGTTTCTTTCACATGATCATCATAAATTAATATGAGAATATTATGATCATGATGATGGAACCCGGTAAGGATGGATTCATCGATCACTACCTCAATTAATGAGATATTTATATATAATTGTGGATTTTAAATCATGTCCCCATTGCCACTGGGTGTCTAATCAAACTTTGAACTTGTGATTAAAAACAGAAATAAACAAACAAGTTGGGAGTGGGGGTGGAAGATATGACCCACATCCTGATTCTGCCTTAGTAAATTTAGTTATATTACACCCATCACTTGTGGAATTTTGCCTCCAGCTTTGATATTTCTTTCAATATTCAAATGCTAGCTATAACTATGCCTTTGCTTGCTTGCTTTATTTTCTTCTCTATCTCTCTCTATTTGTTCATATTCTAAATGTCTTAATCGAAGTGATACATGCATGATTCTTTGATCGAATATGAAGTGTTCATTGGAGAAAGGGCTTTAAAAAGCTCTCTTTTGAACTTATTTTACACAAAGGAGAGTTTGTAATCATTAAGCCTTGCTGCTCATAGGAACCCACAAGCTCCCTTTTCCATGTAGCCTGAGCTCCACTTTCACAATGTACCCTTCATCAAATTCTCTTAGGGCATTCTTTTGCAATTTTGTTATTTAATGAAGCATCTTTTCTTCTCGTGAATTGTTAACAAATAATTTAACACTTAATGGGGGTTTCAAAAGTGCTTTTTTACAAAGTATTTTTCAAGCCCTTTTAGCAAATAAAATTATATTCTCTCTGTATATATAATTCTTAAGTGCAAAGCAACCTCTAAGTTCGGCCATCAATCCTTTATTCTTATATCCTAGGCCTCAGCTATTGAGAATGCGCTAGGGTTGACAACACAGAAATCATATAGAATAATCAGCATGAACTCCTATGATTGCACCATGAGTAGTTCAAACACACACCAATATGTAGTGTCGATTTCACACGAAGGAATCAATAAAAGAAGAACCAGGCATCTAACTTCTTTGTGCATTAATCGGCTATTAATTACTTTATCTCAATCATTAATCAAGTACAAATCAACGCACCAAGCTGCATGGCATGCTGTGCGTTCATATCACACGCATACATACACACACAAACAAGTTTCTAATATTGCTTTCGATCATGGAAAAGTGCTTTGAGAAAAAACACAAGAATGAAGACAAGAATTAATAAGTAATTTGTTGGGTCATGTTTGTGCATTCTTTCTGCTTTTTCAAGAAGCATTTTAAACGGGTCGTAACTTCACAGTGAAGTTACTTTCATTCTTAGCCCCTTGTCACACTAGACTCTACTTTCTATTTTGTTTTCAAATAAAATACTTTACAGTGAACTCAAGTACTTCCAAAGTAAGTTGCTTTACTTTCTTTTGTAAGACACCCCCTCCCTCCCCCACTTAATAGCATCATAGATTACGTTATACTAGATTGATTTGATGATTATTTTATATTCTATATTTGGTTTAATGGGCGACCTAGAATTTTTATAGGATTGTTCTCTAATGCCTAATCATGGCTTTTGGCTTTATTATGTCTAATCTAGCTATTAAATTGCAAAAGATTGTCAAACCAACATTTTTTAAGAGTTCTTTTGCAAGATTAAAGTGCTCATATGGGCACGCGTTCACGATTTTCTACAAACTAATTATTAATTATAGCCATAATTACTCATCTTCTAATCTACTTGTACATTTAATTAGAACTAATCCCTTAATTACTTATTTTAATTTTTCACTTGTGAGCTTCAACATGTCGTCAAAACAAAACAACGGATGGGAAATGAATAGGAAAGATTGATTGAGATTGTGATGGATGCATGCTTTTGATGAGGAAATGAATGTGGGGTTAGCATAATCTTTCTTATGATCCTTTGGTTTAATTTGTTTTTTCAAAGAAGATTATAGGCTAATCAAACTTTATTATCTCATCTTAATTAAACTTAGCTTCAATATGCATGATGAAACCACCATGTTTAATAGCCCTACTAGTTGTCTTAGCATTATTTTAAGAGAGAAATACCCACTAAAATAATAATTTGTTGACTAAAATAGGCACATAAATGATTTCACCAGGGCTAGTGGTGGTGGTGGTGGTAATTTAAGGGCTTGTTTTTGGAAGCTAGTTAACCATAAAGTAATTAAATCATACCAATATTAAATGAAGAACATCTTAATTAATTACACTACCACAATCATTGGATTTCATGTGGGTTATGTATATAAGATATGGATCAAAAATTGCTATGATTAAATTAATTAATATAAGGGTATAATTGCATTCTTAAAGTCTTTTTGATATTTTTAATAAAATTAATCAACATAAATAAGTTTCTTAACTGAAAGTAAGTATAAATATGTAACGACATAAATATAAATTTACGATAATTGACTGACACTCGTGAAGCATAAAATGTGATAGGTTTCATCAAATTTTAATTTATTTTTTGTAATCATAGTCGTAAATATGATAAAATATTAATATAAATGCGTGTACAATAATCAATGTAAATCAATCATTCTTATTTGACAAATTTTGATTTTAGAAATAATTAATTATATATTTGTAATATACTTTTCCTAATTTCTTTGCAATGTCTTTTAACAAAGTCCTAAATTCAAACCGAATCTATAAAAGTATAATTGGAGCGTGAGATACACGTCGTTTGACACATTTGGTAATTTTATTTTTTTGTTTTTTTTAAAAAAAAAGGAGCTTAGGGTTGCCCACAGAAAAAGGTCTTGGTCAAAACACAGAGAGTTGGAGAGGTTAAGTAAGCCCAAGTGATTGGTTGGTTTGGGCCTTTTCAAACTCCATTCTTTTGGGGGCCATCAACTTTCAGTTTTTCTCTTTCTTTCTCTCTACTTAAATTGTTGTGTTTAAGTTAGGGTTAGGGTTAGGGTTAGGGTTAGGGCTAGGGCATAAGATGACCTTCCCCCTTCCCTTCTCTTTGTAATTAATTTGTAGTTCCCACTTGAGAGGGACTTGGGAAGTTGCCACATATAGCATCTACTTTTTGTTTCTTTTGTTTGTGTTTTAGCTGTAAATAAAATGCCCCCTCTTCTTTCCACATTGGAGAATACCTCCTTTCACATTTAATCAACCAAACAACAAACAAAAAAAATAAAAATAAGAAGGAGAAGAAGAAGAAAAAGCTTGTGCTACTTACGGGTTCACTTTAAATTATCGACTCATTTCACTATTATAAGATCATTATTACAGTAATATTACGTAGAGGATTTTTGTTTTTTACTTTTGATTTTAATTTTTCTAAGTTGCATAAATTTTTTTAAAAAGAAGTAATATTCGCAAGTTTGTTTGTTTTCTATTACTTTAATTAGATAACAAATTAATATTTTAATTGTTGTACATTTAAATATAACCTAAATTAATCAAAGTGTTTTTCAAATTTTTTTTTCCAATTTGTTTTGTCCATGTTCAAACCTCATTGCTTTAAAAGTGGTATGAATGTTAAAAAGAAGTTAGAAAATATAAAAAGAAAAGCCTCTAAAAGGCCTTTCCCTTGTGCTGTGTAGCTTAGCTTGGCAAATGAAGTAGCTAGCTCATCTAAGCTCATCAAGGACTTTGGCATTAAAGTTATGCAAAAGTTGCAACATCAAAATTGATGCGATATAGGCAATTACATACAAAAGAAATGAAACCAGTAATGTGCAAATTACATAGGGGTGTGAAGAACAACATATGGTTGATCTTCTATCCATGTATTCCTCACCAAATTTTGGGAAGCTGGGAAGCATTAATTCGAGGTGAAACTTCATTTTAATGGATCAAATATTTAATGTCAAGGCATACAAGTGTCTTTTGATAAGTGGCCAAGAACAATTTAGAGGCAACTTTCAATAGCAGGGGTGTATTTATTGGTGTCCAATTCAATCACCAAAACCATGGCTTCATCATTAAGCCATGCCAAGCCTACTAAAGAAAATGAAATAGGGGCCTTTTGCAAACTTGTAATGATTCAACCAGGCTTCGGGGATCACACTTGTAAGCTGTAACCCTAAAAAAACACAGGTTTAGGGACAAATTTCAAGGGCATTTCCTTAAATACATTGGCATAATTGAGGACAAAATTGAAGGTTGAAGTTCCTTAAATGATTTTGTACAAGTTAGTTGATTTGTTCACGATTACAGATACATGGAACAAGCCTTAGTTTTAGAAACCCACTTCTGTTATTACAAATTGTGAATTCAGGTTTGAAAAGGAAGCAACCAGAACTAAGAATCAGAAGGAGGAGTCGACATTATTAAAACTATGCATTAACTAATTTCCATCAGTTTGTAATTAAACTATGCAGCCATGTTGGTTGGTTGATGTACATAATGTGATTACAGAACCAATGAGAAAGAGATTTGATTCTGTAATGGGTACATCAAAGAACAATGAAGTAATTATAGGTGCACTAGATAGATTAATACTAGCTAGCTTCGTGAAGTATACATAGATTTTCAGTCTCACCTACTCATAACCTTTCTATTAATTTCTGCACAGGCATTTCTGTTATACATTTATATCGGCTTGATCATCGGATGACTCTACTGTTTTGCTTCAAATTTTCATCTTTAATAAAAAGTCTCCAGATCAGATGGTTATTATAGCTTTGACTAGATTCTCAAAATCTCAGTCAGATTGACCAAATTAGAGCGTTTTGTAGATGTATAGCTTGAGTAGATTACTCTCTGATTTTTAGGCTACAAACTTGGTTGGAAGTGATAGGTTGTGACAAGACAAGGGTTTGTTACAACTTACAAGGATCTGGCTTTGACTGAAGAACACGATCGAAGCAGTTTTATAGCTAAAGTCAAGGATCCTTGTTAAGACTTTGTTTGGGTGTGTTCTTCAAAGATAGCCATGTACTATTTCATAACCAACAATCACTCAAGTGCTTTTTAGAAAAAACCAAGCATGAATTGTAATATAATTGTTCTTAATAACCAAAAACCAAGTATACATGCATATGGGTTTTATTTTCATTAAGCTATATGTAATACAGTTGTTGATGTTTTGCTCTCCAAATGAGCTCCAATCTGAAGTGCTTCTGCCGAATCACTTCTTGAATTCTTTAATGCTTGTACTTTGGGTTGGTTGAACTTGAAGGTGAATTTAATTTTGTTCTCTTAAGGATTTGGGCACTATTTTCTCTTAAGCCAACACCAACTCCTCATTCACAATGGCCGGGCCACCTTGTTATTAGTGTACCAAAACGTTGTTTCTGCTGCCAATCATTGCTGCCATTGTTGTCACCAACCTTCTTGATTGACACTGCTGTATGTAATCCGGCAACAACCAATCTTATTGATTGACAGATTTTGAATACTACTCCGCCAGTATTCCAAAGCTTGATTCATCACAGACAAAGCTGTAAAAATTTTAGTCTTGCCGCCATCCAAACCATTTTTCATTGGTACTTAGCTGCCCCATCTTTCTTAATGATTGCATTCAGCCTATTGTATTTGAAATAACATCTTCCAATAATTCCATGGTTTTTAAGACCACCTTGTTGGTCATCGAGTTATTCGTTAGTTCAAACCAAACAAGGAAATCTCTTCCGATATAGCATGGAAAGAGACATCCAACATCAGTTAGACTGAAGTGACCTTATATCTTAATTGGGATTATTTAAATTAATAAATCCTAAAATAAGTAAATAAATAAGTATGTGGGTTTATAAATAGAGAAGAGTGTGTTGTGTTGTGCTGTGTCCCTACTTACATTACTTCTCAATACCACTGCCTCCGCTGCATATAAATTCTTCTATGAACAAAAGGAATATATAGACATATCTCTCCCTTCCTTCCTGCCTTCCCTCTCTCTCTCTCTCTCACTCTGTTGAATGCTGATTTAGCCCCGTTATTTCTGCTCATCCTCAGGTTTAACCTCCCTCCATTAAACAGCACAAAGTTTCAAACAAGATTACTCATTCTCACCTAGTGGATAAGACTCTCTTAATCCACTCCAATATTTAAGGAAATCTCTCGCAATCCTAATCTCTTTTTGGATATATAAGAGAGAAGTTCATCACTAAATCTCAGCCTGGTCTCTCAAACTCAAAGTAGCCCACTCACAACTCTTTCTGAACCAAACTTCCAAAGTTTTTCAGCCAAATGGGATCTCTTCAGCTACGCCCTTTCTCTTGAATTCCAGCTAGAACCTATATTTCTACTATCAACCTACAAGCAACAGACAACAACATATATTGTTATATTTTCTGTTCAACAGTATATTCACTTCCTGTACTGTTCGTTCATGGACTGGTTGATAGAACTAGAAGGCAAACAAGCTCACGATCCTCTATTCATTGAGAAAATGAATAATTCTCCACGTTGCGTTTATGTTCCCGGTCCAGTGATCGTTGGAGCCGGACCTTCAGGTCTAGCCACCGCCGCATGTCTCAAAAAAAGAGGCGTGCCAAGCATAGTTTTAGAGAGATCTAACTGCATAGCATCTTTATGGCAGCTCAAAACTTATGATCGTCTTAGTCTTCACTTACCAAAGCAATTTTGCGAGCTTCCTCTTATGGGATTCCCTACTGATTTTCCTACTTACCCTCCTAAGCAGCAATTCATTAACTATTTAGAATCATATGCTAAAAACTTCGAAATTCGGCCAAGGTTCAACGAGACCGTATCACAAGCTGAGTACGATTCAACGATTCGTTTTTGGCGCGTGAAGAGTGTCGGGCTGAAGGGTGAGGAAACAGAGTACATGTGTAGATGGCTGGTGGTGGCGACCGGAGAGAATGCAGAGGCAGTGGTGCCGGAGATTGAAGGGACAGAAGAATTTGAAGGGGATATAAGGCACACAAGTTTATACAAAAGTGGGGAGGAATTTAGAGGAAAAGAAGTATTAGTGGTAGGCTGTGGGAATTCAGGAATGGAAGTGTGTTTGGACCTTTGCAATCATAATGCTATGCCTTCACTTGTGGTCAGAGATACGGTAGGAATTCTTAACCATGCCTCTCTCTCTCTCTCTCTCATCATCTATTAAAAGCAAAATCCATTAAGGGTTTTTCCAAGTAATAATTTTTCCAGGAGAATTCTTTGACTTTAATATGGAAAAAAGTTGGGTTTGGGTTGATCAAGAGTAGAGGACGCCCAAGTTTTTTTACTTTTTATTTCCGGGCTTACTCTTAAAAATCAGAATGGAAAAGCAAAACCCCGTATGGAAATGAATACATATTTCATTCACTTTCTTGGGATGCCCAGGCAAGCGCAACATTGGTCAGAATCGTAGGATCTTATTACACACACTGTCATAATCATGCATCCTTTTTTTTTGTTTTTGTTCTGAAAATTTGCCCATAACAGTAGGAGGGCCGGGAGGATTCGCCTCCTCGTAATCATTCTCTGTTCTGGATATAATGCAATAAAACTTACTTTTTGGGCTGTGAATTGTGATGAAGGTGCACGTCCTGCCACGAGAAATGCTGGGAAAATCAACTTTCGGCCTGTCCATGTGGTTGCTCAGGTGGCTGCCCATGCGCCTTGTCGATAAGTTCCTGCTGATGGTGTCACGGCTTATGCTCGGTGACACAGCTCGTTTCGGATTGGACCGGCCGCATTTGGGTCCCCTTGAACTCAAAAATTTGTCTGGAAAGACACCCGTATTAGATGTTGGGACACTAGCCAAGATCAAAAGTGGAGACATTAAGGTACTTCTCCTTTCATCCATCATCAAATCACATCAACTTTTTTTTTCTATTTTATTTTCTTTGGCAGCTCAGCTTCAGTGTCTGATACTTTGACGGATCCTATAACTACTATTCCCTTCATGTTTTTCCTATTAACTTTTTGACCCAAATCACCAAATTTCTTACATTTCAAATTTGATTATCTTGTGCAGGTTTTTCCAGGCATCAAACGTCTAAAACGTCATGCTGTCGAGTTTGTTAATGGAAGAATCGAAAATTTTGATGCTATCATTTTGGCAACTGGTTATAAAAGCAACGTACCCTACTGGCTAAAGGTCTGCCTGCCTGCCTTCAATTTAATTATTTATCTTACTTTCCTTTTTAATTTATATAAGATTTATTAATTTATTCATAAATAAAATGGAGCATCGATCTAATAAACTGAGATATGGGCTAATGAAAAAATTGTCAGGAAAGAGAGATGTTCTCTGAGAAGGATGGATTGCCTCGAAGGCCATTTCCAAATGGGTGGAAAGGTGAATGTGGGCTGTATGCAGTGGGGTTCACGAAACGTGGAATACTAGGTGCTTCAATGGATGCCAAGAGACTAGCTGAAGACATCGAACGTTGCTGGAAATCTGAAGCGAAACACCGTTCGGCCTTTGCTCGTTCGCTTTTCCCTCAGTCTCCCCAGATCATGTAGCTAGGGCTTATTAATTTAAACAACGTTTATTAAATAATTAGTTGAGATAATCAATTATTGGGGGATTTTGATGGTACCATTTATGCTGTTAGCCGCAATTTTGGTACCAGAATAGGTGCTACGTACACCAACTGAGAACCCAAAAGAACAAAAACATAAATAAATTAATTTTCAGAATGACACATCCATCCAGCCAAGCCAGACCTCGGGAAGGAGGAAATTGAGAGTGAGCAACAGTGGGGGACCTCCTCAGCCATCTGGACTTGTACATGAAACCATTTTTCTTTTAACCATTAGGCTATGACTTCTTAGAAAGGGGTGGATTTTGGTTTCGGGTTCTTAAACAGCTTGTTTGCTGCAGAATGATATGACGGTGTTTAACTTACACTTCCAGGGCGATTCGGCATGACCATGAAGAAGAAGAAGAGAAGACTACTGCTACCTAGCTGTAGCCGCTTTTGATTTTTACATTATAATTAGGGTTTTTTTGTTTTTGTTTTGTTTTGTTTTGTTTCGTGTTAGTTTTCCCAAGTTGACTAGAAGGAGAGAATCAAACTTAATTTCGTTACTTCTAATGAAAATCCTTGCACAGTGACTTGTTCTTAGTTCTGTCAACTGTTTTCTTATTCATTTTGCCACGAGATCTTGTTCCATTTTAATAAAATTATGCAATTTCACTGACGAAATGATTTCATTTCCAACCAGAAGCAAGCTTATTGTATACTTGTTTTGTTCTTCTGCGCATTACAGTTCCATGGGATCATGCTAATTGCTCACACTTAATTACCACAACAAACTCAACTCATTTTGAAAGAGAGTAGTTTCATGATTACACAAAGTGGCTTTAGATCCTTGTTTTGGTCAAATAAGGAGGCGGGGCGTTACTCCTCTGGCAATGTCATAAGGGCAAAAATGCTTGAGCAAATAAGAAGGCAAACAGATGGCCTTTTGAGGGTAATTTTAACTTGAAATGAGCAAGCAGATGTGATGTTCTTGCAGTCTTTTAAGTACAAAGTGACTAATAATGTAACATGAAGTAGTTCTTCCCTTCCCGACCACAAAATAAAAAGGAACACCCGCATGGAGTCCATGTGTTTTCAACCTGAAAAGTTGAATTGTTCAAGAATCGACTTGGACTTTGATTGATTGACTTGATCCTCTCAAATTTATGACATTTAAAAGGACAAGTATTGCTTGTATCAGAAATCTCATCATCGTAACGTATAGTTTGAATCGTGAATACTAATGGGTTATTTCTCGACACACCGTATACATCATAACTCAAAAATGATATCGGATATGTTTGCATGCATGCAAAGTAAAAGACATATTGAATGACGTTGGCACATATTGGCAAATATTTATAAATGTCCGACCGCAGAAAGAGTTGACATGCATAATCGAATCTTGGGCAATGAGAATAACGACGTATCAGTGTTGTAGTATAGCAAGCAAGAGTGAGAACAAGGGAAAAATCAACATCAATAGTTAGGGTAATTTCGTCGAACATCTCATACGCATTTGAGGCAAATGGGGAGATGAAGAGAGGTTATGCATGGCCCATGAAATCCCAAATGGCCCACTGCATTGGACCCCCCCACCCTTTGGGCCCTTATCACGATCAACACTGTCCTTTCTCTCTTCTCCTTAATTCCATTCTTTGCAATTGTATAAATAGTAACCATAAATATCTTATGACTGCCCAACAAATTCTTCTCCCCGAGTTATGTGTATCTTGCTTTTTTGCATTTATAGAAAGCAAAAAACCAATAAGCTAGTGCTTTGAGGACCCCTTTTAACTAATAAAGCTACAAAACACAACACACCGCCCTAATAAAGCAGGCAGGCAGGCAGCCCAAATATTATGGTCAATTATCAACAAAGATATTGAAATGCAGGCAAGTGGCAGAGCCAATCATGATACAAATATATCCCAATATCGTCCGGGATGGATTGACCCACGGCTCTTTATACTCAGGCCCTTTCTCACTCCAGTCTGTGTTTTCAGCTGGCTTCCCTAGAATGAATATTTTGAAGTTGGTAAAGAGTGAAGACCCACCTCTTGTTTCAGTCGGAATGAGTGCAACAGGCAAGATTTATCTTAGATTCTCTAACCCATTTCAGGTTAAAGTAATTGAATCCATAGATGGAGCCCATTTGCCAATTCCATCAAGATATAGTTTGCAATCTATGAAAGTCATAATCTCACTTGTTTGGTTCCTGTTCTTTGCCTTAGAAACAAGCCAGTGTATCAACAACTTTTCTTCAAGACACTTGACCATCTTGGCAACTAATTCCGACCTCAGCCTCGAAATTATATCTAAACTGAACACCCCAGTACCCACTTACCCTTTTTAACCAAAAAGGAAGTTAATTTATTAGGTGTAACAAAACAAGAAGCTTTTGCGGCCTTTTGGGATAGCATTGATGATGTAATGTGACAGACTAATCAATTAATTAAAGAAGAAGAAGAAGAAAGACTTATTTTAGTAAATAAAAAAATAAAAATAAATTTTATTTTATTTTTTATTAATTTTTTTAAAAAAATTCTCGAGCAGGCGGCTCTTGCAAAGACAACTTAATGGGCAGTTATTAATCGTCAACTTAAAAAGATTTCCTTTAATTAATCATAAACCAATAAGAGAGCAGCCTTTGCTTAATTCAAAGCCATAATCATCCACAAAATTGATGACTAGTTTCTGTTTTTCTTCACGACATGCTCTCTCCCACAAAATGGTGCAGTGGACCTTAATCAATCAGAACCATCCATCTATCCATTCAATTTTGTGATGTGATCAATAATTGAAATAGGCCTTTTTCTATGTGGTCCTCACCATTGATTATGCCAAGGCCTTTGATCGCTATAGCCTGTAAATACATACATGGTTCCAGGCTGTTAAAGATCAACATCGTATCAGACGATTGATCAGGTGGTGGGGATTTCATCAAATAGTGCGATGAGTCAACCAATGATCAGGCTGCGTGGTAGTCCAAATCTACGACGAATGGGATATATCGATGCTACGTCAAGAGCTGACTGATGATTTTAAATGATTATTTCTGGAATGTCTGTCGAGAAAATATTCGTTCACGATACGTCCGTAACTAACAGGCCCCATACCATTGCCATTATTAATTAGTAGGTGCGGTGCGTGATATTCAAATACAAATCAGGGTATTCGTAATGAAAGTAACCAAAAAAACAGAGTGAAGACTGAGCAAGTTACGTCCGTAACTTGGAAATGACCAAGAAAAATGCACTGCAATTTTCTCTTTCTCTTTTGGGGCGGCACGATTTTCTGAGTAAAAAAGACTACGACTCGTCTTCAGACTTGACCCACCTGTTCAGAATCCAAAATGAAGATAGCTTGGCTAGTGACTGTGGATTTAATTTGCAGAGATGAAGATTTCTTTCTTTCTTGGTGAGAACAAGGGAGACGAGTCAGCCCTCAGATTCTTCACTAACTGCATGCAAAGATGGATATCTAGTCCAATGCAATCTATTCATATTTTGTACAGATTAGATTCTCCCTTTTCTTCTTTGTGTCTTAATCTATGAATGGAATGTATCTCTGAGAAAATCTTTCTCTGTGACTGTGTTTGGAGCGTGACAGCTATAATGCAGAAGACATGAGAAAGGCATTATTTGCTTGGTGGAAGGAGATCGTCCAACCCACTTGGACTCTCACTTTTTCGGCAACTATTATCACTTTCTCTTCTTTTCAAGAGCATAAATCTTAGCTAGTAATTGAATTTGGCCTAAGGATTCTGGCAAACAAATCCCAGTTGCACCAACCAGTATTTGGCCCTTTCTCACTGGCATACCTGATTCATTTGCTAGCCACTACTCACATATTAGTTAGTTCTCTTTTACTTTGCGTGGTTTGAAGATTATGTGCCAAAACAAGCAGGATTCTGCAGAATCCCGGCAAGCTTCAGGTCCATGATTGTTGGAAATCAAACAAAGTTTTATTTTTCTCCCTTTGAAATGTAACTAGATATGTCTACTAAAACTCAAGAGTCAGGATTTTGTGGAATCCGGAAAGCTTCAGATCCATTTCTATTTGAAATCGGATGCATGCTTGCCATGCTCACAGTCACAAACTCCCAAGAACTGGGATTCACCATCTTCAGCTTTTACCAAAGTCAATAAAATTGTAAGCCTATGGGTGATAGCCTGACACAACATATTTAGCTTTATGAAGATCAATCCAACGAATATTTCGAAATCAAAGAAATTGGACTGTTCCCTTTACACCATATGCTATGAAGGTCGATGCTGTTACTTTTTCCAATTTGACCTGTTTTACTTTACATTTGAATGGCTCTTCTCTTTGGAAATTGAAAAGCTTGATTAGCCTGTAAATATTTAATTGAATTACTTTTCATTTTGTGAGAAGCTGAGGCTTTCCTTCCTTCTATACAAAACAAATGGTAGGGTCTACTCTAAGACTTACATGCTAAAATTAAAAATTTTAAAAAAAAAGTCAGAAAATTTAGGGACTTAAATGACAAAATCTAGAACTTAGATGCTAAAATTCAAAAAATGAAGCTTCGCGATGAAAGTGGATCGAACACGCGACTTTCAGATCTTCAGTTTGAGGCTCTCCCAACAGAACTATCCAGTGCGGCATTCTTACATTGTAACCAAATTAAAACAATTAAAATATAAAAAGTCACATCCGCCAATGGAGAGTTGCCATCTGGCATGTTGGTTGTGGGGAGGTTGTTGGGGTGGGTGAGGAGGTGATATTTCATAAGACTCGCTTAATGATCTAGGAAAATGGTAATCCAAAGTCTAAATGAACTATAATTAGAGTTGCAAATACTTGCTTTGAACGTTTCCATTATATCCATTCATTGTATCATCTTGGTGTTGTACCACTTTGAAGACCAAATCAAAATTCATTTTCTGATGGGCCTATTTCAGAGTTTGCCATTGCTGAATTGATCCATTGTAACGAATCAATTAGACATAAAATCCAACAACTATCAGCACTAAAATCGCAAACAAATGGTTTAACTTGAAACCCATTTCTCATGCTAGTTTTCCTATGTTCTAATTGTCCGAAAAATTGATTAGTCTTGTTTATTACCTCAATTTTCAAAGGTCACAGGCCTATCTTCTCAGGTTCGAATGATACAGTTGGTTGCCTTGCCCGTGTTTGAAGAAGGAGAGTTGCCTATGGCAACTCACTAATGCATTGAAGACACCCAGTTCCTTACTAATCCAAGAAAGTAGTGTTCAGGCCTCATCATTAAAGTTCCAACTGGCTTAAATCGGGTCTGAGCGTTTGGTCTGGCAATGACATATGGGCCCAAAGCACTGTTATAACAACTTTTGAGTTAGGCAACGACGTCGGATCCTTGGAAACAGAGGCATGGTTGTTGACATTGGAAACAAGAGAACCGATGATAACCCGAGCTGCCTAGAATAATACAACATCCTTTCCAGCGACATTCTCTCACTCTCCCCTAACATTTTTGTTGAAAACACAGTGAATACAATGCTTGTCATAGGTGTTGCCATGGCTTTCGCTTGCTGCTGTCGTGCTTGCAACTTTCAATCTACGTCTTGACTGTTCTGTTCTTTACTGCGCCCTTCAATAAAATTTGAGAGCCGTGAACACATGTTCTTACTTTCCTCGACAAGTTACACGACAGCCAGAATGCCAATGCTGGAAGTTAAACCCTTGAGATATGCCTGCCTCATTTTAATCATCATCTGAAACTAATACCAACCAAAGATTACAAACCAACCAGTTAATTGGTCATTTACAAGATCTAATTAGAAGTAAATTAATAAAAATAAAATAAACTGAAAAGAATCCGATACGGCGTGATTAACTCACGGGCCAAGACCAAACCCTAATTCACGTCACCGCTGTAAGACGACGTTAACTTTTTTATTTATTAACAACTCTTCCCAAGCAGCATCAAAGGCTAGGTTTTTCTGCAACTGAATAAATGGTACTCGCTATCCTCTCTATATCCGTATGGGTGCGTGTTTAAATGTGTACAGTATAATAATTGATGGGTTGATCTTGCTTGATAGGGGAAAGGGACAGGAAGCTTTGGGGAGAGGAGGAACAAGACGCACACGCTCTGTGTTAGATGCGGACGCAGGAGTTTCCATCTCCAGAAGAGCCGATGTGGTGCTTGCGCTGTCGCCTCAGAAAATGTACCTTCTTTTACCCTTTTGTTCTGTTCTTGGCTCGTTTTCATTCATTTGGCTAATTTTTATAATCAATTTTTTGGGCAAGTTTTTTGTTATTAGTTGCTAGTGAGTTATTTGGTTGCTGGGTAAATTCATGGTAATTATATATTTATTTTCATTTGGTTTTCTGCAATCCGAGTTGGTAGTTTTGACTAGGCTTGTATTATTTGCCGGGGGACTGTAGCAGAATGTTTTTGAGTTACAGGGACCATGAACTGCCAAGCAATCTGGGTTTCGGAATTAAATTTGCTAGCACAATAGTTAGCTATACTCCTTGCAGTGTTTTTACATGCTCACTATAGAGTATCTTAGGCTTTGTTTGGCTTTGAGGTGTTCTGACCATGACTGTTGTATAATGGAAGCATTAGATGTCAAAATTAAAGGAAAAAGGAGTGGTCCTGCCAAAAGTAGTGGCCAAACGCATTTTTAGCTTTGTTTTCAAAGCAGAGTAAAAGCACCAAAATTCCAAAATGAAGCCTTACTTTATTGCAACAGCAGTCTGATGTGATTTAACATCTTCGGGTGTAATAGTTTGAAAAAGCTTTTTGTGTGGTTTTATTTTGTTTAGATAACTGGAGTGTAAGGCTATTCGACGAAAGACCACCGGAACTGGGCGAATGAGGTACCTCCGACGCCTGCCGCTCAGGTTCAAGACTAAGTTCAGAGAAGGTAACTGAGTATTGGATTAGGTCTTTGTAAATATGGCAATGTTTTAGTAGACGAGCTTAGAGATGACTTTTTGTGTTCATTCCACCTGTCTTTCTCCCATTTTTTATGTCTCATTTGGTTTTGATTGTGGAATGATGTGTTATTTTTGTATTATGTTAGGCACTGAAGCTGCTCCAAGGAAGAAGAGTGTGGTGGCAGCCTCTTAAATGTTTGGGAGGGCAATGCCATTCTGTTTTGTTTTCTTATTTCTGAGTTTGCAAAGAAAATTTTGTTCATTGTCAAATGGGTACTACTTATTACCAATCACATGTTTTAAATGTTGGGAGTGTTATAAATTTAACTGTTTCATTTGTTTATGGAGTATGGTTAACATTTTTGGTTCTTGCCAAATCTATACTGTACATCATGTCAATTGAAATTTTTTTGAGCCTGTCATATATCTAGATTGCCAACTTATAACGTTGTCTCTCCATTGAGCTGGGTAGCACTGAGGCCCTCCCTTTTTACAATAGAAAACGAAAGAACAAGGAAATTCCCATTTAGAAGGAAAAAACATTCAGCCCGTATCAAACTATTGGGGGCTGGCAGAGCACGGAACGAACAAAGCTAAGGACTAGTTCAGTTTGAAACGGACAATTGATTTGATCTTTATTGTGTCTGCTCCCGTCTCCCTTAGACAATTGGTTGTTGCTAGCTATTGACTTCATCTTAAATGTATCGAAAGATTTGTTGGCGTACCCAGATGTGGCCTTTAGGTTTTTGCTAGCTATCATCCGATGTCTAGGTCCGAATTGCTCAGGGTGGAATGGTCTCCTCCATTGACAATTCTTTGTCAAGAAAATCCATTCAGTGGACGCAAAGGGTTGGTTGAAAATGAGGTTGAGTTGGAAAATCTACTACCATCCTCAGTATTATGCTTTATAACTTAAAGACTTGCTGCTACTTAAAGGCTGTGTAACGTTGTAGGTTGGTTGTAAACACAAAGAGATGATAAAATGTCCCTCCACTAATAGGCTATATACCAGCCACTTCGGCTACAATTCGAGCTAAATGTAATTTTAATCATTCTTTTTTCTGTTATTTTACAGTTGCGTGCATGAGCTACTAATAAAAAAAAGTCTAAAGCATTCCATGGTCAGATTTGAGCAGTACAAGTATACATGAGTATCAGTTATGCATTCAAATGTGAAAAAAAAAGGAAGAAGAAAAGAGGAGGTCTGCACCGCCTTTTTCAATGGTAAAGCAAGGATTGCCTTGAAGTTGCATTGCCTCTTCCATTCTCTTCTAGTCTGTAGCATGGAGGCCGGCTCCAGCAGGAACATCTGTTCTATACATAAACATCCTTGCTCGAAATCAGGCACTTCTTTCTCCTCCAATCCCTTGTTCCAGAGGGTACAAGCAATCAAAGCTTTCTGTGTTCCAGAGGGTACAAGCAATCAAAGCTTTCTGAACTATCTAATAATTTTTTGAAATCTTTCAAGTTTAAACATGATTCATACAGTATAGGAACTTCAGTATTTTTTTTGGGATTTTGTTCCATTTGACCAAGATAAGGAGAAAAGTAAACTCAGAAACTGAAATTAAAATGAATTAGCTACAGAATGATGGTTATGGTGTAAAAGCAAGAAAAGCTACCTGCCAAAAAATGATTTAAGGATCGTGGAGCAACTATTTCCTCAGTGTTTGAGCCAGTAGTTTCGCAATTGAGCCATGTGCAGTAGTATCTCATCACGACCTTGATTGGTGACACTGCTGGTCATAATCCACGGTGGTGCTGTCTGAAAGAAGCCTCGTATCAACTCTTGAAAATCACTCACATTTTCTTCAGGTCTTTTCCCTCCATTCTTTTTCTTCTTCCGCTTGTCACATTTTGTAAAGATTATTGTCATGGGAATCTGCAAGAAAAAATGTATTAAGGTTTATACACATTTCCCATGAATAGAATTCAAATACTAATGGTCATGTTCCTTGTGATTTCTCTTCACCCCCTTCTGGTAGAACATATAAATTTGAATCACCAATTCCAACCACTACATAATATTGATCGGCTTGGTTGAAGATAATATTTTACCTGATTCTGTCCCAGCCAAGTAGCATATTCAAGATCAACATTCTTTGCAGGAATGCTAGCATCTATAAGAAGGAATACTGAGACCAAAGTTGAGCGGTTAAGGAAATAGTCTTTAGTGAATTTGTCCCAGTCCAGTCGGAGTTCCTGTGGAGCAGCTGCATATCTGTTTGATACAAATGCGATAAATTCAACACTTCTGATCTGAGCGATGCATAGATGATTCCAAACACAGATAATTGGGTAGAATGAAAATAAGTACATACATAACAAGAAACAATGCAACTCAATTGATAAAGAATTCTAGAATGGCTAGTGTCACCTACAACTAGGGTTTTGTTTAGTATCAATGCGTTGTGGCTTTTAACCTATTATTGCTGTGGGATGAAATCACTTGATGCCAAATACAAGTGGTCCTACCAAAAGTTGGCGTTTACCAAACACTTTACCTAAGCACCGTAGAAACACCAGAATCTCAAAGGAAGCCTGAGTTTGGGATGAACTAATCTGTTCCCTACCAGTGAACTAACACACACATATATGTAAACAATATGCCATTCCTATTGATGGTCTAAAAAAATGAGCAATAGTGAAGAACACAAAGTAGTAAACAGTATGCATATGTTGAATGATACAATCTGTCAAAAGATATTGGAGATCACTTTCTCCTAATTCCTTGGCTCGCCCAAAATGAGAGAGAGAGAGAGAGAGCTAGATTTGCTCTAGTTATTGACGAATGAATAACTGTACAAACATAAACAAGAAAAACTAGCAAAGAGCTCATGGAATCAAAATTATGATGTTGTTGATAAACAAGAAGTGAGAGAGATAGATAGAATTGTTGCAGTTCATGATAAAGGAAATATAAACACAAAAATACTATGAAGGTGCATAGAAACCCCAAATTATGATATCACTGAAATACAAGAAAGTCCAACTAGTTTGAAGATTTGATAAAAGAATATAAAAATTAAACATATAAATCAACTTTCCAAATTGAGTTTATGGTTTAAATCAAGGACGGACAGTAATTTACATAGTCTAGAGGATGATTTCTGGTGATTCATCACCAGGAAGTAATAAAATTTTAAATTTAGTGATAATGCAAGCACAAACTAAATAATCCAGTTATTGGCAGCTTAATCTACTGAATGCAAGTACAAAAAAAGAAAATAAGGAAATACCCGTATCCAGGTAAATCCACCAAGTACCAACTATCATTTACCCGAAAATGATTGATGCACTGTGTCTTCCCTACAAAACAACAAAGGATATTCAATTTAAAGCCTTCTGATGGACTTCAAAGCAGAACCAAAATTTAGCTAACTGACCGAACAAACTGCAAGAGCAGCACTATACAGCCAACGAGAATCAAATTAAATTATGACAGTAGGAAGAAATAATCAGACCAACTTAGGAAAAAAAAATTGGCAAAATAGGTTACAATCAACCACCAATAATTAATAAGAAATTGAATCACAAATTACTGCTACTTTATCAACTGCACTCAAATGGGCAATACTCTGAACATAAACCTAAACAATTCCAGCAACAAATATAAAATCCAAGAAATGTACTGAAGCAATGAAACAACAGTAATAATATTATACCGGGTGTCTTAGACGTGAGAGCAAGTTTCTTCCTTCTAACAAGCGAATTTAAAAGCGAAGATTTGCCCACATTTGACCTTCCCACAAGCGCAAATTCAGGCAAGCCATCAGAGGGACAATCCTCAGTCCTAACACTACTCTTCACGAACTCAGCTTGAGCCACTTGAGCATCTCTCGCATACTTGCTTAAAACTATGTTCGAACCCTTCAAGATTCTCGTACTCAGAGAGGAATCATTAATAGAAACCTCGGTTTCAGGTGGGACAAAAAGCTTTTCAAGCGATAGAGCCACGTGGGGTTCTGGTTCGGGTACGTGGGAGATGGGTGTTGGTTCTGTGGTGGCGACAGTAGATTTGGGAGCAGACAAGTTTAGTCTGTGTTTTGCTAAGAGAGTGAACCGGGTGTGAAGAGATAACGATGGTCGTGTAAAGATTAACAAGTTGAGCCTTGGAAGCTGAGCTAGAGCCATCTTCTTCTCTGTGCGAGTTTCTGAAGTCTATAAATTGTGAGCAGCCATAGTTTCCCACTTAACAAATTTTTGCGGTGGCGACGAGCGGCTGCGCAGCAGGGACAAAATTTAGAGCTGATTGCTTTGTGTTATTCCGACTTTGTCCCTAACGTTTTAGGTAATATTACAGTTTGGTCACCTAATTTACGTGTGCTTCAACAAACTCCCTAAGGTTTCATAAATTGTCATAGTTCTTAAAAACTTGGAGTGACATCTTAACTTATTATATCGTATTCATATATACACACACACACACACACACACACACATATATATATATAATAATATATATATATATATATAATTATATTAAAATATAAAAATTTTAATTTAATAATATTATTAAATAATTAAATAAATTTTAATTATATTAATTATTTAATATTTTATTTATATTTTAATATTTTAAAATAATAATAAATTTTATTTTAAATATATTTTTTAAAAAATAAATATAATTATTAATTTTTTATAATATAAAAATTATATAAATTATAAAT
Organism: Xylocarpus granatum; assembly: GCA_019650275.1. Taxonomy (NCBI): domain Eukaryota; kingdom Viridiplantae; phylum Streptophyta; class Magnoliopsida; order Sapindales; family Meliaceae; genus Xylocarpus; species Xylocarpus granatum. The sequence goes on from BNST01000976.1 coordinate 268,565, forward strand.
AAATTTATATGATGCCACTATTTAAATAATTAAATATATTATAAATAATTTTATGTATTAAAAAATTTAAATTCTAATTTAAAACACAAATAAAATAAAAATTTATTTAATTATTATATTATATTATTATATTAATTTAAATTCATAAATTATATATTATATTTGTATTAAATTAATAGATCATGTTAAAAATTATTATTCTCATTAAAATCAAATTTCGTGGCAGGGACCTTTTGTGAAATATTACTGACTATTATATTATAGTTGTGATTTTGTAAATTACAGGGGCTAATACGTTATTTGACTCCCTGGTGAGTTGCTTGATGCAGAGGCAAAACTGTATATATATTACCTAAAATGTTAGGGACCAAAATGGAATTACAGCACCTTTTTTGACTGTTCAAAATATCTTTATCTCTTCTTACAGTCCCTATTTTATTTTTTTATATCCACATCCTGATACAAATGCACCGTGCGGAAGCGGGTATTTTAATTAAGGCGTACTCGAAACTGTAGTGGACCCAACTGAACAACCAATTGTATCAAGACACCTCAACAACACTGACGTCTCTTGTGTTGTCCGCGGTAATTTTATCATTCATCTGAACTCTGTCTCGGATTCACCAGGCGATGCTTTGTTTTTGTGTAATTACTGCTTGTCTCGGCTGATCTCTAAAACCTTGGTCGATTTTACGGTAAATTACCGTAAATTGTCAAGGGAATCGTAAATCTCTTCAATCTAGATATGGCTTCTCCGGCTCAGTCCCGGCGATCTCCTTCACCGTCTCAACCGTCCGGGTAAGTCTTATCATCTCCCATGACCTTAAGCAATATCAGCGAAGTAATTGAAAGAGAAAACGCGAGAAGTCCTCAACTAAGTTGAATGGTATAAGAGGTCTAATTTTCGCTTAGTTGAGTCTTAAGCAATTAACATGTGTGGTGAATATCATGTCCAACTGAACAACGTTTTTGTGTTAAACAGTGTTTGTGCTTAATTTCTTTTTCTTTTTTTTTGATTATGTGTTGTGATGTGTGGTTTTGTGGAATTCAATTGTCTTATGCGTTGTTTGGATTTCAAGATATTTGAGAATGGCGAACGATTGGAGAATTTTTAAGACGTTTATCATAAATACGGTTTTGGTTGTTTCGTTCCCTAATTGGAGTCGTTATTTTACAGAAAAGGAGAAGTTTCGGATTTGAAATCACAGCTTCGGCAGCTTGCTGGAAGCCGAGCTCCTGGAGTTGATGATTCGAAGCGCGAGCTTTTCAAGAAGGTGATCTCCTATATGACAATTGGGATCGATGTATCTTCTTTGTTCGGTGAGATGGTGATGTGCTCAGCAACTTCAGACATTGTTCTGAAGAAAATGTGTTACCTCTATGTTGGCAATTATGCAAAAGTCAATCCTGATCTTTCACTTTTGACCATCAATTTTCTCCAAAGAGATTGCAAGGATGAGGACCCAATGATCCAGGGGCTTGCATTGAGGAGCTTGTGTTCCTTACGAGTGACAAATCTGGTGGAGTATTTGGTTGGTCCTCTGGCATCAGGTTTGAAGGACAATAACAGTTATGTGAGGATGGTGGCTGTCATTGGGGTTTTAAAGTTATATCATATATCAGCTTCAACATGTATTGATGCAGACTTTACACTGACACTAAAGAATTTAATGCTTAACGACCCTGACCCTCAGGTGTGGGCTATTTGATTTCCTTATGTGATAACTTCATGATTGGCTTAGTGTTATAGTTGATTTAAATAAGCATCGAGATAAGCAAGATTATTTAATCTACAGATTCCATTACGCTGTGAGAATTGACAAATGTAAAAAAATTAATGCTTGAATCAAGTTTCAGATTTTTGTTTGACTAAGATAAATCATCAAGTCTCGGTTAATGAAAATTCAAAAATGTAAACTATTTTGACTCTTTTTCTTAAGCAAGTACCATCAACTAAGAGGAACAACAGGTACAACAAGGTTGACTACTGGCTGCCAACGTCATTCCCTGGTTTTTGAACTTTAGTTGAGGGTGGTGGGAGATGTGAACTGAACATTAATTGGTTAGTAGTTCATCTGCAAAGTAACGAAATCTTTTTCGTTTGTAGTTACAAGTTTCAATGCATAAAATATTACTCAACTCATACATGATCTATTTTGCTTTTTCCTATTTGATATTGTTCTCTTCACTTTACCCAAGTATGTTTGCAATGTATGAAAGCGATCTGGACACTAAAAATGATACTGAAAATGCTTATGACTTCTATTGGTTGATTCCCACCATTTTATCGTTTCCTCAGGTTGTTGCAAACTGTTTATCTTCCCTACAAGAGATTTGGAGCTCAGAAGCAAGCACCTCTGTGGAAGCTTGCAGAGAGAGAGAAACTTTAATCAGCAAACCCATCATATACCATCTTTTGAATCGGTACGTTGTAAAGTGGTCATTGCATATTGGATCAGTATGTTTTCTTTGGGAACCATGTTCCTGTTACAGAATCGGTATGTTGAGTGGCTATTGCGTTTTGGATCAGCATGTTTTCTTTGGGAACCATACTCCCGTTACAGAAATAACTTGACCTATGATCAAATAAAACAAAATTGCTGCTAGTTTTTCATGTACAAAAGTAATGATTCATAGTACCACAATGTCATATAAGGTCAATACTGTGTCTTTAATTTTCTTAGTTGGTCCTGTGCATGGACTTGGACAAGAATTATTATATGTTAGAAACAGATTTTTTTTTGTGTCACCCATGGAATGGGATCTTGGAACTTTTGTTATATAACTTTTTAGCACTTAAATGTGAAATTAAGAAAGTTGCACTAGTGCTGCCTCCCTAACTACAGAAATATATCCTCATACCAACATGACAATCTTGATGTTTTAGTAAAATTAATTGGACTAAAATTTGAAGTGATTCTCCCTCTTGAGTGATGCACAGAAATCACAAGTGCTAGGCATCATGCTAATTGTTAGAATTAAAATACAAAATAACAATTTTAGTCTTATTATTATTATGCTTAGTCTTATTAGGGTAAGATTTCTTGTTAGAGTAGTATTGGTGTTCTGTGCACTTATTGTATTCACAATCAAAACAATAATTTATTTTCTCCAACAACAAATGATCCCAAAACTGGGTGTAGATGTGAGGTTTTAGTATGTTGTTCGATTTCGGAATCTTGTAAAAAAAGTGTTAAACTGTTATTAGTGCTTGTATGATGTTATGCGAAAGCAATGTCTTAGCCTGACGTTTCTTTCTATGCAGGATCAAGGAATTTAGTGAATGGGCTCAATGTCTTGTGCTTGAATTGGTTGCTAAATATGTACCCACAGATGGCAACGACATATTTGACATTATGAATCTTCTTGAAGATAGACTTCAACATGCAAATGGTGCTGTTGTCTTAGCGACTATAAAAGTGGTTCTACATTTGACCTTGTCCATGACTGATGTTCATCAGCAGGTGCCTTGTTTTTCTTTTTCCCCCTTATAATTTTGGTTCTACATGCACACCATTGGCAAATTCGTGTACTTGATTTTGTGGTAAACATATTTTTGGTGTTAAATGTGCATGTTTGCTTTATCAGTAAGCAACCTTATTGTTCCAGTTAATTTGTAGAAAGCTCGATATGCTCATACTAGAGCTAGCTTTCATGAAAAAAAAACTTTTTTCATAATTGTTAATTTATGAGGGTTGAGGCACTTGTTCTTGATTAGTTGGAGGCCTATCATTAATTTTAGGCTCCGCAATAACAACTTCTTAATCTAGTTTTTGACTGAGAACATTATGTCAGACAAGCTAAGTTTGACACCCTCATCATCATGCTTGATGTTATGCCATGATTGCTTCATCTTATATCAGATTTATCTTATTGCATTTGAATACTCAAATCATGTTTATGTGACTAGCCTTTTGTTCCTTGAAATTTATTATGGCAAGCTTTAGGAGTTATCTCTGGTTACTAATATTCATGGTAACACAAATTTGATGGCACATTGAATCTCTTTGGTCTTTTCAAGTATTGATGCGTTTTTTCAAGAGGCCGCCTGAGACTCAGAAAGCCTTGGGAGCTGCGTTGGCTGCCGGTTTGGCTGATTTTCACCAGGTGGCATTCAAATCTTTTTTTCCTTCCCTGTTTCTTTTTTATTAAGTTGGAGTCGGAAATCAGCGTTGTTTGCTAATATATGCACTGTTTATATATTAATTGGACAGGTTTGTTTACATCTTCTCACTGCAGTAATGAAGTGTTTTTTCAAGAGGCTGCCTGAGACTCAGAAAGCCTTGGGAGCTGCGTTGGCTGCCGGTTTGGCTGATTTTCACCATGTGGCATTCAAATCTTTTTTTCCTTCCCTGTTTCTTTTTTATTAAGTGGTAAATTTTACAAAAAAGCAAAGTAATTGAAGTTGCTTGCATGAGAAGTATTTATTAAACTATTAGTTGAGTGCAGGATGTTCATGACAGAGTCTTATTCTACTATAGGCTAGTGCAGTACAATGCATCTGTAGCAGAAAGCAAGCTGTTTCAGTCTTTGCTGATACTCAAAGCAGTGAAATCAAGGATCGCATTTTTGATGAATTTAACAGTCTATCTGTTGTGTATCAGAGGGTAACTACAAAGTCTACAATTGGCTTCTATCAATAATGATTTAAGATTGAGTTAGATTAGCTTAACAGCTTTTTGTAGGCTTCAGTTAACTTTGTAGTGGTTTTAAAATTTTCCATTTTGAAAATGGGTTCTCTACTAACTTTATATTTTTTCTTGCAGCCCTCTTATATGTTCACAGATAAGGAACATTGTGGTCCATTTGAGTTTTCAGATGAGCTAGGAAATTTATCTATTATAGCAGAATCAGTTGGTAATGTCGTTCTATCTCGGAGAGTTGAGGCAAATGACAAGGATCTGCTTTTAAGTACTTCAGAGAAGGAAGAAAGCAGGGGACCTGCTAACAGTGGGTCTGGATATGGTGCACCTTTTTATGATGGTTCATCTGCTTCTATCTCTACTGCAAACATGCAATCAGAGTTGGCAATTTCAAGTGTCATGTCAGCGGGCAATACTCAGCCATCTAGCCTAGCCATCGATGATCTACTTGTCTAGGTCTACCAGCAACTCCTGCACCCCCTCCTTTACCTCCTTCATTGAAGCTTAATTCCAAAGCTGTTTTGGATCCAGGCACTTTCCAGCAAAAATGGCACCAATTATCAATATCTTTGTTGCAGGTTTGCTTGCAATGTTGCCCTTAATTTGATTTTTGTAATTTTGTTGTTGAAGCTTTTTATTTATTTTGTCCTCTTTCTCCCCTGCAGAACCCCAAACAACATCTCCTTTTTATATATTTTTTAATATTTTCTATTCAAATTTTCATCTATAGTTGCATGAGTCGTATTCCTGGTAAACTTTTAGCCTGCCACAATGGTCCACAGACTCTGATCATTTCTGAATGATGCTTATATTTATGAACTCTCTTTTTTAAGAAACATAATCATTTACAAGAAGCACGGATCCTATTCTAAAACTTTTGGGACAACTGTAGCTAACCTTTCCCTTCAAAGACAATCATTATTGTTCCTGCAAGAGAAGATTTGTTAGTCTATCTTCTTCGTCTAGGAGTTGGACACCATTACTTTGATGGTTCCTGGATAATTGTTTCTACCCTAAAACTTGTAGAGGTGTGGTATACATACATACATAAATATAGAAATAAGTGCATGTACAGTGTTATCAGCACAAACAATTAAGAACATATCTGAGATCACATTTTGTGCCTAATGCAGGAACTCTCCATGAGCCCTCAAGGAGTTGATGCATTGACGGCACCTCAAGCACTCCTCAGGCACATGCAAGGCCATTCCATCCACTGCATTGCTTCTGGTGGTCAATCCCCTAACTTGAAGTTCTTCTTCTTTGCACAAAACGCAGAAGAATCGTCCAATTTTCTAGTAGAGTGCATAATCAGCACAAATAAAGATTAAAGCCGATGATCAAAGTTCATCTCAGACCTTCTCACACATGTTTCAATCAGTCTTATCCAAGTTCGGTGTGCCATAAGCATCCATTTTCTTATTTTACCCCATTTTTTCAATGAAATCTCTGCAGAAGAAACAAAAAGTAAAAGCTGAATCGGATGAAAAAGAGAGGAAAGCTGATAAACCCATTTTTGGGTAGCAGCAGACGAGTGTATTATGTGAAAAAGTGAGAGTAAGCTCCCAAATTGTTTCATCCATCGGTCCGCATTTGCTTTCCCGTGGCAGCTTTGGTTTTCGACATAGATTGTAAGACGGCACATTGCGGAAATACTGAATTGGTTGTGCCAGCTGAGTTGTGAAGTCGGATTGTGTTTTACATTGTTTTAAGGAATGCTGAATTCATTGTATTATATTCTGTAGGGCTTCTCAGTTCTTTTCTTGTATAAAATTGTTTTCTGGGCAGACATTCTGCATATCAGAACTGAAGATCAGTTTTTGGTTGCTTTCGCCACTGCTGATAGCTGAATCTAAAAGGAATCAATCACAAGCTCATTTTGGTGAAACAAGTTCTAAGGCACGGTGAGACTTTTGATTGATAGTTGTGGTATAAAATTTACTATTACTATTGTCAATTATAAGTAAGTTGATAGTTGATAATATGAATTGTCAGTTGAATATTATTAACCAAAGAATATTCCGGCTTCATCCCTATGCTGTTTTTAAACTTAAGAAGATGAATGTGCAAAGAATTCAATGTGTTTGGGTCATTTGCAGCATTGAGTTTGCCTTTTTATGGTCAGGGTATTTTCGTCTAAGGGCTATGCTTTTGGCTAAAATTATAAATAAAAAAATTAAGTTAGACTATAATTATTAATTAATGAGATTAATAAAAAATATGGTCATTTTATAAAAAAATAAAAAAAACCCACTAAGCGAAACAAAGAAAGAAGATTTAGCCGAAGGGGAGGAAGTGAGGAGACCAAAAATGAAACTAGTTTGCAGGGCTTTATCAGTGGCTAGAAGTAGCAGCTATCCGATTCCGATTCCTCTTAAATTCGAACGTTTGCTTTGCAAAACTGTATCATCTTCTCATTCTAATCCTCTAGTCTCCCGGTTGCTTCAAACGCCCATCTCACAAATCAAAACTACACTTGATTCTGTGGACGTTTTTTCCCTTAATAATTCCCAGTTTTTCTGGGATTCCCTCGTCACCGGACTCCGATGTTCGTCTCCTGACAAAGCTCAACTGGTATATGTAGCTTTCCTTTCCTTTTTTTTCTTTTCTTTTCCTTTTTCCTCCTGTTGGTTGCATAGAAACCCGAGGAAAATTCGATTTGAAATGAAAATATCGAGGATTATTTTTTCTTCTGCTCGACGGGCAGAGACACGAGTTTGGGTCCGTTTCTGCTTGCTTTCTTGGGTGTAAAAATGACTATTGTTTTCCACAATGAAATAGAATTAAAATAGTAACAGTTTAAATAAGCTATATGCTTATGGCTGTATATTGAGTATTGGCTGATGATTAATTGTTTACTATAGCGATGCTAATAGAAATTTTATTTATTTAATTTGACAGTTAATAGTTAGCCTATCTGTACGAACATAGATATAGAAAAAGAGAGAGCTTAAAATTTGTTTGCTGTGATTGATTTATTGTTGAATTTGATGATTGAATTCTCATCGGTTCTAGCCTCAAATTTATGCTTCTTTTCTTAACTTTCTTAGGGTCATTACTCATAGATATCCAATCATTTAACTGGTCAGGTTATAGAATGGAGATTAGATAAAATGCTGAAGGGGAACGGGGCATGCCTTGATCAATACTGTGGCCTGATGTCTCTATGTGGAAAGATTCAGAATGCACCGCTTGCAATGCATGTGTTTACTTTGATGGAGGCTCGTGGAATTAAGCCTAATTCCACTGCTTTCAACTCACTTATAGGTTCTTGCTTGTCTTCAACTGATGTTGTGACAGCCCTTAGCTTATTTGAGATAATGGTGAGTTCAAAGGATTACAAACCTGATCCCGAAACTTACGACACTTTCATATTGGGGTTTTCCAGCTTGGGAAATGCTGATGCCATGCATAAATGGTATGCAGCAAAAATGGCTGCTGGGTTTTCTGCTAATGTTCAAACTTATGAATCTCTAATTAGCAGTTCTGTTAAAGCTAGAGATTTTGATGGTGCTGATAGATATTATGAAGAAATGATGTCATCAGGAGTTATTCCTACCATACCCATATTAGAGAATGTGTTAGAAGGGTTTTGTCAACGTAACAGATTTGGTCAAGTTAAAGAATTCTCTAAGTTTTTGCTGGATGGGGGGTGGAAAATTACCAAGAAAATGGCAGAGAGGCTTGTGAAATTTTATGGTGACCTTGAGAATACAGAAGAAATAGAGGAGCTACTTGAAACTTTTATGAAGTCCAATCAATCACCTGAAGTTTTGCTGGAGGTGCACTGTGGGATTATAAGGTTGTATGCCTTGACAGACAGACTGGATGACGTAGAATATTCTGTGGGGAGGATGGGGAAACAAGGATTATCTTTCAAACGTGGAGATGATGTTGAGAAGGTAATTTGCTCATACTTCAGGTGTGAAGCATATGATAGACTAGGCTTATTTCTGGATCATATTAAGTGTTCTTATAAGCTCACAAAATCAAATTATGATTTTTTGATTGCTGGATATCGGAGAGCTGGTTTATCTGAGAAGGTGGATTCAGTGATAAATGACATGAAATTGGCAGGAATTCTGTAGTATTGTGAATTGAGATCCAAGCAGGCTATAATCTTCATGGTCGTTTATCTTCTTAAAATGGCAGCACCAGTCGAATGTAGACTAAAGCATCCAGAATTGACTGTTCGAAGATGTTAAGATAAATCAAAGTATGTGGTGTTTTAACCAGTCCTTCAATGCTGAAGTGGAATTAATCCATTCCCGTGGATCACTTCTACAAAATCTTATATTATTTCCTCGCTTCCTCTCTTGTATTATGACAGTTAACATCTGCTTGATTTGGGCGTTAAGCCAATTGTGAGCACAGATCAAACTGTTGTATCACCTGCTACTGAAGAACTGATACCCAAAAAAGAATTGAAGAAGATTGTCAAATACCTGAAAAGCAAGAGTTTATTGTTGGAAACCTCAACATAGCATCGAAGTAAGTTCATTCCAAATAACTTTGTATACATTGTCAAAATTAACATATGCAGTTGCAAGGTCACCGAATTTTTATGATAGTACAGAGCAGTATATTGAGTTCCATCCACCGAATTTTATGACCCAGATCTCTATTAAGGTCAATATCTCCCTATTGAGTAATGGTTGAATACTGTTGAGAATACAAATGTGCCTCTCAATGCAATTTATAAAGGATCAAGTGCAGCCAAGAAATCCAGAATTTCTTTCAAAATTTTATCTACAAATGAAACTGAACTGAGACTGCAGCTCTAATTGTGTCTTGCAAACTTCCTTCCCAATTTACTTCAAGCTAGTATGAGGTGTAGCAAGATACAGTAAAGCTGATTAGTATACTCCATCAAAACCAACAAAATCTCAAAATCTATGAGACAGTATGAAGAGTAGCTTTCGTCTTTCTGGGCCTTTCTGCTCCTTTGAAGGTAGATAAGATTTCAACCATTTCTTCCAAATGAGATTATCTTGTTGCTCGATTCATGATAAGAAACAGCCATCCTACAAGCAGGAGTTTACATAGAGGAGTTATACTGCACTGGTACAAATCAAAAATTTGCAACTTGAACAACAGGCCATAGACGTCCTTCTGCTACCAAGGCTTGTAAGAAATTCCTTTTCACATCTTCTTGTATTTGAGTAACAGTCTTTCGTGTAGCAAAGCCCAGGTAAGAGAAAAACACAAGCAAATCCAAAGGTCCGGACAGGAACCCATCAATGGCAACTTTACTAGCAACAAAGTGATAAGAATTCGGTTGCAGTACAATTCCACGCCTCACATATCGGTCCAAACCTTCATACCAGTAAAAGCTTAGTAGCAACTATATCATTAATGAAGAGATAAACATATAGTAACTGATGAAAAGTATGCACAAATAGAATCTAAAACGATTTTGGCTCAGAGCTTTAACACAGTCTAATCTCCAAAAGACCAAACAGCTTACAATAGCATATAACAATCTAATAAGACTAACATCAAGACCAGTCCCACACTGCAAGTGAGAAGCTACCTGTATAACTCTTAGGAGATAAGCCGTTGGGATTTTTTTTATGCAGCTATTGACATACTAAATACACCAGCAAATATAAGCTCAACCTGCTGGCACATTTGGTTATATGAACAACCAAATGTGACAGGACACGGCTGCAGCTTATTAACGCCAGGAAATTTCAGTAGATAACTACTTATGAACTCCATAACTAAGTCAGCCACATGCACACAAAAGAATGCCAAAGGTTAAAAGATTGAGGCAAACTTGCACATCATTATAGCAGTATTCCAATGACCCACACCTGGTTCTCAAAAAAGTAAAAATTCGAAGAGTCATCTTCTACACTTGGACTTAACTTATCTCTTCTATATTTGCCAATTTGCAATGAATCTTTTGAAGTTTACAATGGGCAATGTTTCTGTGTGTGCTCTCTCCCCCTCCCCCCAACCTAAGAAGGGAAATTTAAGAAGTATACCCTTTGACATTTCAGTACTTTGACAAGGATTCTGATGCTATCTTCAGTATTCATTGCTTAAAGAAAATTGTCAAATTGTGTAAAAGACATGCTACAGGGAATTGAAAAAATGAATGAAAGAACTACTTACCAGAAGTGCCAATGGATCCAACAAATCCAAACCCAAGGAAGCTAGTTGAAGCCACTCTTTTCCGGTTGTTCTTTAATTGGTGGTTTCTTTACCTCGTATCAGAAGTGGATTTGTCATTCTATCAAGAGACAATAAGCTAATTAACAGTGAAATGCTTTCATCAAAAACATAATTTGGTAAAGAACCCTGCAAACATGCGGCAGGAAAACTATAATGTTCAAGATATGAAACATAAAGAAAATATTTGTAAAAAATAAGATTCCTTATACTTTCTATTCAAACCTTCGGTTCTAGTTTGAATGCTAAAGCCAGCATTCCAACTTGATATTAGTTCCAAACTGCGACGGCTTGAAGGATTATGGGAACTTCACTAGAGATGCTTAAGAACTTTAAAGAAAGCTTGACAGAGAAAGACCATTGCGTGGAAAGTGAAACCTCTACCAATAAACCTTCATAAACAGAAAGAATAAAGACATGGGCATGGAGTAATTACCTGATCTTGAAGACGTTTCCTGGCAGCTAAGTGAGTGATCGTTTAAGCAGCTACATCACCAAGACCCCAAATCAAACCTGAGCTGATAACTTGTGTTTTCGAGGGGTTTACTGCCAAGCAGTTCTGGTAACATTTCCACAACCTCCACATTTCACTATTCTCCAATGCAAAACCAAAGAAGAGAAAACAAAGAATGACAATTAATCAAGCAACTGATTATGAGTAGGTTTAATTTACAATATTAAGAAGGCATTTTCTTTTCTGTTATCCCTAATCTAGTCTTTGGTACGGTAATTCTTTGTTATTGTATATTTATGTGCCATTACCTGCTGGAATACTTTTTTTGGCGGGAGAAAATCCAGGAAATCAGTTTCTGGCGCGAATTGGAGAGACTAGAGAGTTTGGGGTAATATCGTCCTTTCATTCAATTCGGCCCAATAGGCAGGTTGATGGGTCAGGATGTGGACTGCGGCCCATTCAACCGTACGTCTACTCAATAAAATAAGTATCGGAATAATAACGTCAGGATTCCTAATTATGTATAATATCTCAAGTAAGCACATAGTTTATCTATGTGTATCAAACAAGTCCCTCGTCATGCAGTCCTGTCGTTCAATTGTCAATAATTTCATTGATTTTAGTAGAAGCCAAATTGAGGACCTAATTGCTACAAATGAAAAAACTATGTCATTTATTGAGAAATTAAAAGTCATAGGAGTATGAATGTAGTTACACCATAGGGGTCCATACTAAAAAATAAAAACAAAATAATTGTAAAAAAAAAGAAAGATAGACTAGAAGCAGAATTATCAGGAGTTTCAGCCTCACTTTTTGGGTTCTTATCTACTGTTGTTTGTCTTTCTTTTGTTAGCAAAATTTGTGGATAATATTTTATAATTGGATGCCATGATTTTCCTTGCACTATAACTTCACTCTCAGAATTCAAATCCCTATCTCTGTTTCACTCTCAACATTGCCTGCAGTCACTGTAGATAAGAGGTACAAGACAGTTACTAGTTTCTGCTGATCCTGCAACTAATTTTTTCACTTTAGTGTTTCAAGTTGTTTGTTTATGTTTCCTTCAAATGGTCAGTTACTTGGGTACCGGAAAAGTTTACTACTTGGGTTATTGTATTTGTCTTTGTGGTTAAGATTATGAGCTGTTTTTTAACATGGGTATTTCTTGATAGACATTTTAGTGTTCAAGAACATTTGTTTGGATTATTTTGTTTGATAAATCTGATTAATGTCTTGGAATATGAATTATATGCTGTAAGACTTGGCCAATTGATCCCATGTCAAATGCCCATATGGGGTTTTCATTTGTTTGCCTAATTGCTTGGGTTCACTTAATTTGAACTTACACGATAAAAGAAACGGCATGTGATGTGTTGTTGGCGCTTTAAATTTGAGTTTGACCAACGTAATAATTTGTTTTTCTAAGCTTGCTGATATGTTGGTTGCCTTTTCTCTAGGAATTTCCTAGGACACAATGTAAATGTGGATAAAATTTCAAGTTCTGATATTTTCATGCAATTTGTTTAAAATTCAGACTAGTCAAGATTTTCAGGTTGATAAGCAGAAATTTAGAGGACCATATGGGAGAATTTGCCAAAGAGAAGCCTCTTGCACAAACTGATGATAAACGTCAAGGAGGAACTACCACTGTGAATAAAGGATTGGGTCCAACAATATCAACCAAGGTACCTGTTGAATTTCAAGCACTTACTAATTTAATCATTTGGGCTGCACCGTTTTGCTTTCTTTTTTGTACTTTGAGTAGCCTGGTTTGACTTTGAGCTGTCAATTTTGGTGTTTCGTAGCTTGAGATACAAAATTGGTAATTCGTATGTTTTTCAGTTTATTTAAGTTATAAATTAAATTACTTTAAGGCTGTTAACTTTTCAGGTGAGTAATCCAGGTGAAAAGAATCAGTTATATTCAAATTCAAAGCCGATGGATTACCAACTTCATTCCCACTGCACTGCCTGCATGAACAAAGATAGTTGCCGCACTGTACATGCAAGGACAAAACTAATGAACATTTTGATAGAAAGAGGAAAGCCCCAGGAAGCCCAATCCATTTTTGACAACCTGATTGAACGAGGACACAGGCCATCTTTAATAACTTACACAACCCTCTTGACTGCCTTGACTATCCAGAAGCGCTTCAAGTCCGTACGTTCTATTATCTCACAGGTGGAAGAAAATGGAATGGAACCTGACTCAATATATTTCAATGCTGTGATAAATGCCTTCTGTGAATCTGGGAACATGGAAGAAGCCATGGAAACTTTCTGGAAAATGAAGGAGAGTGGATTGAAACTCACTACTAGCACTTATAATACATTGATCAAAGGGTATGGTATTGCTGGTAAGCCTGAAGAATCTGTGAAACTGCTTGATTTGATGTCCAGAGAGGGAAATGCAAAACCAAATATCAGGACTTATAATGTACTTGTCAGAGCATGGTGCAGCAAAAAGAACTTTACTGAGGCATGGAATGTGGTGCATAAGATGGTAGCTTCTGGGATACAACCTGATGCTGTTACTTACAACACAATAGCAACAGCACATGCTAAGAAAGGAGAGACGTATCGAGCTGAAGAGATGATTGTAGAAATGCAGAACATCAGTGTTCAGCCCAATGAAAGAACTTGTGGAATTATTATAAGTGGATATTGTAAAGAGGGTAAAATTAAGGAAGCATTAAGGTTTGTGTATAGGATGAAGGAATATGGGGTGTGTCCTAATCTTGTTATTTTTAATTTGCTGATCAAAGGTTTTGCACTGAACATGGATAGAGATGGGGTTGATGAGGTGAATTTTGACTTTGAATTTTTTCTTGGTTTTCCCAACAAATGTGTTCACTTGCAAAGGTGTACTATTATGATGCTAATCAAAATTGATCGGAGTTAAATTTATCTTTAATATTAATATGCAGGTTCTGGCATTGATGGAAGATTTCAGGGTGAAACCAGATGTTATAACTTATAGCACAATAATGAATGCGTGGAGCACAGCCGGGTTCATGGAGAAGTGCAGGGAAATCTTTGATAACATGGTCAAGGCTGGTATAGAACCTGATGCACATGCGTACAGTATTCTTGCTAAGGGTTATGTCCGTGCACAAGAGCCAGAGAAAGCCGAAGAGCTACTAATGACCATGATTGAATTGGAATTCCGCCCAAATGTTGTCATTTTCACAACTATCATCAGTGGATGGTGCAGTGCTGGTAGCATGGATTATGCAATCAGGGTTTTTGACAAGATGTGCGAGTATGGGATTTCTCCCAATTTGAAAACTTTTGAAACCCTAATTTGGGGATATAGCGAAGCCAAGCAACCATGGAGAGCTGAAGAAATTCTCCAAATCATGAAAGCATTTGAGGTCCAGCCTCAGAAATCGACCTTCTTGCTTCTTGCAGAAGCTTGGCGTGCCACTGGATTGACAAAGGAGGCCAATAGAATACTCAGTACTATGAAAAGTAGGGAAAAGATCCATCAAATGGAAAAAGAAAAGATTCCGGTTGAAAGCTTAGTTAGACTTTATCATAAACAAGCTACAAGCGCTGCCTCCTATTCTAATAATTTGCAGATACCAAGTGTAGTTACCAGTGATCAAAAAGGGTCGGCTGGAGCTCTTAGAAAAGGTCGGATGGTGTTGAGAGATGCTGATTCTTCTTTGGAATGCTCATGGCTCGCTACAACGTCCATGCACCTATCTCATACTTGTAAACCTGGAGCAAGGTTGCCAATTATTTGCCGGAAGCAGTCTCAAGGGCAGCCCGGTATGTACAGTCAGCTTGCAAATTCATGTACAGTTGTGTTCCTGAATTGAGGAGAAGACGCATATTCATGTTCTTCATCGGGAAAAAGGAAGTAACAACCGAATGGGGTAGATAATAGAGGAACTTTCTCATTTTATTTCACCTTTATTTTCTTTATGCAAGTGAATAGGACTCCCTTCCCATCCTTGTATTTGCATACAATCCTCTAGTACACGATTATACAAAGGACTGGAAAATGTATTTTCTTTTCATGCACAGTACGATTATCTTGATTCACTTCTTGCTACCGAGTTTGGGAGAACTTAGAAAGCCAGAGTGCTAATCAATGTCCTCCTTTTTCTCATGCAATGCGGTGATAGAAAGCATGTTCAAAGTCTATTCATCAATACTGAGCTCAGAGTTTTACAGCAGATTCGTTGAGAAGCGAAAGGGGCAAATTTTGTCAGTACAGGCGGGGAATTTAAACCCAAAAGCATTTGCAGTATCATTGAGATTGGGATGTCGTTTGATTGCTCCATGTTCTCTATAATGAATAACTTGGAACTCTCAACTAATAAATTTGAAGAAAGCCTAATTTTGCAATTCTATGGGTAAGTGGTATATTTTTACATTTGTGACAGGCATGATTAACTGTTGTAATAATAGACAATTGCCAAGAAAATATGCAGTGCTCAATCCTCCTACACAAACAATTGGTTAATATAGAGCTACATTTTGTCCCTTTTCCCGTGCAGATTCAACGTCTCTTTGTCGGGAGGTTGAGAAGGAACTCTGCTGACAAGCCAAACTAGAAACACACCAAAAAGAGCACCAGAGAGATGTGCAATGTGATTGATACTCTGCAAGGAATAGCCACCAAGAAAAGTGCCCGACATTCCGGCAGAAGCTTGGGCTGCCTCCATTACCTACAGAGCCAAAGAAAACAATACCGTGAAGTTTCATGGGTCACAGGAAAAATAAATGCTTGACAAAAATATTTGAAAAAGTATTGATAAATAATAGGTGAAATGAAAGCTGATTTCAATTATTGGGCTAGAGAAACACGAATGTGTTTATTTTAGATTAGGATTAAATTTCGCAGGGTAACATTATATACATCTAAATTGCCCCGATATACTACAAATGAGCATCAAACTTCTTATTTTGTAGGGAAGTCAGTTTATCTGTTATAATTTACTGAGATAAAAGGTAAGTGCTCGCCTTCTCTACAACAAATTGCCCCAATATAAGCACCTCAAGGATCTTCCTCCAGTCCCAAGACATCTACAATAAGCAAAAGGGTTTAGAAACTTTATGCAAATTAACTTCATTTTGAAACGTACATAACCCATGATTTTGAATACCTTTACAAGAACACTAATTGCAAATAACCCAAAAACAGCACCAGAGGCTCCCACAGAAACTGCATTTCTCGGTAAAACTAGCCATGAAACAAGGTTTGCCGCAGCACCTGTGAAAATGTAAGAGAGCCACAGTGCAAAGTTTCCTTCCTCCTCTTCAACAAGCTTCCCTGTTTAAGAAAGAGGGATGAAATCAAATTTTAGAATCAATTCATATCAAATAGTATCCTTCTCATTGGCTGCAAACAATCAAATTTTATAATCAAAGACAAGATCAATGGCTTACCAAAGATGTACAAGAAGAAAAGGTTACTGGAAAGATGGTTCCTGAAAATAATTGAGGAGAAGCTAGTAAGAGACTCAACAAAGAGCAAAGAATATACCATCATAAGACTCATGTGTGGTGTTATATCCCATCCAAATGATCCTTCTCACCAGTTAGCATGGCAGAACGTTGCAGTCACAAATTGGTACCATGCTGGCCGATTATGGAACAAGTACAGAGACTTGATGCTGCGGACCTAATTAAAATTTGAAACCTGCTGTTAGCATCATTCAACAGGCCATGTAAAACAACATCACTACTGATAAACATACCATGACAGTTAAATTCATGATTGAAATGACAGACCATTTCTTGTATGCATATACAGCATAAATCACACCACTCTTCAAGCAATGCTTGTCCACTTTTACAAAATATGTTATTTGTTCAGAAAACATAATTACCTGGAAGAAATGATCAGCCACATATATTCCGATATTAATAAGTATAATCCAAAATATGCCATTCACGCGCTTATCCGGTTTCCGTCTCTCTTCGGGCTTGTCAAGTTCAAGCTGTGATATCATATCTAAGGAACATATTATAAGGTTGCTTAAACGTTTATTCGCTACAGAGTAAAACATATATCCAAAATACAAACGCCATAGTTCGGCTAACGAAAGCATGCCAAGTGTTTGTGAAAATGCCCAATTTTTTTTTGTTAAATTATACATAAACTGTATAAAAGCAGAAGTGGAATTTTACCTGAGCCATTCATCTTGCATACTAAAGGAGAGCGGAGGTTAAGGGAATGGTCTAGAGGAGGAAGAAGCTTAATGGGTCGAGTAAGTTTTGGAAAACCGTATGCACAGGTGAGTCCTGGTGATTTTGGAAGAAAATTAAAGGCGGGACGAGAAATAGAAATAGAAGCCATGGGCATGAAATTGCAGGAGCTATTTGGCTTCAGTGCTGACAATTGTTGAAACTGAAACTGCCCCATTCTGAGGGCGAGAGATGCTTCCTCGGTTCCACTAATGCGTCCGTAGAGGCTTAGTCAACTCCACTGTGATATTCAGAAGCTTTTATGTGAAATTCGTTACGGGTCCATTGTGTTATGCAGATTAAGCCATCCTCCACGTTTAATGGCTGTGGCCCATATCATCAATCAATTTTCAACCTACACCATGACCCAAGTAAAAGAATTCTTTGTTTGTTGACCGTCTATGAATTATCATCAAATACTTGTAACAGGCCATGGGCACTTAAGTTTTAGGCCATGTCGTGCCCCGTCCTCTTCTGAACAGCCCACAGTAACGGAAGCTGTGCAAAAGCCGAAGTCAGGAGACTCCGATGATGATTTACAAATGACGCTGTTCACTGCTAAAATTTGACTGTGTCTTAATGGGTTTTGATGTCACTCGGCTTTGACACATTGATTACTGTTAATTATCATAATATGGGGTAGTTAGAAGTTCATTATTGCTCACGCCATCCCCACAGAAGCTCACGTAGCCACGAGGGTTTTCATAAAGTTGAAAACTGAATGGCAATGCAGTGCGATTCATGCCTTGTTTGTACAGTGTGTTTGTTGTGGGTTGAGGGTGAGTCTCTTAAAGAAGCTCATAGGATACCAATTAAACATGCCTTTTACAATTTCGTTTGGTATATTATTGTCAGAAGCTTTAAGGGGCAAGAATCTTGCAGGGAATTTCGGGTGGGGACATTGCAAAGCAAACGTACTATTTTGATGATTTGATCTGTGCCGTTCATTTCTTGGCCATGGTCAACATATGCGCCTCCGTTTGTTCGACTTTTTTATGATTTGAAGCATGCCAAGGTGGTACTTACCTTATTATGATATACGCCGTGTCATGATTCTCCACGTGTGGAAAATGACAAAAGAAATCAATATATAATTATTTTAATTAAAATTAATATCTAACTCATATTCTTATTTCTTTTCCGACAATGCCCTTCTAGATACGGTCCCCCATGCGATGTTGCCATTCGGACCATGTATATGACACAACTCTCTTAAAGGACACAACTTGAGGATAAAGATGGAAATAATTACTTTGACATACCTATATGTAATTTACATTTTCAGACAAGGACAAATCATGCCGTTTGTTTCCTCATTTGACCTCAAAATCTACGAAAATAACCAACCAACCACTCGTCATGAAGAGCATCCCCCCACAGCCAAGAAAAAATAAATAAAAACGTTCAACGTAAGAGAGGGATGTCGCTCGAGAATTCCTCCCATCCCATCCCATGCCGTCTCTGTCTTCTGCGTAATGTCAGTTTTGCGATCATGATCTTCGGAACACTCCATTTCTTCGAGAGAAAAGAGGAAACGTCACTTTCGATCCTTCCCCACCATCTCGTGGACAACGTAATTTTGGCCGTCTGTATTCTTTTCCTTATTTATCTTCCTCCATTTCAATACGAAAGTTGATAACTTTATTGCAGATTCCCACCCTTTCCCTTAAACTTTTCTTGCTTTTGTCGCTTTATTTCTCCCGGCCAAAGTTTTCCACGCGGGTCCGCAAATCCCTCAGGAATGGTCCGCTAATGCAAAGATTCAGCTTTCCTTTTTTCACATACTTCACTTCTGTTCCCGTTGGTTTCTTTGAAATCGAAGCTTAAACGCGTTTATTTGATTTGTTTTTCCTGTGTGATTTCTGTTCAGAGAGGAGGGATGGTGAGGTTATTGAGAAAAGTTGGTGAATTTAAGAATTAATGGCAGAATTTGGAGCGAAATGGCGTTTTTTCATGTCGATGATGGTGATTTTCATGAACTTTGCATTGGCGATCATACCGACGAATTATTGTCTCAGTTGCTATTATCAAATACTCTAAAAAAGCCACTATTCAAAGTACATTTTAACAAGAGTTGAAGGGCCTTAATCAATTCAATTATGCATGCCCACCTTTCCAGAATGATGAATAAAAATGGACGAAGCGATTCCATCACAAATCCAAGTTATCCCACCTAATAGTAGGTTCATATACGAAGAGAATGGTGCCATAACAAGAGATACAAAGCGCCAAGCATAAAAAATAGCAATGGAGTTGAAACATCTCCCATGTGAGAACGCACCAAGCATTAGTTTTACCTAATTCAAGCATCTCTATAAACCCGAGTCTTGAGTTGCTAGCTAATTTTTGTTTCTCAATTACAATGTGTAGACAATAATAAACCCACGGTGTTCTTTAATGGACCATTCGTCCTACTATCTTTTTAACAAAAATCAACGAGGGTGGGCCAAGTGAAATCGAGTTATCCGTGGACTATAAGAGTAATTACATGTTAAAACACTTGATTGCGTTTAAGAATTATTAACTACTTGCATTTGACTGGCACGCGACACGAGAGTGCATTAATCGTGATTCTTAGTGTATTATTTTGATAATTTGATCCGAGCCATTCATCTCTTAGCTATGGTCAATGCGTTCGTCTCCCCATGTTCAACTTTTTGTGGTGGGGTAGGGTCGATCAGTTTGCCACCTTCTGTGTACGTGTAAACTCAATATAAAACAAAACAATGGCCAAGTCCAGGAATGAAATGGATGGATGGATGGAAGTGTTTGAAAACTCGATTGTCGTTTTGATCATCAATAAAATTACAAACTTGTGGGCGGCTGCATATTATAAAAAAGTCCTTATGATATATATATTATTAATACCCTGAAGCATTTTCCATGATGGAGTTGCAGGCCGCCTTCATCTCCAACTTCGGAAGCTAAAGTCATTTCAACAGAATACAGATACGTATTTGATATAAATAAAATGATCATATCTTTATTTAAAAATATTAAAAAAAACAAGGGACCCAAATGTTATTATCCTCCCAATGACCATGATCTGCACCCAAGCTGTCTAAAGCAGAAGTACATCCTCAAACAATCCACTTAATTCTTGCTCACGTCGTAACTGCAAACCGACATGCACTCCTAGTTATGCTATACGCACGTTCATAATTCTCTTGCAAAATCTTTCCACGTGCGGAAATAACAAAATAAATAGCTTAATTTTATATTAATACATATATATATATATATATAATGTATTTTAAAAATAAAAATTAATATCTAAATTATATGTTTTCCCGATTAAGCCCTTTGGATCCGGTTCCCTTAGGCGGTGTCACTATTGGGAACATGTACACGACAATGACAATTCTCTTGAGAGACACGAGAGCAAACAAGGAGGACAAATCGGGAAGGAAGACGAAATGATTATTTTGAAATTAATTATGTAATTAAGGGTAATTTATATTTTCAGAGAAGGGAAAATCATGTGGTTTGTTTTCAAATTTGACATCAAGATCTACAAAAATAACCAACGGACCGACTAAACAACCACGTGTCATTAAGAGCAACCCAACAAAGAAAGAGAACGAACTGATTTCGCGTCGGGGTGGGATCTCCCTTCTGAATTCCTCAATTCCAGTCTCTGTCTTCTGTCCTTATAAATGATGTTAGGTTGTGGGCTTGATCTTCAGAACACTCCATTTCTTTTAATAGAAAAAGGGAAAACGTCCCTTTTGATCGTTATCCAACGTCTTTTGGACATTTTAAACTTTGTTGTTCTTCATCCATTTCTAGACAATCCATTGCAATACGAAAGTTGATAACTTCATTGCAAATTCCTACTCTTTCACGGGAAATTTTCTGGCTTTTCTCACTTTATTCCTCTCGGTCAAAATTTAAACACGTTTATTTGATTTTGGACTGGTAATAGTGTAGATTTGTAACTTTGGTGAAGCGTGGGATACTGGTATGATTTCTATTTAGAGAGTTGCTATTGTGAGGCTACTGAAAACAGTTGGTGGATTTAGGAACTAATGGCAGAATTTGGAGCGAAATGGCGTGTTTTAAGGTCGATGATGATGATTTTCATGAACTTTGCATTAGCTTTCGTGTTTGTTAAAGCCGAAAGAGGCTTCAAATTCGAAGCTTCAAGATTCAGTGGAACAGAGGAACAAGATTCCAATTATCTTCTCAAAGCTGTAAATTTCTTGTGGCAGTCTAATCGATCAGGTTATCAACATAAATGGCCTGTGAGTTGAATACTCTCTCAACGTTTTGGCTTTTTTCTTTAGATTCTTCAACGACTAACTTCATTTTGATCCGTATTGAAGAACTATGACCGTCTTTATCATGTTCTTTCAAGTAATTGTTTTTAGGTGATCAGCATGCAATAAAATATTCATCAGCTAATATTATTGAAGACAGAAGTCGAACTCTGTTTTTTACAGGAAATGAAATTTGGTTGGCAAATTGTTGTGGGTAGCATCGTTGGATTCTTTGGAGCAGCATTTGGGAGTGTAGGTGGCGTTGGTGGTGGCGGTATTTTTGTTCCCATGCTTAGCCTAATTGTTGGGTTTGATCCAAAATCAGCTACAGCTATATCAAAATGTAAGAGGCATATGACTTTTTTGTAGAAGTTTCTATTAGGAGAAGGGGAAATTGAAAATTAAAAGGAAAAATCAGAAAAATTATCTATGTTTTCTGGTGTCTCAAGGATTTTTGAAGCCATTTGACTTCCTTGCTCAAAGGATTGGCCGATTGGTACAAATGATTTACTCCCTTCACATGACAACCATTTCTTTCTCTTTTTAGAAAAGGAAGCTATTCTTTTTTGGGCTTAAAAACCCCCTTTTACTGCGCATGATTCCATTGTTGGTAAATCTGAATCTTGAACGCGGTGCGTTTGAGCTGGGAAAACTTTAATCGGCTAATTTACTCAATTTGGATTTTTCTGTAGAAGTTGTCCCCGAATTGATGAAAGGAAAGGTTTGGTAGTTAAATAAAAAACTGTGCTTTCCTGAACTGGAATTGTGGACACTTTTATTCTTCTGTGTATTCTGTCATGAATTGCTCAGAATCAGAAATTGCCATATTTTCACTCTGCCAAAATCCAGTGTGACATATTGGTTATTAGCTAATGTGTTACGAGTTATCAATTTGACTACTAAGATATTCCTTTGTTGTTTTGAAATAGTGAAGTTCTACACTTACACATGACAGAAGTTTCGGAGCCACTATTTAGTGGAATCGTGAATATTGTTCACCTAATTTTGTTTGCCCCATCTTTGGGGTTATTTCAGGTATGATTATGGGTGCAGCAGCATCAGCTGTTTACTATAACCTTAAGCTAAGGCATCCCACACTTGATATGCCCATCATTGACTATGATTTGGCTTTGCTAATTCAACCGATGCTCATGATGGGAATTAGCATAGGTGTTGCGTTCAATGTAGTATTTGCTGACTGGATGGTCACAGTTCTACTCATTTTTCTCTTTATAGGTAATTTATTAGTTGAATAGTGGTTATCCTTGCTGAGTTTTCTGTTTTAGTAATTTGCATCTGTTGATTGTGGTCTTCAGGCACATCAACCAAGGCGTTCATCAAAGGTGTTGAGACATGGAAAAGAGAAACCATTATGAAAAAGGTAAATCTCATTTACTTTGTGGATATTTTGCTCATTGTACTAGGCAATAAGTTCCCCCCTAACATTAACTAGATTAGTCCACTACAACATAATTAGTGATCTCTCTTGTGGCATATTGAAATGAGCCTTTCCCATTGCATTTATAAGATAATTGAACAATTTCAAGATGTCATTTCAGTTAAAATATATCTGAATGGTCAGACCTTCAAATTTTTAGATGAACACACATTAAGGCACTCTTAATGTTTGATCTGTGTCTTCATGTCCTTCTAATTCACAAAAAAGTAAGAATGAATATATTCACGTGTGTGTTCAAAGTGCTACTGTCACGTATGTGCTATGCACAAAAAATGATTTTAACTGTTTGTATTTGCTGTGAATTTTAGGAGGCAGCTAGGTGTCTGGAATCAAACAGTAAGTCTATTTAATTGTATCCAAGACCATTAAATAAACTTTGTCCGTATTTGTTTCTGTTTTGCCTTAGATCAGTCCATCTGCTTTTACCTTTGTATCAGGTGCTGCTTCCGGTGAGGTGGAATATAAGCCTCTTCCCAGTGGCCCAAGCAGTGAGCCACAGAAAGATACAAAGGAAGCAGAAGTGAGCATACTCTTATCTGCTGTACTGAGCTCCAGAGCATTCATGAAACTAATATGATTTGATAATCCCAGGTCACTATTTTAGAGAATGTTTATTGGAAGGAACTTGGACTTCTTGTATTTGTTTGGGTTGCATTCCTTGGACTGCAGATTATCAAGGTTTTGTTTCTTCTGCTGTTTCATGTTGTCAACACATGTAGTGCAATCTCTTTTTATGCAGTATCCAGGGCTAACTTAAAAAGATAACTTTGGCAACAGAATTGTACTACTACTTGTTCGATAGCATATTGGGTATTGAACTTGCTGCAGGTACATTCAAATTGGCTCAACTGGACTTATTGTTCCTTTTACTTTCTTCATGCTGCTGTGTGCGTTAGCCGGCATGATTGAGACAATACTTGAACACTGTCAAAATCAATTCTGATTATGTGCAGATACCAGTTTCTGTTGGTGCATCTCTTTATGAGGCTGTTAGCTTGTACAAGGGGAAAAGAGTAATAGCATCCAAGGGTGAGGACACAAAAAGTTTTGGAGTGTTCCAGCTTGTTAGCTACTGTGCCCTCGGAGTATTGGCCGGAATTGTTGGTGGGCTGCTTGGACTGGGAGGCGGATTTATCATGGGTCCCCTGTTTTTGGAGCTGGGAGTCCCACCTCAGGTGAGTTTTTCTTTCCCTTTAGATATGTGGGTTAAATTGAATGGATTTTGTAAGTTCACAAGTAAACCTGTTTAGAACCCTTCTTGACCAAACCTATATGAATAATGGCATATCAAGAATCTGGTGAAACTGTGCTCTTACTAGAGCAAGGCAAATGTAATGTTGTTCTTTGAGTCAAACCATGGCTAATTTAATGGGGTTTAAATCTTCTTGATGACTTCTGCAGGTCTCAAGTGCTACTGCAACCTTTGCGATGACCTTCTCCTCATCCATGTCGGTTGTAGAATATTACCTTTTGAAACGTTTTCCTGTTCCTTATGGTAAGCTTCCCACCATGTCCTGTTAATTTTTGTAAATTGTTCTGTTATTTTTAATCATTTAGCCCTTCGTCACCCATCTAAGGTAATTTTGCATCAAGACATTGTGTCTTGAGGTCAACTAAAATTCTGCTGACTTTTCACTTTGTTTTTGCAGCTCTTTACTTTGTTGCTGTGGCAACCTTTGCAGCTTTCGTGGGGCAGCATATTGTCAGAAAGCTGATTATTTTATTAGGAAGGGCATCCCTTATCATCTTCATTTTAGCCATCACAATATTCGTCAGTGCAATTTCACTAGGTTAGTGTTGAGGTCTCTACTGGGCTTGATGTTTTATAATTTTCCTTTAGACTTTCTTACAATCCACAGACTCTCAAAATGTTGTTCCCTTCTGTTTAATAGGTGGGTTTGGCATAGCAAGCATGATTGGGAAGATTGAACGGCATGAATACATGGGATTCGAGAACCTCTGCAAGTACGATGGATAGTTAATTTGTTCTGTCTTTGTTCCTGGGTGTTGTACCATTCTCCAAAGGCTAAATGTTTGTCTTCTGTTGTTGTGTCAAAGATGGTTAGTAATCTCAAATTTTTTTCCCTTTTTGGGTCATTCACACTCTCATCAGATGCTGGATGAATTGTAACACAACAAATGCCCATTCAGCTTCCGCAGTAGACTTCTAATGTTTTTCCGGAATCTCAACAGCATTTGTAATAGGCCATATGTCTGAATGTGGTGCTCACTTCTCAGGCTATTACAAGTTGTGCATTAGTCAGTCAGCTACTTGTGGCATGACATTACAACTTAGGTTCATTTTCCAGCATCTTCAAATCATTTACACTTTCTTTTGACTTTCAGACAGCAATGATTTTGATTATGATTAAACGCCTACTTTAGTTCAATTCAAGACACGTCTAATGACTCATGTCATGTCATGTCATGTCTTGTTCCTTTTTGATAGTGGGTAGCAACAACAATGAAAGCAACTTCCTTCATTAATTGACTACCAGTTACATAATGTGAAGCCAGCTAAGCTACGGCTTCAAATGGATTGGTTGTTCCCACAACCGATTCTGTTCCTATTTCTGCGCGTATAGCATAATGCGTATCCATGGCTCCTGTCCTTGACGGATTCCATGATTTTAAATGACGTCAAGACAAAGCAGACAAAGAACCAGAAGTGCAGAAAGGAACAGATACAAATAATAATAATAATAATAAAACCAGTCGCGGTAAAATTGTGCTTAAGATATTCTAAAACCTTCATTAAGGTCCACAACTCTCGGAGATTTCTACTAACATAGATAGTTTAGACAGTGTAATTATTTTTAATTAAGATTAAATACTATTTTTAAATTGAATGAACAGCAATTTTGGATTAAAAAAGAATCGAGGCTGTTGCTTAAAAAAATATTTAAAAAAAAATTCTGATAGAGTTTGTATTTATTTATTTAGAACAGCTCTCTGTGTGGTTTAGTACTCCAAACTGCGACATTCGAACTGTAGGCTTGAGTCTTGGCCTCTCCGGCTCTTGTTTCCAGGACTCCCCGGAAACCCCAAAGATATTATCCGCAAAGATCTGAGCGACTGGTGCTGCCAAAGCAGGTTCAGGGCGCTTGATACTTAGTCTCAGTGGCTAGAAAAGCTTCCTGTGCTGTGGCGAAGAGCTTAAATTGCCGACCAATTGGCCGAAATGTCTAAATAGGGGGTTAACCAGAGTATTCGCTTCTCTTTCTCTGAAATATTTTCTCTCGCTTTCTTAAATTTCCAGGGTTCTTACAAATGGCTCGCGTTGGACAAAAAAGGCATATCTGAGATCCATAATTATGATTTTGATAAACTTGTTTCTGCTGGCTTTTGCATTTGTTAATTCTGCTAAAACAACCATTGATAATAAACAAGACTCTGAACATTCCATCCTTCTCATCAAAGCCATGGATTTCTTCTGGCAACCAAACCACTTAGCTGGTTATCAACATGTTTGGCCGGTAAGTTGCTGAAACATGCATGAACTCACTCGACTTTTCTCCATGAAACCTTGGTCATGATTTGCTGCATAAATAAGCAGGAAATAGAATTTGGTTGGAGAATAATTGTTGGTGCCATAAGTGGATTTCTCGGAGCTACCTTTGGGAGTGTTGTCGGCGTCGGTGGAGGCGGCATTTTTGTTCCCATGCTCACTCTATTATCGGGTTTGATCCAAAATCATCAACAGCAATATCAAAATGTAAGACAGAACTAGCTGACATTTCGTTTCAGGAGTTAATTTTGAGATGGTTTTTCTCAAGCAGTTAATTGTGTGTGTTTGCTGGTTTTGTACAGGCATGATAATGGGTGCAGCAGTGTCAGCTGTGTACTACAATCTGAAGTTAAGGCATCCGACAATCGACATGCCCATAATTGATTATGACTTGGTGCTGATTATACAACCAGTGCTCATGCTGGGAATCAGTATTGGAGTCTCTCTCAACGTAATTTGCAGATTGGATGGTCACAATTCTGCTTATAATTCTCTGTTTAGGTAATTTGTAATGGTTAGTTCGTTCATTGCAGTAATTGCCAGCCATTCTACTAAAATCCTGGTGTGAAAACAACCTCAATATTTGCATGCAGGCACGTCGATCAAGGCATTCTTCAAGGGCGTTGAAACTTGGAAGACAGAAACCACATTGAAAGAGGTAACTTGTATTGTATGAACAACTTAAACAGATGAACTATTTGTTTGTATATATACTAATTGATTCTACTGTTTTGATTCAACATCAAATAAACTAGGAGGTTGTCAAGCACCGCTTAGAATCAAGTGGTGAGTTTTCACCTGTACGGTAATATCAATTTATTCATTGCTGCTTGCAATTAATACTATAATTTGAATGTGTATGTTCCCTCGTTAGGAAGTACCAGTGCTCAAGTCAGTGACTACAAGCCACATGCCGGTGGTCCAAGCACCAACCTTCAGAAGGTTGGTATACATTATGCATACTACAATGTTGTATAATTTACTAGTTCAACAAATTAAAACCCATTATATCAAAGAATCTAAATTTCTGTTTTTTGAGAAGAAAATAAATTAATCCTGGCCTTCAATTTCAGGTCACTATTCTTCAGAATATTTATTGGAAGGAATTTGGACTTCTCTGTTTTGTTTGGTTTGCATACCTGGCATTGCAAATTGCAAAGCTTAATCCCTTCATATCATAGCTAGCTGGCTTATCCTCTTAAAAATTAAAACACTGATATTGTTATAATGAATTTTGACACTTTGAAATAATGTTGGTCACAGAACTATACAGCTACTTGTTCCTCGGCATTCTGGGTACTCAATTTGTTACAGATTCCAGTTTCTGTTGGTGTGTATCTGTACGAGGCAGTTGGTTTATACAAGGGACGAAGAGTAATTGCATCAAAGGGCGATCAAGGCAAGAACTGGTCACTTCACCAGCTAGCTCGGTGGTGTGGCTGTGGCATTGTGGCTGGAATTGTTGGGGGCTTGCTCGGAATAGGCGGCGGTTTTGTAATGGGTCCACTCTTCTTGGAGCTCGGCATCCATCCTCAGGTCATCTGTTTCAGCTTGATTTCCTACAACAGCAATAAACAAAAATTACTACAACTGCTCTGCTAACCATCTGTTTGCCGTGCAGGTTACAAGTGCCACTGCTACATTTGGCATGACCTTCTCGTCGTCCATGTCCGTTGTTGAATTCTATCTGCTGAATCGTTTTCCAGTCCCTTACGGTACCGAACTAAGCCATTCAATTTGCTGTTACAGAATATTAGCCTAAACAATTTCTGAAAAGTGATTGTTGCAATTTGGTTTTGCCTGCAGCTCTTTACTTCATAGTGGTAGCAGTTATTGCTGCTTTTGCAGGACAATACATTATAAGCAAAATGATTGCTGTAACCGGAAGGGCGTCACTGATAGTCTTTGTTCTAGCTTTCACAATATTTATCAGTGCATTATCACTGGGTGAGGAGCTCCTCTTCTCTAATTCTAATTGATTCAACTCCATAGTCAATGAATTCGTGGGTTCTGATTCTTTTCTGCTCTTCTTCCATTGGCAGGTGGGGTTGGCCTATCAGACATGATTGGGAAAATTGAACGGGGTGATTACATGGGATTTCAGAGCCTCTGCAAATGTGCTGCCTAGTACCGTGTCCTACGTGAATTTATGCTTTGACTATTCGATGTGTAATAAGACGATGAACTTTGCATAAGCAAATATTGTGTGTAATAATATTTCACCTTTGACTTTTGTAATTCTGAGGGTAATAAAGTAATTTTGAAAAAGGAAGATAAGAGACTACGTTTTATTTACAGTAACATGATATTATTACCATATTGAATAAAAGTGTGCAACCAAACTGCGTTCAGAATAAACTTATTCCACGCGAAGGAAAGCGCGAATCTCGTAGCCAAACGCAATGAAGCAGAAAGGCGATTGAGAAGAAACTCAATTATCTAACTGGGATGCGAAAGAGGGAAGGAAGCACCCAACACTAGTCTGTGGTCTAAAATCAAAGGGCAACCCTAAGAGACAAGATGGTGTTTTACTTCAAAGCCCGACCAGAGGCAGGCGATTACACTATTTTCATGGGCCTCGACAAGTACGAGAACGAGGAACTTATCAAGTACGGCTTTCCCGAAGACATCTGGTACTTTCGATATTCCCTTTCTAATTTATTCCAGTTTTAATTTCAAATTAATCAAATCGGTAATTCAAATTATTGGCAAACAGATAATCTTGTTGAAGTTTTTGAGTTGTCTGTGAGATTTGTGATTGAAGATGGTTTAATTTCTTTCTTGTAGGTTTCATGTGGATAAAATGTCTTCTGCCCATGTTTATTTAAGACTCCACAAAGGTCAGACTATTGATGACATAAGTGAAGGTGTACTTGAAGATTGTGCCCAGCTTGTCAAGGCTAATTCCATTCAAGGCAAAATCAATTCACCCATATATTCTTCCTATTCAATGATCCGTTTTCGTTGGTTTTGCAGTTTAGCGCGTTGCTTTCATTTTGTAAATATGAATTGTCATGTTACTTTTTGTTGAGGTTTCAATTTCACTTGAAGGGGACAGTTTGGAGCTAATATGAGCAAATTTTATTTTGATAACTTTTAAGAAAACATGAATGCAATACAGTGGAAAAACTCTATCGTGGAATTTTTTTTTGATGTTGATTGATTCCATGGCAGGCAACAAGGTGAATAACATTGATGTTGTTTACACCCCCTGGGCCAATTTAAAAAAAACTGCTTCCATGGATGTTGGCCAAGTTGGTTTCCACAATCCGAAGATGGTGAGCTGCACTGTGTTTTGTTGTGCTGTGTGTGTATTTCTGCAACAGTTTCAATCTTGGAGACTTGCTTGCTTTTTGTGGGTTGAGTGTTCTTGTGGACACAAGAGGTCTGTCTGATTTTGATGCTTTATAGGTTCAGACGGTGAGAGTGGAGAAGAGAATAAATGAGATAGTTAACAGACTGAACAAAACAAAAGTAGAAAGAAAACCTGATTTCAAAGGTAATTGCTGGTTTTAGTTTCATTTGCTAAGTTTTTAGATTGTAATTGTTTATGTTATCCAAATTTAAAAAGCTCAGGCATGATATTTTGGTGCTTTGTCTCAGTTTTCCTCATAACATTCATCAGTTTATTTTTATGCATTTTACTTCTGTTTGCTCATGGTCCTTTTTTACGGTATATTGGCGCAGCTGAACGAGAAGCAGCGAATGCTGCAGAAAGAGCTGAGAGAAAGCTTCAGATGAGAGATAAAGTGAGTTTCTTTTTATTAAAATAATTCCCTTCTACCCTTCTGTCTGGTCAATTGAATATTAGTAATATCAACAGAAGTTTTAATTAATGAAGTATCAATATGTCATGCACATGGATTAGAAGGAATTGGTTTGGTAACTCATCTCGTTATGGAAATAAAATTAAGGCTCTGTGGACTATTGTGTTTAGCCATCAATTAAGTAGTAAATATGCTTTTGAGAAACTCCATCAATGTCATAGCTCTTTTAACCTTCTACATCTCCTAACTCATACCCCATACTGCTGTTTTCATTGACTGAGGAACATATTTGAAATTGATAACATGTTGAGGCTGACATTTGAGTTTTGAGATATGATATTTGGTTTGACACTACTTACAGTTGAGAATGATTGGATCAGGTCACTTTGACTTTTAGTGTCTGCCAGACAAAATCTGTCGAATCATTGGCCTCCAATTTTGTTATGCCTAACTCCAGTCCTGTATCAGATCATCAGACACTTTTGCTGCCAGTTTGGCATTAAAAAAATATCTTTGGTTGCTTGAAATTTCTGTTAAGGGTTGAATTCCAAATCTTCAGAAACTGTAAATTTTCCTTTTTGATCTCAAACATCACTTGATGCTATGTTAACTCTTCCTTGCTGTGTTTGCTGCAACCTTGTTAATTTCTTTGGAAACTTGGTGTTGTGAATATTAGAAATTCATGCATGCAAACTATGGTTTTCTTTTCCTTTAGTTTGATCTCTTCATGTCTTATCTGGTTTATTTGGTACTCAAGTTGGAGTGCCGAAGGGTTGTGGGTGGGGGTGTGTACGTGTAAAGCAGTCAGAGTATGAAGAATCTGCTGCTTGGGGTATTGTACAGTAAAAAGTGCTTAGAAACAAAAAAATTACTGCAATATATAATTTGTCAAAAAATGTGCCAAAAATAGGCAATTTTATACCAGAACTTAGATGCACGCTTAGAAGTTTTGAGTGATGCATGTATCTGATCATTTTCTGGACTTTGGAGAACTATTCACATAGTGATTGATGCTAAGCATTGTCTATTTGCCCAGCTCAACTCCTATGTTTATATATATAAACAATGAATTGCATTTGTATATATGCATATGTAGATTAGGTTCTGCTACACGCTAAGATGGTCTCTGAGTGTCTTTAATTTCTGATGTCCATTAGAGTGCTATGCAGATCAAATCTTGTGACCTTTGTTACAGTAAACACAATATGTGTGATTTGCTTGTATTTCTTGTGAAAATATCCAAATGCATCTGTTTGCAGAAACGGCGAGAGGAGATGGAAAGGCTTGAAAAGGAGAGACAGGCAGAGATAAGGAGCTATAAGGGATTGATGGTTGCCGATAAGATGACATCTAACAAACAGATTGCCTCAGAAAGCAAGTCCTTGCAGGAAATGGAAGAGGACTTTATGTAAGCATATAACTATTTACTGTTTATTAAGAGCAGCTAAAATTGCTGCCTTAGAAAGAGAGAGTTTGCCATTCAGTTTGTGCAAGTTATCTTCCCTCGGTAATAAATCACCCCGACCCTAAATCTGTATTTTGAGGATCTTACACATCCTCGAGGGGGAGCGTAAATTGAGGGGAGTTTAGAGGGAAGATGAACTTTCTTTATAGTGTCCATGTGCTGTACTTGGTTAATCACGGAAAATGATCCGAGTTTTTATTTAATTCGTGTTAATGGGCTGTTTAGGATAAGTTTGGTATTGCTGTGCTTCAACTTTAACTCGAAAAGTACAGTAGCATTGATAATCATCATGTGCTAGTGGGGATCGTTCACTTTGCACGAATATTTGCATTTAGTGATTCTATCCTGCAGTTGGGGTGGCTTTGTAGACACAATAAATTCGTGGCATCTCAATCCCATTCATACTTTTGACAGAGCTCTTTTACTTGCTCCTTGTCGCCTTTTGAAAAATAGTAAGCGTTTGGCAATTAATTATTGAAGTTTTGTACTTGGGAAGTGTTTCTAATCTCAAGTTGAGTGTTTAATTATGCGATTAAAAGGCATTCTCTTGTCTTTTAACATATTTAATTATATCAGGAATCAAGATGATAATTCCCCCTTTCAATCTGTAGGAATGTTTTCGTTATAATTACAGATTTTCCAAATGAATTAGTTATGACAATGTAAAAATTCTCGAATTATTAATTGTAACAAGTTCTCAAAGTTAGATCCATTCTCCTGTAAGATTAGTAACCGCCGCAAATCGTACTGCGATGACGTGGCAGACCGGACCAGTTGCTGCAGTAACCGTTGTCTTTCAGTTTCAAAGTATCCAATAAAAAACAAAGTCTTAGGGAAAGCCACCGAAACCCTAAACACTTAAAACTCTCTCTCTCTCTCTCTCTCTCACCGTTTGTCTTTTTAAACGTCACTGTTTAACAATGGCGTCCTTAGACCAAGAAACATCGCAAGCAGTTCTGCGTCAGGTGCTTCTTTGTTTTCCCCTTTTTAAAACTTTCAATTGTTGGTTCTAGTGTTTCGTTTTCATGCTTCGAATGTTAGTTTTATTTATATAGTTATATGTTTTTGGTACTTTTTCAGGTAGAGTTTTACTTCAGTGATAGCAATGTTCCTACTGACGAATTCCTCAGGAGAAAAATCAGCGAGAGCCCAGATTCCAGTATCCTTGCCTCACACTTCAATCGTTTAATATGCATACATGCATGCATGCGTGTTCATTTTGGTTCTGAGTCTTTGTGTTAACTTCAACTCGTGGATTTTTGAGGGAAAGTTATTCTTTGGATTTGTTTTAATTAGCTAGCAAAGAGCCATTCTTGATAATTTCTTATTTGGTTTCTAATTCAATTTAGTATTCAGTTTTTGGATTCGTTGTTTGTTGATTATTGACCAAGAATATAGTGGTTAGTTTGGCTCTCATTTGTTCGTTTAAGAAGATGAAAGATCATTTAAATTTGTTCAATGTGAAGCCTGAAGAGATACCAGAAGATATTTTGAAGGCCGTCGCTGAAACTCTTGGAAAGTCTTCTTCCCTCAAACTTTCTGAAGATGGTGAGTTTTATTAACTTTTCTTCTCTATCCTCTGTTTTCTTTTGCCAAAATACTTTGTCTCATCAGTAGTGAACCCGTGGATGGCCAATTTAGATATAGAATTGAATGCAATAAGCCATGCTTGGGCTATTATAGTTGACGTCAATGGTCAACATTTGTTGGTCAGCTTAATTTTATGAATTTTCATTTAATGTAATTGATGTTCTGTTGATCTCTTTATCTTGTTTTTTTTGGATGTTTAGGGAAGAGAGTGGGTCGGACATCTGAACTACCAACGCCTGAAGAGATGAAAGAGCAATTGGACCTGAGAACAATTGCTGCAACACCTCTAGAATATGATCTCAAGCGGGAAGATGTAGAGTCTTTCTTTGGTCAATATGCGAAGGTATTAGTTGTTCCCTGATTTGATGTAAATTCGGTTTCACTTATCAACGTGCTTTAAGTACATTTTTAAGAATCTATACATAAGCGTCCAAGAGAAGTATATTTTTGTTCTAGATTTTTGAAATTTGATGTTATTAATTGATTTTTTTTTGGACTTGTGGGATTATATCTTTAGGGCATTTAAATGTTAAAATTCTCTTTGCCTGAGTTTGTTTTTATCTTTTGCAGGTTAATAGTGTGAGGTTGCCTCGTCATTTAGCAGACAAACGATTGTTTTGTGGCACTGCTTTGATTGAGTTCTCAACAGCAGAAGATGCTGAAAATGTTCTGAAGCAAAGCTTGGTTTATGCAGGCGTTGAGCTAGAATTGAGGCCAAAGTAAGTTATGGGTGTTGTTTCAATTTAACTGCAGTTCATTTCACTGCAGTGTTTTAATAGGTTGAGCAATTAGGTTTTTATAGATTATCTCCTTTCCAATTTTTCTTATAAATTTTTGGATAACGCGAATAATAGGCTTACAGAGAAATGCTCTTGCTCATGTTCTTAATGTTTAGTGTTTTTTTTCATTTGAATGAAACAGATATTTTTAGTGTTTTTTTTCATTTGAATTAAACAGATATTTTTTGAGCATCTCTCATTTTCCATTTTGGGATGGTTTGGAGGGTTATGATTTTTACTAATAATCCTCTATCTTTTTGATGTCAGTTAACATGGTTTTGGACAATGCTGTTGTTTACTTGCAGACTTTCAATTTTGTATATGTGCATGCAAATACTTTTACCTATTCTGATATGCTTTTCCATTCAGGAAGGACTTTGATACAGAAAGAGCAAAAAAAGAAGAGGAATTTGAGAAATCTCGTCTGGCTATTGGCTCTAATTGCAAGAACAACTTAAATACAGATGCGAAGTAAGTAATGGAAGCTATATGAGTTTTATTAAAATTTCCCTCATGATTATGAACTAATTGCTCTACTCATGATGGTGACAGCTATCCGAAGGGCTTAGTTATTGCATTCACGTTAAAGAATAAGATATCTGGGTCTTCTGAGGACAAAAATGGCTCTCAGAAGGCTGCTGATGATAATGCAAATGTTTGTAAAATAGGTGGAGAGCCTGGTCACTCTGAGAATGCTGCCAAAGAAAGTAAGCAGAACACATCAGAAAATGACAACAGTGGTCAAGGAAAGATTGAGGAGAAAAATGAGTTAGAAGGTATAGAAATGGATGGTGAAGATGCAGATAGGATTTCTAATTGTTGCAGTGAAAAGGGTGAAGAGAAGGAAGAAATCTCTACCATTGATACCTATAAAAACAATATGGATGTTGTGTTGCGGGAGGATTTGAAGAGCGTCTGTCAGAAATTTGGCACCATTAAGGTACTATGATGGTTCCCTGTTACTTGATTAGTTAACCTTTTATACATATCTGCTGCCTCTTGACCAGTGAAGATCGTCATTAAAGTTAATGCGTAGAAATTTTCAATCTTATCCAATAGTGTTGTTTCTTATTTTTTGTGCTTCTGCAAGGACTATTGTGATTGTATGTTTTGCCCTGGTGGAATCAAGTTTATTGGTTTATGGGGATTCTTCTTGATAGAAATCTTTCAAATTTTAACTATAGCTTGCCATGGAGGTCATTTTGATTTGGTTGGACAAAGAAATCCAGACATGCAAATATAAATTCATTTGTGTCTGGGTGAGGGTATTCACATTAATGGTGGGAAAGTAAGACTACAATAAACTCTTTTTGTCCAACAACCTCCATTCTTTTCTATCTATTTTGATTGTAGAATTTGAAGAATCATTTCATCTCTACTGGACCTTAACTTTGTAGTTCCTCCTGTGCATGCTATTTTGTCATGTATTTAGAGTGACAACGCATATTTTTACAAGCTGCTAGTTGTTGATATGGGGCTTTGTTGTGTTATGCTGACATTTCTCATGTCATATGTTTTCTCCTTGAAAGTATATTGATTTCAAGATTGGAGCCGATTCGGGTTACATTAGGTTTGAAGAGCCTGAAGCAGCTCAAAAAGCTCGTGCTGCTGCTGTCCTCGCTAAAGAAGGTGGCCTGACCGTGAAGAATTTCGTAGCTGTTTTAGAACCAGTTACTGGTATGAAACAAATACAACATATGTTCTTTCTGTTTTAAGTTTTATTTCTGGACGTTTTGTTGTATGGTTAGTATATTTCAATTTTTATCTTTCTGTCTTGCTCCTTTTCCTGGCAGTTATTATGCATGCATTTGTTCTATTTACTTGTATATAATAGACAGTGATAAACTAGATTACAATTTGTGGCAACACTTGGAGCACAGGTGAGGCTGAAAAAGAATATTGGAGCCTACTCCGTGGTAATCAAGAGAGGCACCGGGACACTAAGGGGAGTTTCCGAGGAAGGTTGGTAACTTATACCAGTGTACTGTCACTTTGCTTTTATTGAAACTCTTTGGTATTTTGTTTCTTCTTAACAGCCAATTATCATGGACATTGAGTCAATCATCCTGTGCAGGGGAGGAAAATCGTATAGAGGCAGAAAACACGGTCGCCTTAGAGAAAATGATTCAGCAAGAGGACGCCCAAATAAAGCTCGGAAAGTTGGAGCAGCATGAGAGTAATCCCAAATAAAGCTCGGAAAGTTGGAGCAGCATGAGAGTAATCCCAAATAAATCTCTGGAAAGTTGGAGCGGCACGAGAGTAATCTATATGAACCCAGTATTCAGTTCTGGGACTATTTTTGTATGACATCATCAGAGGATTTTATTTTTATTTTTTGCTTTTGGTGGGGGAGTAGGCAGTTCTTCTGCTTGATCTTCTGCCATCCCTTGCCCTCTTGGTCAAATAACCGCACGGGCTTTTCCAATTAACACAAAATAAAATAGGTTGCGTAGCAAACTGCTGCCAGTCACGTGCGTTTTTTATTTTTCTAGTAAACAACCAATACTGCTGTTGACCAAACAAGATTCAAAATTTAAACTACAGGTCAGTGTGGGCATTATCACCCTCGTGCTTTCTTGATTCGGAGGTACAAAGGTCAACAGACAGAATAAAGCAGCATTGAAGAAGTCTTGTTGTGTTAGAAACATCCTCCCAGTGTTTGTAATTTGAGAGAGAGATGTTGGAAGGCAAAGCTGTAACAGACGATACAGACATTCCATTGAAGATGCAGGCTCGGGCTTCTTGATCTCTATTTTCTTTGGTAATATTTTCTGAAATGCAAGCTTTGTTGCTTCTATTATTAATAATAGAATATGACAAGATGTACGGGTCTGGATGGCATTATGTATTGGGTCTCCTAGTTGTTCTCACAATATTGATACTGGGTTCTTTCTGTGTCGAGGACGTGTTTGTAAGCTTGTGCAATGGATGATAGTTTCAGCATCGCCATCTAACTCGCTTTGCTTATAAATTTGAATTTACAACCACAGCTTAGGGTGATGTTAGAGAAAAAGTTATAGATGAGATGATAGTAATATTACTGATGTGACGAGTCATTTAATTAATAAAATAAAAAAATTAATAATTACAATGTATTGGTCAAACATCTTCACCAATCTTGTATGAATATTTGTTCAAACAAAGAAGAAAGAGTGAATAAAACGTGGAGAAAATAAATAATATGGCCGTTGAGGAAATAGCTTACAATTGTTTGAAACGGACGGACAGGATTCCCTTCCTTTTTAAATCTTGACCGTCAATGAAATCAAACGTGCTCGAACTTTAACCGTAGGGTTTGGAACTCATTTGTCCGCCTCTTTATGTTTGAATGGCATTTCTTGACCGTTTCATTTTCTCTCTCTCTCTCTCTCCTTCCTTTTTCAAATTTTGTGTATTTGCAGATCTCTGTTCTTCTAGGATTTGACTTTGGATCCGCAAATGCGTTGCGTATCGTTCTCTCCACCGACTTACTCTAAATTTCGAATCTTGAAGCTGAGCTCGGTGAGCGTGTTAGGGCTTTGTTTCTTTAATTTGAATTCTCTCTTGTTGATCTTGATCATTTCTCCCTCATTTGAACTTTTCGGTATAGTATTTATGGTATCTGATGCTTCCTCCAGCGTTTTGGAGTTTCGTGAAATCTGAATTATTCAAATTAATCGGTTGGTCATCTAGGGTTTTATTGATAATATTGAAATGTGTCTCCGACATGATCTGTGGCTTAAATTTATGCAATTCGGTTGGCAATTTGTGGAGTTTAATCTCGTTTTAATAAGTTTTGAATTCTTTGCTCTTCTATCGAGTCATAAATCAGTAGATTATGTAGCATGAAAAATAAACTTTAAGTAGCAACTAAGCTTAGATTTCGAATTTGCCAAAATTAAATACGGTGGATTAATATATTTTTCTTCACGTATGTTTGTATTGAAGTAAATGGTTCTGCTGGTCCGTGAAAGCAGAGAATACTAGTTCTTCTCGTTTGAAATCTATGGACAAACTGGGTAAATTACTCTAGTTTGTTAGCTGGTAAAATACTAGAGTATACATTTCAAACGGATATGAGAGCCTCAAATGCAATTTTTGTTACATCAGTCCTGCGGTAGATTAACTTGAGCCAAAGCTATTGACAATTCCTTTTGTAATATTCATTTAAGTTATTGGTTGCTATCTTTCTTTCCAGATGAATTAGTAACCTAATAAAGAGCTTTTTTTAATTATGTTTCTCGCAGAAAATTCCTTTGTGGCAGATCACCTTGGATGCTTTTTTCCTTGTTCTTGTACATGCAATGCACTAATTACCATCTGATTTTGGTTATGCTTGTGTTCGTTTATATGTCAGCTTCTGGTTTTATCCTGCACAAGGGGAATTCCACCCTTCTTTTAGGGAGGTAGATAATGGTTTGGAGAGCATATTCTGGGAAATATTGTCATCAAGTAGGAATTTGTGGTATGCAGCGTTATTTTTTTGTCAAGAAACTATGGAAAGCGACCGGGTAATGTCTACTGCTTCAGATGGGCTTAGTGATGGTGGTCAGAGAATGCGATCTTTGCATGGGTAATCTCTCGAAAACTTAGAAAGTCTTGTTATTTACATGTCATCTCCCATGCTCTTTTATTGTATACATGCTATTGTTCCTTGGGACATTCTTTGCCAATGGATAAAGGGTAAGTATTTTTAAGTTGTTTTATTGGTGCTTGCTCTTGTCCTTTAGCAGAAACACATAATTGTTGTTTCACATTTGCAATTTGTAATCTTTTGTACTTTCTCCTGTGTGGCTCTTGGGGGATGGAGTTTGTAGTGTAGAAATGGCATGCTTTTAGAATATAAAGAGTTCATGTGAAATGGCCAACGATTTTTCCTGTCTATAGATGTCTCTTAAACAGGTAATTTATAGAGGTGTAGTACTTTCAACCTTGAAGATGTTAATTAGTGCTTGTTGTAATCTATTAAGGTATTGAAATGTAGCCACTTTAATCATAATGATATTGAGTTGTTCTTTTTATGCACACTTCTCTCTTAACATTCTAATCGGTAACAATAACTTCTATTTACTATTATCATGACCATTGAGGAAAAATTTTATAGGAGGACTAGTGGCCCTACGAGACGTTCCACAAAGGGACAATGGACTCCTGAAGAGGTGAATGTGCTTACTTTAAGTAATTTATTTTTCTTCAGTTTTCAAAGTGACTCTGTTTCGCTTGAATTTATAAGAATGGTAGTTTTAGGTGCTCTTACGATGATGTTGAACAGGAATTTTATACTTCTGCATAGAAGAATTTGCATCTGAAAGTCTTTGCATTTGATTCTTTCATGTTTCTTGGACCCTTCTTTTTTCACACAAGTGACCTTTCAAGATGATACCATATTTACACTCCCCCTCCAGCAAAAAGAAGAGACGATACCATATTTACACTCCCCTCCAGCAAAAAGAAGAGACGATACCACAAAATTACTTTTATGTGTTTTCTTAATATGTTGCTTCTTTATATGGTCAAGAAAATATTAACTTCAACTGCAATTGTATGCAAATACTTTTGCTTATGTGTGCAGTCAATTATTTACTTTTATTAACATGACGCATTTTGTACATGTTTTAGGATGAGATATTGCGGAAGGCTGTTCAGCGTTTCAAGGGAAAGAATTGGAAGAAAATTGGTATGAACAGAAACTAATGAATTTATCTGTCACCTTCAATAAATTAATGACGGGCTTTGCTATACTTCTGTTATTCATTTGTTCTCCTTTTATCTCTTTACATATGTTAACAAAATAATGTGTGCTGTGCCAGCTTTTTGCTTACTTTTGTTTTTCCATTTCTAAAGCTTGGCAAGTTACTTTCAGCTTGTAGATATAAGTCCTATGCATAATGAGTAGTTTTGAGCAAGCAAAAGGACTCTGCTTAGCCTGATTTTCTAAAAGACCATATGTTATGTGAAGTTGTTCTGACTTATCTCACCTTTTTGGATAGTTCCCTGTTTGACCTTGTCCTTTTGTTGCTTGTAAGTTTAAATTGTCTCTTTGTTATTGGTCATTGATGCAAATAAGCCAAGTATATTGGCCAATTTATGCTCATTTCTCAGTTGTTTTGCCTTTTGTTTCTTTAGTATGTTTTGTCTATGGTACACATTCTAATTGTAGTTTGTCTCATTTGCAGCGGAGTGTTTTAAGGATCGGACAGATGTACAATGCCTACATAGGTGGCAGAAAGTCTTGAATCCAGAACTGGTTAAAGGTCCATGGTCCAAAGAGGTATCTATTGTAGTTGTTTGTTATTACTGCATAAATTTCCTATAGTTTAGCCAACTTCTATATTAGTTGGCTTGGACTCCAGCAACAGTGCCACTTAATTGTTCAAATATGTTAACAGGAGGATGAAATAATAGTTGAATTGGTGAACAAATATGGGCCAAAAAAGTGGTCCACCATTGCTCAGCATTTACCCGGCCGCATTGGAAAGCAATGCAGGGAAAGGTATGATTATAGAGTTGTTTCTGGCTGATTGGATTGGTTTTATCTCTTGACCTCAATTTGAACTTGTTCGTTATCAATTACATTAATTGTTTCTTTTGTAGGTGGCATAATCATCTTAATCCTGCCATAAATAAAGAGGCATGGACTCAGGAAGAGGAGCTGGCTTTGATTCGTGCACATCAGATTTATGGGAACAGATGGGCAGAGCTTACCAAGTTGTTGCCAGGAAGGTAAGTCTATTTCTAATTTGATGAAGAAGATCAACTTCCTTATTGTCCTTCACTTTGACTCTGATTTTGTTAATTGTTCCCAACTCTCTTTCTTGCCTCAAAATTGGTGTTTTCTTTTCTTCATAGTTCTGTTATTTTTAGAAGTGATAAAGAATTTTTTATTTGAAACTTGTTGTAACAAACGTGACATCTGATATAGTTGGTGCTTATTTGGTCAACAGGACAGACAATGCTATAAAAAATCACTGGAACAGCTCTGTGAAAAAGAAACTGGACTCTTACTTGGCTTCGGGAATACTGGAGCAGTGCCAAAGCCTGCCTCTTGTTGGTCATCAAAATCAACCTATTCCATCATCTTCTTCAAGGATGCAGAGCAGTGGAGATGAAAGTGTTCCAAAAGGCGGAACAGAAGCAGAAGAAATATCAGAATGTAGTCAAGATTCAGCAGTTGTCGGTCACTCTCATTCTGCAAGTAATGGAGCTCTACGTGCAAGAGAGCAGTTCATATTGACTGAAGAGTCTCAGCCAGGGAAGGATCAAAGCTCCAGTGCAGCATCTTGTTCAGAACAGTATTATACATCTCTTGACAATGTCACTTTTTACATCCCAGAAATACCTTGTGAAGTGGGCTGCTCTTCCAAGTTCCCTGAGCAGAATTTTGCCCATGATGCTGGGACTTTTGCGAGCAGGGATTACCAGTTCAATTTACAGGATTTAGCTAACTTATCTTCACTTGAATTGGGACATCAATCATCAGGGTTGCCAGCTCATTCTATAAATTCTCATGATAGCCAAGAATTGGTCAATGTTCCATTCCAAAGCTCCGTGAGATTAAGTGTTCCTAGTTCCATTGGAAATCCAACTGCAGATTCTGCTAAACCAGAGCATGTGTTGATATCAGATGAGGAATGTTGCAGGATGTTATTTGTTGAAGCAATGAAAGATGGATGTTTTTCCTTGGAAAATTTTACACAAGGTTTGAATATGGTGGACTCGTCACTTTGCCGATCTTTGGACATTCAGGTATCTGAAAGGGAACAAACCTCATCTGCACAAGCTTACTGTTCTTCAAAGCCAGAAGTATTAGGAACTTCAAGCAGCCAATTTTTTCTGTCCACTCCAGCACTATTTTCAGCTGATGACTGTGCTCTTGTATATGGTAGGGAATCCAATCAGTTAAATTGTCACTCTTATTCAACTCAACAAGAATTTAATACAAGTGAACTTGATGGCTTTATCTGTACCAATGAATCTGCTAATTCCCCTTGTGATGATGGTACGGATAATACAAGCCTGCAAGAGCCATCGTACCTTTCAAAGGATTCTTCGAAATTAGTTCCTGTAAATAGTTTTGGTTCTGCATTGGATGTTGTGGTACCTTGTCCTGCTGCGGATGTTAAGCCAGAAGCACAATCAAAACAGCAGGATGCTGGAGCTCTTTGTTATGAGCCTCCTCGTTTTCCAAGTTTGGACATTCCTTTTTTCAGCTGTGATCTTATACAATCTGGTAGTGATATGCAGCAAGAATATAGTCCCCTTGGCATCCGTCAGCTAATGTCATCTATGAACTGCATTACTCCATTTCGGTTATGGGACTCACCTTCTCAAGATGGTAGTCCAGAGGCTGTGCTGAAAAGTGCTGCCAAAACTTTTGCAGGAACACCATCCATACTTAAGAAACGACACCGTGACCTATTGTCACCGTTGTCGGATAAGAGGAATGACAAAAAGCTTGAAACCGACATGACATCCTGTTTGGCCCGTGATTTTTCACGTCTAGATGTTATGTTTGACGAGGGTGGGACAAATAAAGCATCTGTGCCATCCCCATCATCTAACCAGAACAGAAACTCTGGATCTTTCATTGCAGATAAGGAAAATCTTGGTCATGTTCATCAAGAGAAGGATAAAAATCAATCTGCAGGTGCAGAAGACAGAACTTTTGAGAGAGATTGTGATGGTGGCAATTCCGAGGCAAATATTAAGCAAAAAAGTGTTGATTCTGATGCAGCAACTGAAATTGTGAGTCATTTTATTTTCCGTTTTTGGTTTTAGTTTTTTTATAAAATTTCAAAGAAATGCTTACTTTCATTATCTTAATATATGGAGTAAATTGGGGAAGAAAAAAGGCTACTCTAGCTTTAGGATGTGACAATACCTGTTCCCTCTACCTTGCTGTTGCTTTTTCATTTGTACTAAATGTGTTGAAGTTCTTGCTGTTAAACTTAAGACTTTTATTTTGAGACTCCATCTTCAGTCAGTTTATTCTTCTTTCCATTGTTCTGCGTATTTTGCGTCTGTTTTACAAGAACATGTTACTGAGTTTGTTATACTTTTGACAGGTGAAAAAGGCTGCTGGAGTCCTTGTGGAACATGACATCAACGATTTGCTATTTTCTCCTGATCAAGTTGGTCACAAAGTCAGAGCATTAGGCTCAATTGTTCAAACTCCAAGAAATCAGTACCGTAAAAGCTTTGGGGCAATGTCAAATCAAGTTGTAACCTCTGAACAATCACCTGGAGGTACATGCTCTCCAGCTGTTTGCAAAAAGAATAATGAAAGTAATTCAGGTGCAGTTGCATCAGTTCAACCCATTCCTTCATTGGCAACCATGGGAGATATGGTTGTTAATGCTGGGAATGATGCTGGCACTGAAAACTATAGCATGTGAGGTTTCGTTGCTTTCCCTTTATGATTTTAGTTATGTTTACTCAGCTTGATTTGTTGATATGTCAAAAAATACTTGCCTTTCCTCGTGGTTGCTTTAAAAATTTCTGGGCTGATGGTTATCTTTGCCAGATTTGGTGAAACTCCATTCAAAAGAAGTATAGAATCACCATCAGCATGGAAGTCCCCTTGGTTCATTAACTCTTTTGTGCCAGGTCCGCGGATTGATACTGAAATAACAATTGAGGTATCGCAACTGCCCTCAATTCTCTCTATTCCACTCCTCATGAGATTCATTTCTCAATATTTTGTTTTTCTTGTCAGGATATTGGGTATTTTATGAGCCCAGGTGATAGAAGTTATGATGCAATTGGATTGATGAAGCAGTTAAGTGAGCACACTGCCTCTGCATATGCTGATGCCTTAGAGGTCTTGGGAAATGAATCTTCTGAAACGATAGCAAACAATAGAAAGTCCCAAAATACGAGTATGGATGAAGGTACTGATCATGCACCAGAGAATGAGCAGGCTGGTTCCATTTTGGCTTCAAATGTCATGGTATGACCAGTTCTCTGGGACCTATAGAGAACATTCCCTTGTATTCAT
This sequence comes from Xylocarpus granatum, assembly GCA_019650275.1. NCBI lineage: Eukaryota > Viridiplantae > Streptophyta > Magnoliopsida > Sapindales > Meliaceae > Xylocarpus > Xylocarpus granatum. The sequence continues at coordinate 312,842 of BNST01000976.1, forward strand.
ATTCTTCATAAGGCTTTTCTGTCACTGCTTTGATGTTAACACAACATGATCACTGACCTTCCTCAACCATATTTTCAAAAATAAATGTTTGCAGATATTAGGCATGTGTTTAACAGTATTATGGTATGTTTGTAGCAAAAGATGGCATAGACAATTTATATAAGACTGGATATGGAGCAATATTAGTCACTTGTATGAAGCGATTTTGCAGCTGGACATTGGTCCTCTAATGATTCAATTATGGTGAAAACAGTAGGATTTTTTTTTGCTTATATGATGAGTTAGTACTTTTTAATGCTTCTGTGTGTCAATAAAACAATTAGTAAGAATAATTTGAGAAAGTTTGCTTTTGCAGATGGAACGCCGCATCCTTGACTTCAGTGAATGTGGAACACCCGGGAAGGGAATCGAAAATAGGAAATCCTCGGCTTCCATGAGCTTCTCAAGTCCTTCTTCCTATCTGTTGAAACGTTGCAGATAGCAATTTGAAGTGACAAAATCCTTCGGCCGCCCTAACTTGTAGTTTATAATATATCATATAGGTTTGTTTCTCTTTCTTTCTCTTGTTTTTTCATTTTTATATAAATTCTTTTTGGTCCTATTCAATTTGTTGTTCAAATGGATGGATTTTAGATTGATTGATTGATCAACCAGCTTGTTTAAGACAGCATTGTGGTTTACATTCCATGTTGCATTTGAAGCATGTTTCAGGGCGCATGCTTTAATTTGGTTAGGGTTACAGAAAGAAGTGCTTATGGCAATGAGCATTTTTTTATTTGCTCATTGCCATAAGCAAATAAAAAAATGGGACTTATCGTATAAAAGGCAGTCTCTAAAATCCAAATTTGGTAGGATGGATTCAACAACCCGACCAGCAAATAAATTGTTTCCCCTCTCATTTTGGAGGTGAAAATTATTACAAGAGTAGAAAAAAGAGAATTCATTAGTACGAGAATCAAGTGAATAAAGTCTCTGTGACAGCAAAACATTCCAGCAACAGATTTAGACAATATGAGTAACAGATACATGAATTGCATCTGCAAGATGTGGGACTGTCTTTGAGCTCAGACCAGCCATGCTAATCCTCCTGCAAATGAAAAAGGAAAAGAAAAAGAAATAAAGCACCAGACATGCTCATATGATCATGATTTGTTCACAGTAAATGCCAGACAATGCTTCCACTGTAAGTAATTTGAATGCAAAATATCCCCACTTGAGTGTGATTGTAGTATGCAGTTGTATCCAACAGCAAAAATAATAGGGGAAGAAGGAAACAGTTTATTACCCATCAGATGTCATGTAGATATGGTATTCTTTAGTCATGAAGGCAACTTGCTTGGAGTTCAGCCCAGTGAAAGTGAACATTCCAATCTGCTTGATAATGTGACTCCAATCACCAGGTGTACCTGCCATGCAGCAAAAGGGACATGGATATTGCTCAGAAAAATGATAGGGGAGGTTAATAGCATTTGAAACCCACAGAAGTTGATGAGGTGCATTAAGCATTGAAATTAGAATTAATCTCATTATCGCTAGGAGACAGTAACGAACGCAACAGAACAGACTTGTGCATGTAAGAAAAAGAACAAATAAAAGAAAACAGATAAAACTCAAAAAGTGCTTACCTCTAGCACGTAAGGCATCAAAAAGTTGGTGTCGCATGCTGATAATACGGTCAGCCATTGCCTTCAACTCAACAGTCCATTCTTTGAACAAGCCCCTGAACAAAAAGCAGAGACAAACTCAAGCAAAATTTTCGTAAAAGCATGATATCTACAAAAGTCATTAATGTTTTTCGGTGCCATTCAGTTGATTGTGGACGGGGAAAAAGCATTATGTCCCATTAATTCATTGCCTACAACTTATTTTGATGACTAATACAAGTTCTTCTTAAGAAGAGAATTATAATTCTTCTTAGTTCACGTCCAATAATTTACCTTGTCAGATTATACTCTTGTTTTTCATGTTACTTAAGCACGGCATAAGAGAATTTGGAATATTTACCCGTCCCTGAGGATGGTAGCCACAATAGATGCACCATGAATGGGTGGATTTGAATACATAGGCCTGATCACAAGTTTCAGCTGGCTCTCAACCCTGCCAGTGACATCGGCTGTCTTGCAGACCTAAAGAGAAGATGGAAATTGAAATAAACTTAAAATTAGAGAATAGCTGAAGAAATGAATATCCAGTTAATCAGAAAACAAATAAGTAAAACTTTCTACCGAAATAAAAATCAGACTTAACATTGAATTGATGAAAAGACATCAGTTCTCCACAGAAAATGGGGATTATACTTCATGTATTGAGATTTAATATACTACAAACTAGATTAGACAACCAAGACCACAAGTACTCAAACTCTACTGAGTTATCGACATTTACTGCAGCAGTCTTACAATGCTTAGGGCCCCAACACGCTCCCCGTAAAGCCCCAAGTTCTTTGCATAACTTTGAGCTACAAAGCATTCACCACCATCAGCAGCAAACATGCGAACTGATTCAGCATCTGAATCCAGACTTCCACTCGCAAAACCCTACAATGACAGAAAACAATCATTTTCATAGCAGTTGGGTTGAGCAGCATTAATATTCAATCCAATTCTAGCTTATTGAAGAAATACTAATAGCCTTTGTTACCATCCAACTTTCCCCTTTTCATCAAAGTAAACAGCTTTGCTGCATTCAGGTGCATACCTGATAAGCACTGTCAAAGAAAGGCAACAACCCCTTTGATCTCATCAACTGCCTGATTTGTTCCCACTGCCAAGGGGTAGGATCAACACCAGTGGGGTTGTAAGCACATGCATGAAGGAGCACAATAGCACCAGCTGGGGCAGAACCAAGATCTTCCAACATGCCTATTAGCAGGCACAACTCAATCATGATGGAAAAAAAGAAAGCAGCATAACAAATTATCATTCACACTTCAAGTCTACAAGTTCAAATCTACGAATCAAAACGCTGCGAAACACAAACATAAAGCAACGTCATATGGAATATGGTTTCAACCTTCGAAGTTGAGCTCATGAGTTTCAGGATCATAGTAGCGGTAAGTTTTCACAGATTGTCCAGCCAAAGTAAAAACTTTAGGGTGGTTTCCCCATGTTGGCAGGGGAATGTATATTGTGCGCTGCAGAATGAGGCAGAAAATGTAAGTGAAATTGAATTGAGGATCACATTCAATGTACCAAAAGACAACCAGTAACATTCATGCAGAAAGTAATTTACATTATGATAATGTCTCGCCAAAAATTCAGCTCCAACTCTCAATGAATCAGTACCAGACAAGCACTGAACTGTGGTAACCCGATTCTCTCGAATGGCAGGGCTATTTCAAGCAACAAAATATTTCAATTACCAAATAACAAAAAAAAACCACTTAAATTACAAACTACTAAAATTGACACATAAACAAATACGTACCTATCAGCACCAAAAATGAGCTTAGCACTCAGTTTATTGAATTCAGCCAATCCAACAATGGGAAGATATTCCTTAACACGTGACCTATAAGTTATAGAAGATGCGAATAACATTAAGTTCAATCAGTGACTTGATAAAGAACTGATATTTCATTTTCATTCCAAAACAACTTGAATAGAAACAGAAGCTTACCTATCATTAACAAGCTGCTGTTCTGCTTTTCTCACAACATTCAAAACAAGAGGCTTGCCTTCCTATTACGCACAAACAACACCTACCCTCGTATTTTAGATTGATCCTATATTGATGCGTTAATCATTTCCTCATGTTAGAACAAAATTACCTCAGCTCGATAAGCACCGACTCCCAAATTCAACTCAACTGGACTTGGGTCCTTGTTATAAGCAACCGTCGCCTATTACAAAGAGCAGCACATGTTACTGAAAAATCCTTATATAATATATAGCAGAAAGTGTGTGTGAGAGAGAGGGAGAGGTACGCCGAGAATAGGATCTTCGGGGGCACGAACAACGTGGGAGAAAACGGAGTCGTTTTGATAGGCGGAAGTTGGAGAAGCAGAGATGGGAGTTTTGAGAGTCCATCTTAGACGACGAAAGGTGTCTCAACAAAGCGTTTATTCTGCGATCACTTGGTGAAGAGAAGGAACCGTTGCCGGTGGGTGAGGAAAGCTCCGGGCGCATTTTAGCTTCTCCTTTTCAATCAAAGTTCTGAATGTTGATGATGTTCACGGCTGGCTTTCTACTTCGTTATATATATATATATATATATATATATAAACGTAGAAGTTTCCATAAAAGAAGCTTGCGCGGCGAGTGATGGTGTCTGTTATTACGGTGACGTTTAAGATTACAACGACGGGCCCCACTTCCCGTTCCCCCTTTTTCATCTTTATCATTAAATTTATCCCCAAAGTTACCATACAATTACTTCAATAGACAAAGGCTCCACTCAGTCAGGGAGAATTCCGTCTTTTCATCCGTACAATTGGTTTAAATGTCCGGCGACATTAATAATATTACTTAAACTCACAAGAAAAGGGATCTGAAAGGGGGCCCACAGAGATTGGTTCTGTCTGAACTCTCAAGGTTGGCAATATTAGTTGTTTAGTCTGTGAGATAAAGCTTGGGTGGCACGTGGATCGAGACGCAGTTAGTATTGCCGTGACGACACCGTCTTGACGGCAAAACGAACTATGAAAGATACGTCTCAGATGCCGGGGGCTTGTAGCTAACGAAGATTTTGTCAACTTCTGGGGAGCTTACCGCCCTTCTGTAATGCGGTTAACTAGTCCTTTACCCAATTGATAAACTCTCTTGAAGTGGTTCGAGAGGTCTTCAGTCCAGTCTCGCTCACACTAAAATCCAACTGCCTCTTCCACCTTTTAGCCTGCGGGCCAAAGCATGAAATCTTGATTTCCAAATTGAAGAATGCCCATAACTTCTAGCAAAAGGCAGGGCCATATCCATTCTCTGCAAACTCAATTCCTGCGGCTACCCCAGGAAAAAGTAGTTTACCATTAACCGTCCCACCAAGAGAACGTAATATCTCTCTGACTATGTTAACAATCAGTTAACGGTGGTTCTGTCAAATTGATTTACAAGCAAACCCTTAATGTACGACCAAGAGTTTTCAGGGGGATTCTCATCAAGCAAATTTTCGCAACTGCAGCAAGAGCGTATTGGTTCATCAGGGAAAGGCGAGTTGGGTCCGACCAGAAAGGATTGAATGATTTCTGAATCACTCCTTTGACTCCTTGGCTTAATACCTATAACCCAAAGAGTAACAGCTAGCACAATGACATTGATCTGCAAAATGGATTCTGCAAATATCAGTTTATTTTTTGTAAGTAAGAAGCAATGGATTCTTAATGGCTATTATAACTGAATATGTTTTATAAGCATCTTTCAGCAGTCTACCTTCTCAACTAGATAAGACTTTTGCATGATAACTACAAATTTTTCTCTTTTTAAGTCTACCTTCTCCCAGCAATTGGTATAAGGTTTTAAAAATTTTCAGTTAACATTTGCCTATGATAACCTTTTAAACAAGGGCTTGTCTATGATTGTTCTGTCCTTTTTTCTTTTAATTTTTTTATTGATGTTTCAATTATTATTTATTACATATTTTAATTTTTTAAAACATATTTTAAGTTTTTTATTACGTATTTTAAATATTACTTGTCATTTATTTTATATATTTTAATATTTTTTATTTAAAATTTGACAAAAATCATTTTAAATTTTACAATTCAAAATTTTTAGAATGCAACAGTAATTTAATATACCATAACTAATTGCTTTAAACAATGCATTAGACACAATGACAATAATGGAAAACATCGCTGCATTAACTATTAGTACTGAAATCTGTTCCAAGCAAATCATTTTCTGTTGATAGAATTCACTAGCAGCATAAGTGGACCATGCTTGATGCAGTGTTTTCCCTTCTCCTTAGAAAGTGGATAAATGTTGTTATCAATATTTTAGTTCAACATGAAAACAAGCAAGTCATCTATCATATCAAAGTTTTATTTTCAGAGAACAGTATTTGTTATTATCTGAGTGTAATCAATGTCCTAAAATACAACTAGCATGGTGAATTGCTTTCAGTAATGATCTTTCCAGAATGATTACCTGCGGCACCAGAATCAAGATTGCAAATGAGTTGACACATCTTTAGATGGAACAGTACGAAATTCTTGAACTCTTTGTGGTGTTCATCAATGTCCTCCGCTATTAGCTATGACAAGTCCAAGAAAGATGAGCAACATATGAGAACATACAGCATTGTTTGGACACTTAAAACACAAAAGAACAGAGGGTCTTTGTGAAGCATTGCAATGCATGAATTTATTCAATCACCAGAACACTGCATTGAGCACATACAGTAGAGTCTTCGAACCAATGTAGCTTTTTTGATGAGTTTCATGAACAATAATCGCTCTTTCCATATAACAATAACCAAGAAAATAAAAATAAAAATAAGAACAACATTCAAACAAGTTGACTTCTGGAAATTACAATCCAAGTGAGACACCATGTTCCAGTAAAAAGAAAGAATCAGAGAAGGAGAAACAAATATAGTTCACTTCAATAGAAATTAGCACATATTTCCAATCATAATTACTTCCGCATTCACGAAAATAAATAAATCTGATAATAAGTTCAAGAAAAGCTTTGTGATGCTAATGAAACAATGAAGGAAAAGCATACCACTTGCCAGTCTATCCTGAAGAATATTGCAACAACCACAGCAACTTCGAGCAAAACAAGGGAGCAGATGGTGACAATGTACTAACACTTGGTTAAGGATTGACTTGATGAATGACCGGATGAAGAGTTAAAAAAAAATACAAATAAAAAGTTGGAAGATCATAACTTATGTTCTAAAGGCAATCTTATTAAGCAGTGACTTGGATATTCTCATGACATCAAATAAAAAATATGGGAAAAAACCTCATCTCAACAGGTGAAATGCAAAACATATATGACAATATCATGAAATGGGCATTTCACTGAATTATTACTCATGCATTTTCCAAGAAGCAAACCCTCTGGAAATAAAGTTTAACTAGCAAAGATTTCGTTGAAACCAATGGAGATGTTGAAGAATTCCCTTTCATCTTATTTTTCTACTAAATGGGATCAAATATGAGGTAAAAGTAAAGTCATCAGAAAGAATACAATAAAAAGAGCAGAATTGCTGACACAACTGGCAATTATATGACCAAAGAGTGTGCTCAAGCAAACAGCGATTCCCACGCCTAAACATGTGTCTACAAACCTGTCAAACAAAACAAATTGGCTTTAGAAGTATGACCAACTATAAATTAAGAGCAAAACCTGGTCAAAAAAACAAAACAAAAAACGACAGTATGTGCTACTGCCCTTTTCCTGAAAGTCAAATTGCCCAGGGCATGTATGCAAATTTCTTTTGTCAAAATTTTCTATTTGCCCACAAAGAAATTGGCTGCCTGAGATTCTTATTGTTCATTATTCATCACATTCGTTTTGTCTCAAATACTATTTCAGTTATGTTAGGAAATAGACCAACAAATTAAAAGACTTGTTAATGCCACATAGAATGGGAGAAAAAAGATAACATGTCGAAATGATGGTCGAAGCAATTCGTTTTCGTTCAAGGGAAATCAAGAAAGAAAAAGCTAATTTAGCCCTAAAACAGAAAGAGCAAATGGAGGCATGCGAGAGAGCGACCAGCAACCTACCCAAAAATAAACTTCAATCTGCAATAAAGGCAATGAAATTACGAATGACAGGTAAGGATGCCTACCATGGTTTCAGAAGCTTTGCCGCAGTGGTTAGCTCGGCAGCTCCTTCATTCCATTTCTTTTGGAGCCAAAGAGCGTAAATTATCATTCCAATCGCAAGCAAATTTGTTACAACGTTCACAACCCTGATTGACTTGTGCAACCAGCACCTAGCACACCTAGCCATTTGTTGTTACAGCGGTTTTCTTCTGTCAGCTATCACAATCACCGCATAACTACCTACCTTCCCTCTTTGGAAGTTGTAGAATTTGACAAATGACTGTGATAATGGCGGGAATCATGTGCAGACATTTATAATTACCTATTTAGACAGAGAGACAGCAAAACCGAAACCTAATTAAACGTGTGAAAATGGACAGATAGCGAATGAGAGATTAGTTGTTAGTTGAACGTTTGATGGCAGGACAGAGAAGCTGAGAGTTGACGGCATGCTCTATCTACCATTCAGACGTCCATTTGTGTATAACAAAGCCCAGAAAGTCGAATCAAAGCTTCCGGATAGATCAGTGATTGTTCAATCATTTTCCTGATGTAGACAAAATCTTGCAAGCGTATCCACCGATGGGACGCCTTTTTTTATTATTTTTTTGCCCCGATCAAAAGCTCTCACCATCGGGATGCAAGAAAGAACCATTGAAAAGCCACATGCTTTCCTCTCCAACACAGCAGGGAGGCCAAGAATCTCAACCACAACACCTCAATCGTAAACAAGTAACATGATATACCATCAGATCTGGCAGCATCTTTGTTCTATTTTCTCAAACAGTATGCCTATTACATCTCTCCATGACATTTTTTTTTGCAAATATAAACATTTCAATTTCTCTTCAACAAAGTGTTCATATTATAAACTCTGGTTTGCCCTGCTGAATGTCTTACAGTAATACAAAATTGAGAAATTTGCACCACCCACACATCTTATGGGGATGGATAAGATGTGATTGGATAATAAAGCTTCTTTAAATTCTTGGGCTCATCGCAGGACAGGATTTATCATACAAATTAATTTTTTTTTCTAAAAAAAAATGGTAGCATCTGAAAATTACATTTAAAAGATAACGGCATCTCAATAATCCGGAACACAATAAAATGCCAACTAAGTAGTACAAAATCTCTGCCAGGCTCGGAAAAGTGATGGGTCAGTCCAGCCTTACCCTGTCCAGATCATTTATCACCCCTTCAAGCTGTACCAAAAAAAAAGGGAAAGATTTGTAACAGCACATCAACTAGAACATCTACATATTCGGAAGGTCTATTATCAACCCAAAAGAAAATGACCATACCTTGACAATCTGCCGCAAGAAATAATCACCATATCGCTTCACCGGCTTGGATTCAACAACATGAATCATATTCTGCAATAACATAGAGGGTGGGTTCAGTGCCAAAGGAAATGATTCTCCCAAATAACCACCTATTGATTTTTTTTCATCCTATCTTGAAAGTAATTTTAATTATATATTTTTGTTCTACATAGGTTAACTTAATATTAAACCATATTTACAAATTGTTGTCATTAAATCACACATAAGTTGCATGCATAGAACACAAGCAAGTCTGCATACTAGTGCACATCATTGCAAAGACTACTGGCAGCATGGTCAGAAACATCTAATGTTGCAATTTAGAATACGCGCAAACAAATAAATGAATTAAGTAAAACCACAAACAAAAAAGGGAAAATAGCACAAAATTGACATACATCATCAATGTAGAAATCCACATCAGCATTAGATATAATCTTCCCATCAGAATGAACAGCATGAGTCTTGTGTTTGTATGTCATCAAGATAGTCCTATAAAACATTAAAGCAAGAAGCTCACAACATTAGTTTTAACAAGATTAGTATGAAAGGAAGTAAAGACCCAATAAAAAATTCAACCTTAGAGTAGGTTCATCCACTTCCATGTAGGTTGCGAGCTCCGAAAGATACATTGATGAATACACTTTCAAGAAAGACCGGACACCTGATAATAATTGTTGCTGCTTCAATTCATAAAGGAACAGCTTCAACTGGAGTCTATAGGCATCCTGCAAAAAGTATAAGTCAGTTTGTAAATCATGTGCAAATCAAATTAATTACCCAGCCAAGGAGCTTGATTAAAACTACATGACAAAAGGAGAAAGAACAATATGATGGAAAAAAACACTATTGTGATAGAGAAGCCCAGTACATTCATATCTCTGTAAAAACACCATTGCCTCTAGGTAATTTTTAGTTATATCAGATTGTGAAGCACTTCAGGACAACCGATTGCTTTTATTTGTAGATTCACATAGCATTGCTAAATGCGCTTCACCGTACAAAAGCTTCACAACAATGGCATTTGTTTGGGAAATACCACACTATAAAAGCAAAATCTATTCCATTGCATTCAGAAATATACCCATCAACATAATATATCAGACATCCTTCACTCTTTTTTTTTGTTTTAATTCTTTAATATTTTCTCCTGGCATTTATAAGATTCAAAATCTATCAGTCATTAAATAGCATAACTTACAAGATCCATCTTGAACTCGAACAGTGCCAGCTACCAAGGTAAGTATTTATCTCAACAATTAAGTTTTTCTTTTTTAGAGCTTCTTCTAAAAAATTAACAGAAAAAATAATACAGAAATGCATCCACTGCACTCCACAAAGCAAGGAAAGCACATACCTGGTTGTAATTTACAAGAGGCTCCTCAAAACTTGGAGCTGAGGGAGTAATGAACTTAGGACATGCATATGAGAAGAGCTCATCATAGATCGAAAATGCCTCATCATCATATCTTTGCATTCGAATCATCTTTTCGCCATACTTCTCCTTTAGTTGCAAGTTCACAGTCTCCTCAACAAGCTTCACTTGGGGACAAAGAGAAAGACATATTGCCAACAAGGCATACATCTGCTCATTCTTCTTGAGTATCTGCTCATACTGTGGAGATTTCTGATGATATTGTTTGGTCTTGTATATATACAAGAGTATCTTATTGAATTCCCGAATAGCATCCACATACCTAGATAAAAAAGGGGGACAGCCATTGTTTAAAATTGAGCTCCAACAACAAAGGGAAAACAAATATGAAGATCAAGTGCAATATCAATTTTTACATAAAAATAAATTAAAAAAAGAGATCAGACATTTTCTTGAATATCAATTTTATTCCTAATGTCCACAAAATGTCAAAAGAGAATAACTAACAACTTCAAAGAACTTAAATCCTGAGGATCTAAAATATAGCGCCCAAGGATTAAGAGCATATAAACTTGTAATAATAAAAATAACAAATTATTTAACTAACAAAAATAACAACAACCATTCATCATCATGAACATAAAATTGTCTCAAATAGAAGTGAAAAATAAACATGGAAAGAGAGAGTTGTATGAACATATACAGGGCCTGAAGAACACCATGGTGAAAAAACAGGGGACAAACTTACCTCCGCAACATAAGATTGGAAAAACCATAATGGTATATGGTAGTAATGTGGCTTCCTATAACACTAGTGTAAACACCTTGTTGTGTAATGTCAATGGGCCGTAAGCACTTGAGACCAGTGTGATAATCGCCCAAAAGACAATGAACTCTCAGCAAACCCACCATGCTGAAATAGCCCAACACCTTCAACACATTACTTCCACCACTGTAATCATAACCATCAGTGGCTGTGAATTGCTCGAGGCCTTCCTTCTCCTGCTCCAAAATCTGGATGATCATTGACTTCTCCACAAGTGCTTGCAAGAAATTGAGCACCCCATACACATTCCAAGCCTGTACCAAAACCATCACTGTAATTCAGTCCCTGATATCAAAGCATTCACAAACAGTATACAGATTACCAAATTCTATTTCTTTGTGCTGTTTAGCGTCCTTTATTTTTATATTTAATATTACAACTCATAAAAAGGCAGCCTAAGCACTTCCTACAATAAAATCATTGCAAACCTGATCATACTGCCTTAAAAGTGCAATTTCCTGTTCTGTCTTGTTCTTCATTTTGGCTCTGTACTGACAGAAACTCTGAAACTGGTAGACAAACTCATCCACCATGTCCCACAACCACTGGTTTGGCAACTGCATATTCACCACTCCATGCAACACCACCTGAAAACATGCACATAAATAAATTAATATGTTAAAAACTCTCTAAAGCAATCTGATTGCACTCATTAAATTTAAAAAACTAACTAACTGAATGATTTGTTGTCATAATAGCAGTTCAAACAGCAATCGATAAACTACGCACAGAACACCTACACACTCATTATAGCTTTTCGCAACTGTGTACATTGGGCACCAAGGTCAACTAACTAATTGTCGAATTTAAGAGGTTAAACGATTTTTACAAGAACCAAAGTCGGGCCAAAATTTTACTTTATACCAGCTATTCATTTTAAATATTCAACGAATTAGTGGAAAACCACGCACCTGAAACAGGCTACAATAATTGTCCCATGAATCAATCCTCTGCTTAAGAGTGGGTGACAATCTGCCGTAGAGGTGGCGGAACCACATCTCACGATAGAGAAGGCAGAAGACGTGATCGTTGTCGACAAAATGAGCGACAGCATCGACGGAGGGCCAAGGAGTATCCTTGAAGAGGCGGTCGGAGAGGCTTTGAAACGACGTCTCGTACATCTGGTGGATCTCGTAGACGTTCTTCTCGCGAATGTGGCGGTAAAGATGCACCACGAAAGTCTTCACAGAGTCAGGGACGAAGTTTGGGTCGTAGCCCAAGGTCCTGAGATGACGCGCGGCGATGCGTATCCATTGCCCCTCCGTAATCGACCGGAGCGTCCTCGTAATCGAAGCTAGTCGCCATCCTTAGTACTGACAGTAAATTGTGTCGTATAAAGAGATATTATAGTTTATAGTTGATCTAATTTTCTTTCTTTCAGGTAGGAAATGGAAGGAGGAGCCAGGGGAGGAGATGGGGGGAGTGAGAAACTGACGAAAGAGACGAGAGTGTATTAGGGTTTAACTGGTGTAATGCCAGATTAGGATACGATTTCGGGTCTTTCGGCTCAGACCCATCGGGCTAAATTTATGGATCCAGAAAAAACTTGGGCCAGTTTGGCCAGCTTCGACTGTGTCATGCATTCGTCGACTGTGGGTGCAATAGAGCTAAATAGTGAATAGTTTGATCGACAAAATGGCCGTAGCAGTGAACATTCTGACACTAGGCATGCGTCTTAATCGCAAGCAAAAGGTTATAAATCAGAACAATTGACGACACAGAGGCAAGTCAGATAATGAAAAATGATGGTGCATCACCATGCTAAAATCACCTAATTTTAGCCCATTGATAACATGAAATAGAGTCAGAAGAAACGGCAGCTGCTCGCCTTCTAAAGTTAAAAACCCCGTCCGATTTGTAATTAATCTGGAGAGGTGAAGATTGTACACTAAATAAACGAGAAGTCTTAGATCAGTCATCAGTGACTTTTCAAGAGTAAACTACAGAAGGTAAGCAAGAAAACTTAAATGCTTGCTTCACTATGATCCGAGCTTAGTATGGAAAAAGGGATACTGAGGTTAATTATTCACAAACTATGAAGATTACAGAGAGGACAGATATAACAGACCCGGTCCGGATGGACATCATTCCAAGCTTTGAACTTGTAAACATTGGTGTTCTGCAGTTATCGGTTGAGCCACAGGTAAGCTTGGGTTTGCATTACTCAAATTTGAATTCCATACTCTTCTGATGGTTGAGTGAAAACCCTCTCCAATGCTTAATGAGGAAAACCTGCCGAGAAGCCATTTGATTGAAGTTCATGTTCTTTGCCTGTTTGAAGCAATACGGGCTAATTGAGGTGGAACTTCCATATGATTGTCAGGTCCATCTTCTTCATCAGAGGATAGCAAAGATGATCCCATCCATGCCTTAAATCCTTCATTAACACGCCTTTCCACATCTGGTGTCATTTCCAAGGGATTTGCTTCCAACATTTCCACCCCAAGGTTTCGATCACCAATGTCACCCTCATCAAGAATTACAGCTGCTTTTCTTCGTAGGAAGAAGGCAGTTCCTGCATACAGAATGACCAGTCCCCAGGATCCTATCTCGTAGCACCAAAACAGGGGCACAGAGCAGCTGCTGCCTAGAGTCAAGAGGCTTGAACCCAGAAACAATGCAAGAAGACCAAAGATTATGGCAAAGACTGCATTTAGAATGGATAGACAACGAACGCCGCCTGGATTATGACAAAAAAGAGTTACATGGAGGCACTCCAAGACAGATAATCAAGGTCAATACACACACACACACACATATCATTGCACTAGTTGGTTCGCTCAACTGGTAAAACCTCTTCAGGTGGTGCAAGAGATATGAGATTCAAATCCTAATCGCACCCAGGTTGGGGAGGGATTGGTTTATTTCTTGTTACTGGAAAAAGGCAGATATCAAGATGCTATGCATTGTATCTAAAAGCAAGCATTGCAAAAATTCAATGCCTTATTTTTTAGTGCTCTTTTGCCCAAATGCCCATAGATACTTCCAAGGCATAATAACAACGTATGGAGGGAACATTAAAGTTATATTCCAGAACCTCCAACCACTTTCTCAAAATCAAATCTCAGGAGCACCTTCCGCTGGGATGCATTTGTTATTCTTGGCACTTGGCATGTCAACAATTGATTATGGCAATCTGATTAGTTCCTGTCTTTGTGGAGGAAGAAAGTGTAAATTCTAAATACTTATTCCCCTATTTGGAAAATCGCTGTCATATTTACTTCTTATCTCCCTCTAATCAGGTTACCATCAATCAAAAGAGGATTGGCGCTAAAGACAATCTCACCCTATCAGCAGTTAACTGTAAACCATCAGCCAACCATAATTGTTCATCTTAATTAACCACAGTGTCTGACTATAATGATCATGGTGATACATTTATCAGTTAATGAAAGGCGAACAGAAACTGGTTATGCACAAAACTCAATGCTGTCTGAAGGCTAGACAGAAAGCACCAACCAAACATCAATTGCAGAATCTAAAGTGCAAAAGACAAAAAGCATAAACATATCACCACTACTGATCCAGCCCAAAAGAATAGCTTCCAACCTCAAATATCTCATTTTGCCCTTTCATTCCACCCTCACCCTGTCCACACCACTACCACCACCTGCCGGCTAAAAATAAATAGTTTTGCAGTTTTTCCCATTTTATTGTTATTTATCCTGAGGGACTGTTGGAGTAAGTTTGTGTTTCTCCCATTTTTTCTTCAACAATATCTTAGTCTAAAACATTTGCACCACTTAGAGGCACGGTTTTTAATGTTTTCCTCTTGCTGCCGTAGGGTGAGCCACTGATTTTACTATAGTTAATTGAGCATCGGTAATGTGAAAAAAATCATGCATCCACTATAGTTTTGATGGCCAAAATACAAGCACCATGCAAACATTTTGCAAGGAAATAACTAAATTAACAGCATGCAACAACTCTGAACACCCATGTGAAAGCACATATCAAAGAGAAATAAATACCCCTTTTTGAAGCACAATAATTGTTCTCAACCACGTTTAAGAATCCATGTCTTCTTGGAGCAGTATAAGCAACAGTAATCCCTGCAGCATGGCTAAAACCATGAGAATTGAGAAGTAGAAAGCATGTTCAAAACAAGAAATCAAATGGATGACCATCTTTAAGATTACAAAATTCTCCCTAAAATTTGGGCCAAAAGCAAACATCATCAAGAACAAACAACTAAAGAAAACATATAAGAAAAAAGTAGTGAATGTGTATAAAATGTAAGAACTAGTTCATCTTTATCTACAATTATAGACAGACAATCTATAATGAAAATCAAATAATAGATTCAAAGGATTGTTATAGGACAGTGATTATCACTTTTATCTGATGGAGTGTGGGAAGAGGGAGTCAAAGAAAAAAAATAAAACCTTTTCAATACATATATTCACTTTCATTGATCAATATCACTTCACCAAATACAATGAACTCAACAACAACTATGCATGTTTTGCACGACTGAGCTCAAATATCAAGAATTTTTGGCTCGAACAGTATCAGGCGACACGTACAATCTGTATTCTGTTTTTCTATTGCCCTGTTATTCCAAGTTCCATAGCATCCGGTGACCATGTTTAAGCTTTTCAGTAAATTCACTAACCATATTCATGACCTCTTTGATTCAAAAGCAATCTTTTTTCATTAGAAAAATGGTTCTTTTAGATCCATTTTGAGTAAGAGGAAAATACAGCCTTCTAATCAAGTATGTCTTCTTTTCCTTTTCATTCTATTTCAATAAATATAGCCCGAAATGAAAAATGTACTAAACGAACTCATGAAATTACCTAAACAAATCCGGAACACATCCCCAAACACAATTTTCTACATTACTTTCATTTATTTCCCCACCTGCCAGTTACCTAGAAATAGAACTATAAAGTTGCAACAGGTGATCAAATTTATGCTACAACATTGCCTGAATCAAATCCGTCAGTCATAGCATAATTTACATAGGCGAGAGAAAGCATATTTTAACCGAAAAGAAAAACTTCAAACTCAAAAAGCATTTCAATTCCCATAATTCATCGACAAAGAAATAATAAGACAGAAAATTTTTCGAGAATCGATTACCTGCAACGAGGTAGGCTGCGGAAGCCAAGAAAATGATCGTGGAAGGAATAAACAACACCATCCAATAATAATCAACAGTCTCTTGATCCGTCAAATAAAACGCGCCAGGAAACAGATCCGAATCCCCTCCGCCTTTAACATTAATTGGTAAAGGCTGTAGCCTCACATCGCCGCAAAACGGCCTCTTGATGTTGTTAGCAGGAAACACGATTTTCAAACTCACAACTGTACATACAACAATCACAAGGCAAATGAATGTCACAACTGACATCAAGAACGGTCTTTGAAGTTTGAACCACGCTTTTTCTTCCTCTCGCAGGCACTCATACTCGTGCTTTGGCATAAACGCTTGACGCAGGGCGTCGCCAATTATCGCCATTTAAGTACCAATAATTAGGTCAAAAGTGAATCTCAGAATTGCAATGCGATTATTAACAGAAAAATTAGCAGTTGGGGAAACCCTAATTCGAGCTCGTTGATTTAAAGAAATACAACTTATATTAAAACCATAAAACTGGAACTTTGATTTAGGGTTCCGAGTATTGACTCCCAAAATTAGGGTTTCTTGAAAGGTTTTGATCTTTGGATTTCTATAGGGTTTGAAATCTAAAGCTTTAAAATTGGGAAGTTTATAAGAGAGGTAGAGCAAGAGAGAAACAGAGATGGAGAAGGTGGTGGTGACGTTACATAGCAGTTTTCCATTTTTTGCAGTATTTTACAATCATTTTCTGTGATTTGGCGTGGTTTTCTGTGCAGTGCCGCGTCGCAACTCGCAGGTCCGCCACCTGACTTGTTAGCACTTAGCCCTAATGATTATTTAAAAATTGACACAGTTTGACAGACGCCACGTCATTATTCATTAAACAAATTTATTATCTTAACATAAATAAAATTTAATTAAATATTAATTACCATTAGCTAAGCTAATAACCACAGCCACTGTGTCCACCTGCGCTTAAAAGAAGTCCTATCCCAACGAACGGACCCACGCGCCACCAAAGAGCGTGAGCACTGAAATTGTAAAACTTGCCCTGCTAATTTTTTTTTGTTGGGAACACTGCGACCGACCAACTCGTATTTTTATAATTTATAATGGAATCTATCGAGTCAGGTGTACAAGTAAAGCAATATGCTAAATCGTCAGCGAGTGCTTGATCTTTACTTCTCGATGTTATTCTCTTGTAGTTAAGCTTCCATGGCTTCTCTTTCAACAGACAACCAAGCAATTCATAATAGAATCACTCATCATGTCGGAAGCTTCTTGTAATTTCACCAAATTTTTGGTTTTCAAGATATGGTCGTTCAGAGAAATGAGAACTGTTAGAAGTTCTGGTCAGACTGAAGCTTTGGTTGGTTAGTCTCCTGCTTAATTATGTTCGCATGAACTTGATTATAATCGTTATGACATCTGTCGTCTTTGCTTTATATTTGTTCTAGATTCTAATTACTTACTCTTTAAATCATAAAACCAATCAAATTCGAAGTGTGTTTGGGTCTTAGGAAGCTAATTTAAAACTTTAACCTCTCAGCTTCCAATTCTCAAATATCTGATGTGCCACTCCTGTCTTGCACAGAGGTTGGTTTTCTTTGTCATTGTTCTCTTTGAACAGTTAGTTTTGCATGCTTTAGATGCCTTGGTGCTTTTCGTTGTAAGCTCAGATTGGCTTATTAATTCTTGAAAAGATGTCAGAAGTGCTTGAACGAATGTTTTTCATATGTATGTTTCCTAAGGCCATTAATAAGGTTAAGGACAACGCGAGCAAACAAAAAAAGCAAGCAGAAATATCTGGCCATGTACTCTAGCATTTTTGGAGGAAGAACAACTGATCCAGCTGCTATGGTGATTCCTATGGATGATCACCTGGTCCACAGAGGGCATGGTTTCTTTGATGCTGCTGCAGTATTCAATGGGTTAGTAAATTTTAAGTCAAAACAAGAACTTACATCTTGTCTTGTATTTATTTTCTTTTATTCTATTCTAAATATCAGAAGTTCAAATTTTCATACTGTGCTTTCTTCCTTGTAATATATTTTGAATTTACAATTCATTAATAATTTACTTGGACCTAAAGTAATTTCTTTTGCATACAATGGATGTTTTGTGCTGTTGTTTGCATCCAGGTTTCCATGTAACTTTGTGATAACCAGTTATGAATCTTGGTCCTATCATTTTTGAAGCAGTGCTGCTCCTAGTCCTTTAAAAGTATTGTTTCTGCAAGTGGTCCATATTATAATTTCTTCTTTTCTAGCAACCCGAAAGTAGCTCATTAACGTTCCTAATTCTTCTCCTAAGCCTTCTATACGTGTGATTCAAATTTTTAATCATGTAAATGTCAAAAAAAGCAAAATGATCTGGTTTGCCATCATATGTACAAACTATATGTGCCCCTTTTTACCTTTCAAATTTCCAGAAATGAATAACCGTGGCCATTCCAATTCAAGGTATGTATTGTTGTTGTATTCCATACTAAGGCTGCCTCTTCTCATGTAAACTATTATCTTATCTTATCTCAGTATTGATTTTCAGCATTTCAGATACCTATATGAGTTAGACCAACACCTTGATCGGATTTTAAGGTCCGCATCCATGGCCAAAATTGACCCTCTTTTTGATCTGGAAAGTGTAAGGAGAATACACTATTCACCATGATACTGGCTTTCAGCCAGAATGGGTGATTTCCAATGATCTCAAGTTGGTTGTCGTCAATCAACATTTTATGCCATTGTAATTCAAGATGCTCACCACTTTTTTCAAAAGGAATTAAGGTAACAGCTTCATCTATTCCAATAAAACCTCCACAAATTTGCCACAACGAAGAGTGTAATTAGCTTCCAAATGTGCTTCCAAAAATGGAAGCTGAAGAAATTGGTGCATTTGCTGCCATTTGGCTGGATAGTGACGGGTTCAGTGCTTAAGGGCCTAACATGAACGTTGCATTTGTTATGAAGGAAAAAGAGTTTCTGATGCCCCACTTTGATAGACTATTATTCTCTCTTACCAGGATGGGAAGGATGGTAGAAGGCTTCTCTTCGTGCTCGCAAAGATCAGAAGTGGTTTCCCCTTTCTTTCTTCTTCTTCATCCCATAGTGGTGCATGGCCAAGAGAGCTCTTGCAGAATCGCTTGTGAGGGAGGGTAAGCGCAATGGAATAACAGTAGGAAATGTCACCATGGACGAAGTTCAGAAGGCGGAGGAGATGATGAACAGGTCATTGGCAAATGGTAAGAGCCTCTACTGTCATTTGCCACGCTCTTAAAAAGAAAAATAATTTGTTTTCACAAAATTTACATGGTTATGGTTTCAAATCAATGTAGAACTTGGTTGCAGTTGAAAAGAAAAATGTTTATCTAAGACTTAACCTCTTTTAAGGTACGAGACTAATAGGTTGTCTAACAGATCCATTGGTTGATGACAATAATGTTGCAGTTTGAAGGACATGCTAATTTTCATTGAGGTTGCCTGCTCACGTAGAAAATGTTCATTGCTAAATATTTATAGGTAAAAATGTTTCCTTTTAATCCCTTCTAAAATTTTCAGAGACAATGGATTCCTTTTATTTTCAGTGCATGTAAACACACATCTTTCTATGACACTGTACCACCCGCTGGGGTTAATGCTCATTTGTAGTTTAAATGGTATCATTGTGTGGTTCAAACCATAATCCATCTCACCACCTGCATCTTTCTTTAATGGTTGATTTTCATTTTTTCGAGCATTGACAAATTCTACAATATATGTTTCTTGTAGGCAAAGAAGTTTCCGTAACTCAGGCCGTGTTGGATCTTATATTGAAGGACATTGAATCTGGCCCTCTAGTACCTGTTCCTAACTGAAAGAGTTCGTCATATTTCTTGGTGTTGCAAGGTTGGATTACGATTTTCCATCAATGAAAGCTGCCGCTACATGCATAGCCTGTGGACTTACTGCAATGAAATATCTTCTTTAAGTTGCCCCTCCTTTGTACATAAAATAATCAATTTGATATATAGCTTCCCTGCTTGGTGTTTTATGTTTACCTGACGAAAAAAATTTGCAATGATCTATAGCTGTGTTTAATAGCACTGCAGAGAAGCATTAGAATTCCATGGACAAAGTTGTTTGAAGACCAG
Source organism: Xylocarpus granatum (assembly GCA_019650275.1). Lineage (NCBI taxonomy): Eukaryota > Viridiplantae > Streptophyta > Magnoliopsida > Sapindales > Meliaceae > Xylocarpus > Xylocarpus granatum. Next base: position 333,276 of record BNST01000976.1, read on the forward strand.
CAACTGTGCAAAATCTCCCTTTTGGAAGACCTCCCGGGGACTCCTACTGTGTACTGTACTTGTCTACACCCACTAAAAAATTGTTTTTTGCTTTAAGATTTTAATCTGTTACAGCAAACAGAATACCCCATGAATCATTTTGCTGCCTAGAAAACAGGTAAAACACATGATTAGAAGGGGAAAAGGCCAAAAATGAGAGGATATTTATTTTTTGGGTGTCGGTCTGTCCCCTGGTCTTACAAAGGAGCATCATGTTTAAATCAGTTGAGGTGGAAGTGGAACCCATTTATTTGTATGACACTTTTTAAATTTTCTCCTCCATCGTCAATCAATTTCAACGCACCCCTGAACTCTGCATGCACAATGGAAGGTCCCATTGGAAACCACAATGGACGGTCGGTAAACAGTAACAGGTGTTGGACCCTAATCCTGCCTGCAAATTGCCGAAAGAAGATGCCCGCCCGACCAATCAGCTGAATTGTTGGAGCTTTTTTAGTATCCATCTTAACCATTAAGATATGACAAAATTATTCGTATTTTATTTCATTGTTTCCTAGGCCACACTTGCCTTGCAAAAAGCCATGGGCATCGTTCTGTTCTCACCATTCCCAATGCTACAAAGTAATATTCCAGACCCATTAAAGGAAAACGCTTGATTTTGTGGCTAGATTTCACGAAACTTCCTTTCTGAAAACATTGAATGAGAGCCCCTGGATTTGTAATTTTAGCCTCTTCTTGGCAGGCCGTCTTCTGTTTGGATTCTCTCCTCATTTTCTCAGTTGTCACGACAATAAGGATATAGCCATGTAATTATCGTTTAGTTTTACAGTCCGAAGAAGAACACAAGTTATCATTTGATTGGTGGGTGAGCTATCCATCGGGCAAAGCCGGTGACCTAAATGCTGCTCTCTCAAAATTCACAGCACGGCACCGTTCTCTAGTTCTTGTATTCTCTTGGTGGTCTCAAAATTGACGCACACAAAACACCGAGCGTAATAACTAGACGTTAAAATCCGTCCGATGGCAAAGGTGAGCCGAGCCAACGGTATCGAGAGAAGTACGCCTAAGTACGGCACCGATGCTCTTACGCGTGGCAGCTCCTCGTTGGTTGGTATCAACTTTAATTAAATATTATTAAGTTAATAACCCAAAAATAATTATTATTTGATTTTATACATAACAGAAAATAATATGTTTACGTGTATATTGGGATCGAGACAGAGAGAGTGTGGGTTTTAGAGAGAGAAAGTTGGGAGAAAAGAGAGATACCTGTCGATTAAAGGACTGTTCGATTTGTTTGATATAGAGGGAGAGAGTGAGTTTTGGTTACCGGAATATCTGGTGGCTTAACCGTAATTTGCTTGCGATCTTGGCGCCGGAATCGGACTGATCTTTTTTGAGAGGTGATTCGGTTGTTTGGTTGAGACCTGCGAGCGCAGAAATGGTGAATTCTATGGTGGAGAGAGCCACGAACGACATGCTGATCGGGCCTGATTGGGCTATGAACATTGAGATCTGTGACATGCTCAATCACGACCCTGGGTACGTTCCTCGTTTTTGCTTCTTTTCGTCGTATTGAGTCGAAAATTTACTAACTAATAATTTTTCTAATATTTATACTTGGGCAATTTGTTGCTTTTGGTAGATTTAGTGAATTTAATTGCACAATCATTCCCACAAAATGGAGAATAAATTTCTTTTCAATTTGTATCTTCTCTTGCTGGAAATATAAAGGATTAGATACTTTGGAAGCTCGAGTCGCACGTTAGTCTGAATTATTTTGTTTTATGAAAACTAACAATCGCTGGGTTTATACGAATGGAAATCGGATAGAGTAACAAGCATAATATAGAACTTCTTTTTACCACTGTTTAATTATTTTGCTTCAGGCTTAAACCCTTTTGACTTAAGCATAAAATGTCAGTTTTGTTGATAAGCGATGTTATGAAGTTGAGGGGATTACATGGTGATTGTAAGATTATGCTCAACTGCACAGTTAATTAGGATTATGTACTCGATTGTTATGTGGCCGACTGTGCTTATTGTAAGCTTTGAACTTTGAGGTATTGGTATTGAAGTTCTGTCATTTTAAGATGTTGTTCCGCCATGAATGCATTCATAATTCTTGAAGCTAAATAAAACAAACTAATGCTTTCTATCTAATATGGGTATTGGAGGTCGGTACTTACACTTCCTGTATTGCTTTTTGCAAATAAACACTGATATCTAATGTAGTACTTTATATTTGACATTCACATTTTGATTATGGTTTATCAGGCAAGCAAAGGATGTTGTTAAAGGCATCAAAAAGCGTATTGGAAGTAAGAATTCAAAAGTTCAACTTCTTGCTTTAACAGTAAGCGTGCTGAGAACTATTTACTTAATTTATGTAATTGTGGCTGATGACTATATTGGTTTTTTATGTAATTGTGGCTGATGACTATATTGGTTTTTTTCCTTTCTATGTTTGAAAGGCTACAGAACCACCCTTTTCATTTTTTTCGGTCTTTGTATGGGCATCTACATTGGTTACTTCTTAATTAATGACAGTTGACGTGGCCAATGCAGTGACTGCCTGGCAGTGGTTATGGTTTTGGATTCTGAGAATTTTTTTGTCAGTTTCAGCTCAATGTCAGCCTGTTGCTCACTGGACTTTGAGAGTTGAGTTGGTTCAATGATATAGAAACACTTGTTAATGCAGTTTACAAGATCAGGTCTATATTTGAAGTTCAGAGAATTGCACAACTTTAATTTGTTGAAAGACACAAGTAGATTTGCTGATAGTAACTTTTTAATATCAAATCTATTTAGAATTTGAAAGATTGCAGTAGTAGTATTTGATGGTAGCAGGCGTTCTCCTAATCCAATGATTCTGGTTTATTTTTATACACAGTTTCAACTAGAAAAAGTGTGAAGAGAAAACTTCATTAGATTTTATCTTTGTTTTAGATCTGGTTACATTCAAGTACACTTTGTCAATATATTGATTAGATCCACGGAAAATATTGGAAATTTCTGTTCGGCTATATAATGTTGATATGGTTGTCATATGTTGTTTCCGTTTGAAAAACTTTGTTACCCTGATAACTGAATTTACTTAAATTTTGGTCTGGTGGCTACATTTTAGCTGTTGGAGACAATTATAAAGAATTGTGGGGACATTGTTCATATGCATGTTGCAGAGAGAAATGTTCTTAATGAGATGGTGAAAATAGTCAAGAAAAAGGTGAGGGTGTTTTTAGAGTATTTGTTGTCTTTTTATGTGATACTTTTTTTTTCTTTTGGTAAAACTTGTTGATAGTGTTTTTGATGCTTAATTGTAGCCTGACTTTCATGTCAAAGAGAAGATATTGATTCTAATAGATACTTGGCAAGAAGCATTCGGGGGACCGAGGGCAAGATATCCACAATACTATGCTGTCTATCAAGAATTATTGGTACATTTATCGAGGATGATTCTCTTTTTTGTTTTCCATAGCCGGAGAAAATTTTTTTGAATGAGATGTGCTCAACATCTTTTCTTCATGCATAATCAACGTAGCATGTCTTTGCCATTTATTTCTCACTGACTGTTATATAAGTGGTGCTGATGATTATATGTGGCTATGGTATCTCTCTCTCAAAAATTGGGTGGTAGTGGTACAGAGAGAGAGAGAGAGAGAGGAGAGAGAGAGAGAGAGAGTATATGTGGCCTTTTTAATCAAGTTGTTTCTTTCAGCGTGCTGGGGCAGTATTCCCTCAGAGATCCGAGAGGTCTGCACCTGTATTCACACCTCCTCAAACACAACCTCTGACTTCTTATCCTCCAAATCTTCGAAATCCTGATCATCGGCAAGAGGCAGCTGAATCTTCTGCAGAGTCCGAGTTCCCAACCCTGAGGTCCTTCTTGTTTTGCACTGGAGCTAACCCAGTTTTATATCCTTTGCATTTATATTATTTCATTCATTTTTAAAATTTCCTGCAATTATATGATGTCATATCTTTCTGTAGTTCTGTGGAGTGGAAGGTATTCTAGTTGTATATCTCATTTTCAGTATAGTCATTCACTTGAGTCTCTCTATGATTTCATGGTTGACATGGCAGAATAAATGTGACATGTTTTGTTAGTTTTTCTGAGTGCACTGCCCTAGTTCATCCTCTGCTGATGGTGTGGATAAATTTCCCTAGGCACTAGACCTGTAACTTCCCTTAAATCTGTAGTTGTGAACACTGGAAGGATAACTACATATTTTTTTTAATATTGTTTCCTTTTTTGTTCTATAGTTTGGTCCAGTATGATGCATTTCTTGTTTTGATTGGAGTTTGGTATTTTCAGCATGACAGAAATTCAGAATGCACAGGGTATTATGGACGTACTTGCAGAAATGCTAAGTGCATTGGATCCAGGCAACAAAGAGGTAAAATTAAAATAAATATTGACAGAATTGATACTGCACTATTAGATCTTGTTTTGGGTTGGGTATATAATGGATCGATAATGCTCAAACGCAGTAACTTGGGATCAGTTATTTGATGTCTACATCCAATACTTCTAAACTCTTTTGATTAGTTTATCTTGCTGCTTATTCTACTTTGATTCATCTTTTGATTAGTTTATCTTTTCGCTTATTCTACTTTGATTCATTTTTGAGTTGCATGGTGGAAAACCGTTGTTTCAACTTTCAGGGGCTTAGGCAGGAGGTTATTGTGGATTTGGTGCAACAGTGTCGAACTTACAAGCAAAGAGTAGTACATCTTGTTAATTCAACTGCGTAAGTCTTTTTTTTTAACCTTGGTTGCTTTGGACCTTTGGTTGTATTTCTGATGGATTTTCTGCCAACACATGCACCTTCTATGAAAAATGCTTTATGAGGATGAAATCATTGGATTTCGTTTTGCTTCTGAGGATGGCTGAATTGATGCCAAGGCAGTTTCTACAGATTTATGGCTTGGTTTCAAATGTATTATTTATCTCTGTACGGGCATGGCATGGCAGTGATGGTCTTTTTGTTGATTCCCCATCTCACTTTATGGTACTGACACTATTTACAATGTTGTACTTAGTTGCATATGATATTTTTGGAGATTAGATGAGTTAGTGCAGAATTCGTTGGTGTTTTAATTCTATGGCTCTGAAATTCTTTTTCAAGGAAAGAACTATTTGGTAGATGTTTCATCATTCAACCTATATCTGTGTAGTAATGATTATCAATCTCTTCCAACTTCAATAAAAGATGATATCTACTTCTTTCAGGGATGAATCACTGCTTTGTCAAGGTTTACAATTGAACGATGACTTGCAGCGTGTACTAGCTAAGCATGAATCTATTGCTTCAGGAAAATCAACTCAAACTGAGAAGTCCAAGCCTGAATCAAGTGGAGCACTTGTAGATGAAGATGGTCCCCTGGTTAATGTTGAAGACACTAGTAAAAAGACAGACAGAGGGTAATTGGATTTATTCTAGTTACTGTGTGTAGAGACTATTCCCTGATAATTCTGTTGCTGTTGGAATTGATTTAGCAAACATTATCCTTGTTCACTGCCACCATTTGACCATTTCATATCATTGCATTAAAAATTTGAGGTTCTAGCTGTCCTGGTGTTGATAATTTCTTATCATCTTATTATTACTTTTTGGAAAAATAATTCAGCTGGGTTTTGTGCTTGTGACTCAAGGTCAAGTATGGGCGTCTGTTGGTGTTAAACTTGCTTAGTACTTAATTATCAGGTTTCTTAAGTTCATCCCGTCTTTTGAGAAATCTTTGGTGAAGTTTGACAGTTTAAATTATGGAACACAGACTACTGCCATTAAAATTATGGAAAAGATGTCTCACACTTATGAAACTTTCAAGTTAAAACTTTCTGCATACTTCAAGACCTAGCAGTTGGTCAGTTTCATAATGTAAAATGAGCCCGTTGAATCTTAGTTTAAAGTTCCAAATTTATTGGTTTGGCCATGTCTTAAGAATGCAGCTATATTTTAAAGTTTTAATATGATTTAAAATCTTTACTAGATCTTGTTATTTGAGCTTTAGCTACACTGATGTTTTTGCAGAACGACCTCAAATGGTGGTGCTGGGGTGCAACCACTGAATCAGTTATTGCTTCCTGCACCAGCTCCAGCTAATGGTTCAAGTCCTCCAGCTGCAGTCAACCCTAAATTGGACTTACTGAGCGGTGATGACTATAGCTCACCAAAGGCAGATACTTCCCTGGCTCTGGTTCCTGTGGGAGAAACACAGCCAACCACTTCTGTATCCTCTCAGCAGAATGCCCTTGTTCTCTTTGATATGTTTTCTGAAGGTACTAGTCCTCCAAATCCAGTCAATACACAACCTCCTCTTGTGGCTGGACAACCAAACTCGTTGGCCCCACAATTCCAGCAGCAGCAGCAGAATTTTCAAACTCCAGAAGGTACACTTTACCAAAATGGAGCTGCTCAAAACATGGGATCGCCTCGGTATGAGCAATCACTTTATACCCAAGGTTTTGGTCCTGCCTGGAATGGTCAGCTTCCCCAGCAACAACCACCCTCTCCTGTTTACGGTGTGTTTTTACTTTTTAATAGGCTTTCTGTACAAAGAAATTTAGCAGTTGGGACTGGTCCTGAGTTTCATATTTCTGGATGTGAAATAATCATGGTATGATGGAAAACTATTTTCTTGTTTTTTTTCTCCATCTGGCCTACCCAAAATGAATGTCACCTTTCTTTTTGAGCATTTATTCATTCATGAAAATGTAATTTTTTTTAGCATTTCTTTTTTGCTTTTCTTTTCCCTGCTAAAATGACCTGAAGTTGTGTGCTGGGAATTTGTGACTTGAGTTAAAGTAGGGACCTTACTGCATTGGATTTGTGTACTTCACTGCTGAAGTAAATGTTTTATGAAGCTGAGATTGTGTTATGTTGAAAAGGTATGCAAAGCAGCGGGTCACTGCCGCCACCTCCCTGGGAAGCTCAGGCAGCGGACTCTAGCCTGGTTGCTGGTGCTCAATATCCTCAACAAATGCAATTAACTCAGGTTGCTGTCACTCATATACAGAGTGGGACCTATCCTCAAGGACCTCAACCGGCGGCTAATGACCAGGTAGTTGGTGTGTACGTTCAGCCTATCACAAGTGGTCATTTATCAGCAATCAATAGTCAAGCTGGTCAGAGCAATCAGTTGGTAGGTTTTCATCATCATCAACCAATTCATGGAGGTCAGTATATGGGCATGGTTCCACATCAGATGCAAGCTGGCCAAATGGCTTCTATGTATCCTCCACAAATGTACGCCAATCAAATGCCAGGATATGGCTATGGTCAGCAACAAGGGGCTCGGTATCTTGACCAGCAAATGTATGGGCTATCTATTAGAGATAGTAGTGGCTTGAGAAATTCTTCCTATCAGGTATCTGCTTCCTCTTACGGCACACCCATGAAGAAATCATCGAAACCAGAGGATAAGCTATTTGGAGACCTTGTTGACATGGCAAAATTAAAGCCCACAAAATCAACTTCTGGGAGAGCTGGTAGCATGTGAAACCTTGACTGCTTTAGCTTTTTCAAGTATAATTTTTCTTTGCTCACTTTCTTCCCGCATAATTCATTTCTTTCTAAATATTCAACACATATATTCTTCTATTTTGGTCATTTTGGCTCCATATTCGTGTTGCTTGTTTGGCATTGGAATCATGTACATTATTGCTTGTAGAGAAAATGGAAAAATCATAAATTTCTTGAGTTATCTTCTTCTTTATTAAGAATATGGAGTGACTGGCATTTTTCCAAAATCTTAGGATGTCAATGATGAAATCAATATGTTGTCGTTTATTTTGAAGTACTCATCCATGTAGAGACTGATATTTGCTGTGACTTGTTCTGTTAGTTTAGCTATCTCATCAATTTCATAATTAGCGTGTATGAGCTTGAGGTTCTGTGTGTAACCAGCAAATTTGGGAAACTCTCTATGCTAACAGTTGTTACCCGTATGTAATTCTCATATAATGATAATTCAGCTTAAGGCTAATACCTTCCCCCAGGCAGTTGTGGTTAATACCATGGTTCAACATTCTCCCGGCCCCTCCGTTACCAGTGATAGGTTTGCGTTGTTCTTTTCAAAATTCTAGAATAAATCGTTAAAACACAAAATTCTGTATTATTCAAACCATTCTCGTCAAGATCATCTTTTATTGCGTTCATGCAGACTCGTGATCTTGGCTGGTCTGGCCCCAGTTCGTTCAAGCAAGCCAACAAAGTGAAATGAGACTTTATATGAAGATGCCGCTTCGAAATTTTCATAGCTCAATCTGAACAATTAGAAATGGTACTAAACTGTTCTCACTCCGAGGTTTTGCACTGAGCAACATTCTGCTCATTTCTTACAACTGACACGGGGCATAGAGAAAAAGTAACACCTAAATACCCCTTACCCTTATCAAATTCAAGAAGAAAATAAACTCTGAGACAACATGAAATCTGTTTTGAGGATCACCCATAACAAAACCATGCCGTCATAAAGGCATTGATATACCTGCAACATGAACAATTATAAAAAATTAGAAATGAGGATGCTGGTAGCGACAATGATGATAATTAGCTCGATCATCTTTATATTGCCACCTACATATTACACATGCATGCATCTCTCAGAAAAAGGAAAGACCGATTTGTCAAACGAAACATGATCTCTCGGAAAGGAAAGGCATATTTGTCAAACAAAACATGAGGAAATATAGCAGCATTATATCATTCATTTAATTTTTGCTGTCTCCAAAATTACAACGAAGAACTGATGCAAAACAAATTCTGTGATCATGCAAAGAATGGTTTAGGTCCTGGGTCGCATAATAAGACATATAGGCTGACAAGCATGAAACATATTAGTTCCTCGTATGGGATGCAATGGGACTCAATTACTGAACTAATACTTGCAAGATTAATCATATACAGGCAAATATATGTACATTCTTTTGAGTGAATGAGTGCGAAAGACCGACCTTGAGACACCAAACCCCAGCTCTGAGAATCGATTGATACAAGTGATGTCAGGCGAACAGAAGCTATTGTACTATGCAATGGCATCATTGACATCAAGCAGCTCAATTCTACTGGTAATCTACTGCCAAACCATTCAAGGAGCAATATTAAACTTCAGCATATCTTGTTGCATTTGATAATACAAAATAACTAAAATTAATCCATTGACTATTCCCAGAAACCAAGCATGCGTCATCTGATATCTAAACAAATATCTTAGTTCATCATAGATCTCACCTTGAATTGCGCTTGACTGAAGCCATTGTTGCCCGAGGATAGGAGCTTGATTTCATCGGAGAAATTGTGGGTATGACTGATTTGTTAGTTCTGAGCTTGAGAGTGAACGAAGGTAAGCGAGTTGATGATAATCTCGAGAGAATCCAAGAACCAGCCATTGTTGCAGAGCTCTACTAGGGTTTAAGCAAATCCTAGGTTTTACTACACTCATCGAAAGATGAATCTAAATTGTTCGCAGTGCGTAATGCGCTTTAAAGAGTATGCTTGTTTCTGACGTTAGGATTATCTGTGGAAGTTCCTATCCTGGTTCAGGATCTAAAGATTAGTTCGCTACCAAAATGGATACTCTTTACATCACTTGTACTTCTTTGCATCTAGGTCCCTATATTTTTTACATTTTGATATTTCAGGATATAATATGTAATTCACTCTTAAAAAAGTCCCAAAAATTTAATTTATACAAACAAGTATGTTTCAAACGATATTATGCAGTAATCATTCATTTTTCCATTTCATTTCTCGCTCGACGCATTTGACGATAAATATGAAGAGGATGTGATGAAATATCTTCAAATGATAATATATAAGAACCCAGGGATCCCATGAAAAAATTCCGTCACTTGTAGAGCAAAACTTTGCTTCCACCCAACGACAACTACTACCGTTGATCTTGCCATCGACAGTGGAGTGAGTTAAAAGGTCTAAATGATATCGTAGGTCCTGATACACATAAACAGAACCTCGTAAATGCGCATTTTCCTAGTTAGATCAGAGGCAACAGAAATGATCTTTCTCTCTCGACTCAGATAACTTCGGCAGGTGGAGATTCTCAACCTTAGTTTTCTAAGCTGTTCTTTCTTTTTTTCTTACTATTTTCCTTTGATTTTGTGTTTTGATCTGTTCTTAGCGATGTTAAATAGTCTTTTTCGTTGCCAAGAAAATGTAAGGGAAAACGTACGAATTTTTTTATTTCCTTTTTAATTTATCAGTTTATCGGTGTCTATGTCACGGTTATGAGAAGCAAGCGAAGAATTTGCATATGATTGTATTTTTTTCCTCCGCTTGTAGATTTGTCATACTACTGTGTGTTGTCAAATTTAATGGTTCAGCTTCCTGTTTGGTTGTTGAAAGAGCGTAGGGAAAACAAGTTGGAACTAGAATGTAGAATCTGAGTCCTGTGTGTTTTTACAGAATTAAATTTTAAGATTTAGGAATTTGATGGATTACAATTGCATATTTGGCCTTAACTCTCGATGTTCTGGTGGATTTGAAGCTTTCCTTGGCATCAGTAGTGTGAACTATGTTATCGTCAAGTAAGAACAAATATGATTGAGTTATACTGTTAACATCTTTTTCTTTTAAATATTGCAGCCCTTGGATTGAAGTTTGATATTTGCTTTAAAGGATATTGAGTTGCAGAAGCAGTAACCGATATGCAGGTTAGCTACTATCCATCCGATTACTCTTAGTTTGATGATAATTTGTTTTTATATGCTTATGTTCACATGTTCTTCAGCTTCTTTGAGACATGAATTTAAATATTCAAGTGTAGGTCGTATTGGATAACATTTGTTCGTCATGCAACATATGTGGCATGGTTTTGGTTGTAACTGGATTTGCACCTCTGTTGCATATTTGATGTCATTATAAATTATAGCCATGAATATTAGTTCTAAACATGGCATTGGATGGGTGGAAGAGAGGGAAAAAGAAATTTCATGAATCCGACTAGTTTGAAATTAAGGCTTGATTGAATTTGGCGTAATGTTTTGTATCATTTGTATATGGAAAAAATTAACTGTGGGCTGTGCTCCACATGCAGGCATCTAGGGCAAGGTTGTTCAAGGAGTATAAAGAAGTGCAGCGAGAGAAATCAGCTGACCCAGATATTCAATTAGTTTGTGATGATTCCAACATATTTAAATGGACTGCACTGATTAAGGTAGGGCAGTTTTGATCAAAGAAAATGGTGTATAGTTGTTTTGCTTGACTTGCTTTGTTTTCATTTTTTTATGCAGGGACCATCAGAGACTCCTTTTGAGGGTGGAGTATTCCAGCTTGCTTTTTTCTGTTCCTGAGCAATATCCTCTGCAACCTCCGCAAGTGCGGTTTTTGACAAAAATATTTCATCCGAATGTGCATTTCAAGGTATGATCCCCTTAGTTTGATCCCTTTACTCTTTATTTGGCTCTTTGATAAAAAGAGGGAAGAAAAATTGTGTGAATGCTTAAAAGAGGCCTATAGAAAATTTGCTTTAATATGTTTGGTTTGGTTCGTTTTTCAACTTAGGTGACTGATATGATTTTTCAATCATGATGAACAGTGAATGCATGCAGTTTATCTTTTCCACATCATCAAACACTTGCAGTTATTCATCTGGTTACTAGAAAGAAAATATTGACGACACTTCCAAGAATTCTTGAGAGCAGAAAGCTATTGAGAGGTTTTTTTGCCGGTATCTTTGATCTCTAAGCAGTGGGAAAATGGAAAGTAGATAGATTGACAGAAAATTAAGGATTTGCAACTTTTGAATCAAAAAGACGTGCAACATTTGTTGAATGAGATGAGTCCAGTCATTCATAAAAAAATTTATGAAACTGAATCTTAATACATTCATGATATTCTTTCATCCATCTTTGGAATCCTGGCCTTGTATACTTACTTGAATGTCAATAGTTTGAGTGAAGACATCTGCTTAACAATATAGGGGAAACGGAGATGGGTTGCAGATTAAAAGTTAAAGAGTTTGCAGCAGATGCTGCTAAACCTTACGCATAAAGAACAAAACTTCTACCCTATGCGAAACATAAAATGGTTAATTGAACTATACTCACCTTTTTGTCTGCTTGGTGGTCAATTAAGTAGCGATTTTGTTATTTCCTTGGGCAGACTGGAGAGATATGCCTTGATATCCTGAAGAATGCATGGAGCCCTGCTTGGACCCTTCAATCTGTTTGTAGGGCTATAATAGCTTTGATGGCTCACGAACCTGATAGTCCATTAAATTGTGATTCAGGTACATTGATGGTTTTTTCATTTTTAGCACTTTGAATTACATTCATTTCAAGGGATTCTAATAGCGTGATCATGGTTACAAAAATGTCTTAAATTCAAACTAGGCTAAAAGTGATCTGTGCAAGATAAAGGGAAACTTGAGTCACGTGTGATATCTTTGCAAGGGAAATGTTGAAATTGAATACAAATTGAGGTGTTGATACTGTTAAGAGAGAAATCAAAAACTGATATAAATGAAACTGGGTGTTGAGATTGCAGCTGAATTGGTTATTTCCATGGGTTGGTGATATATCCAATTCTTTTTGTTTTCTGATGCTATATCTACTCTTTAAGTCTTGAGTTGCTATCATATCTATGATTATTGTTTTTGATGGGGTCTTCTGCTTGTGTACAGGCAACCTTTTACGCTCAGGTGATATAAGAGGATATCATTCCATGGCAAGAATGTACACCAGACTTGCAGCAATGCCCAAGAAAGGATGAAATCAGATATGCTGTTTAATATCATGAATTATGAAAGTGTGTTGTTATAATTTTGACTACATCCAACGGAATTTTCAACATTTTAAACTCAGGTATATCCATTGCTGTACTGTAAATTGCAAAGGTGTTTTTGCATCCCATCAATTGAATGCTCGGATTTGTCAGAAATGACAAACCATGCCAGCATAATAACTACTCTAGTCGATTGTGTTAACAGATACAGATACTAATGTTTTATACTACTTTAGTCGAAGCTGCTGGTTATACTACTCCCGTAGTGAGAATACCAGCAAGAGCTAAACCTTACGAGGAATTTAAAATAACAAAACTAAAACCAGTTGGTACAAAAATACATATCCATGCAAGAAAATAGAAAATAATACAACAGGAATTCAATGATTGAGGAATTTGTGAAACCAGTCGCTAGCTTCTTTGACCATAAATGGTGTCATCTGGTGCCCAATTCCAGGTTCGCTAACAGCTGCGTGCAGAAGAAAGGAT